>JAJPGS010001661.1:350000-385000 GCA_028654335.1 Alnus rubra | reverse complement strand
CGTATTATTAACGAGCCAACTGCTGCAGCCATTGCATATGGTCTTGACAAGAAGGCGACTAGCGTCGGTGAGAAAAATGTGTTGATTTTTGATCTTGGTGGTGGTACTTTTGATGTCTCACTGCTCACCATTGAAGAGGGTATCTTTGAAGTGAAGGCCACAGCTGGTGACACTCACCTTGGTGGGGAGGACTTTGATAACAGAATGGTGAACCATTTTGTTCAGGAGTTCAAGAGGAAGAACAAGAAGGATATTAGTGGTAACCCCAGAGCACTTAGAAGGTTGAGGACTTCCTGCGAGAGGGCGAAGAGGACACTATCATCCACTGCTCAGACCACCATCGAGATTGACTCATTGTATGAGGGTATTGACTTCTACTCAACCATTACTCGTGCGAGGTTTGAGGAGCTCAATATGGATCTCTTTAGGAAGTGTATGGAGCCTGTGGAGAAGTGTTTAAGAGATGCAAAGATGGACAAGAGCACTATCCATGATATTGTCCTTGTTGGGGGTTCTACTAGGATTCCCAAAGTGCAGCAGCTGTTGCAGGACTTCTTCAACGGGAAGGAGCTTTGCAAGAGCATTAACCCAGATGAAGCTGTTGCCTATGGTGCTGCTGTTCAGGCTGCTATCTTGACCGGCGAGGGTAACGAGAAGGTTCAGGATCTGTTGCTATTGGATGTCACCCCTCTGTCCCTTGGGTTGGAGACTGCTGGAGGTGTCATGACCGTATTGATTCCAAGGAATACCACCATCCCCACCAAGAAGGAACAGGTGTTCTCCACCTACTCTGACAATCAGCCTGGTGTTTTGATCCAGGTTTATGAGGGTGAGAGGACGAGAACTAGGGACAACAATTTGCTTGGGAAGTTTGAGCTTTCCGGCATCCCTCCAGCTCCCAGGGGTGTTCCTCAGATTAATGTTTGCTTCGATATTGATGCCAATGGTATCTTGAACGTTTCTGCTGAGGACAAGACCACTGGCCAGAAGAACAAGATCACCATCACCAATGACAAGGGAAGACTGTCCAAGGACGAAATTGAGAAGATGGTGCAGGAGGCTGAGAAGTACAAGGCCGAGGATGAGGAGCTCAAGAAGAAGATCGAGGCCAAGAATGCTTTGGAGAACTATGCATACAACATGAAGAACACTATTAAGGACGAGAAGATCAGCTCCAAGCTAGACCCAGCAGACAAGAAGAAGATTGAGGATGCAATTGAACAAGCCATCCAATGGCTCGATGGCAACCAGCTTGCCGAGGCCGATGAGTTTGAGGACAAGATGAAGGAGCTCGAAAGTGTCTGCAACCCCATCATAGCCAAGATGTATCAGGGTGCTGGTGGGCCTGACATGGGTGGTGCCATGGATGAGGATGCCCCTCCTTCTGGTAGCAGTGGTGCTGGTCCTAAGATTGAGGAGGTTGACTAAGCGTTGATCCGCTCATTGGTTTGATTGATGATGGTGATATTTGGTTCCTATTTAGATTTTGGTATCTTATTAGTATAGTATTTAATTTCTGAATATTTTTTTCCCAGTGGATTTTATATTTTGGTATGGGCTTCTTGGTATATGCCAGGAGCCCGAGGGTTTTTGTTTCGGAGTTCGTATGTTTTATTTATTCGCATCGATATATTATTATTTATCCGGTACATCCTGAGATAATAGACTGCGATAATATCTTTTCCGGTAGCTATATATGCTTTTAGATTTGCTTAAAAGTGTTAAATCGTCACCCGGAAGTGCTTATCAACGTGACTTGTACGTTTCCTGCAACTTGTGGCTTAGAATTGGGGAGAGCCTTCGGGGAAATTCTGGAAGTCTTTTAGGTGTTCTTGTGCCTCTTAAAAAAAATGTCTTTTAAAATTATTATTTAATCAAAAGACTTAATAGTGATTTATTACAACTTAAATTGTAATCTTTAAAGTTACAGAATCCAGATCCAGTCGAACATAGGCAAACATGGATGTAAATGCTAGGAAGAATTTAATTTATTCATTTCTTGCCGTGCCTTTTAAAATTAATATTATATGAAAATTTAAAAGTTGAATAGTGTTTCATTCTAAATTTAAGGGTTAAAAACTTTTTTAATACCTGTAATTTGAAAATTTTATTTTTGCATCGCATACGATATTTGAGTTTTGAGAAAATATGAATATGGTACTTTCGTTTAAAATTTAACTGAGTGTTAACATGTGGCACACTGTAAAAAGTTTAAAAATAAAAAGAAAATAAAAATCTTTAAAAATTAATAAAAAAATTTATTGGGAGGGTTTTGGCCTTGAGGGTGGCCAAACCACCCCTATGACCAAACCCTCCAAAAAATAAAAAATAAAAAAATAGAGGGTTTTGGCCTTTGCGGGTGGCCAAATCACCCCCAAGAGCCACGGGGTGGCTAGGCCACCACAGACTGGTCACGTGTCAACACTTGATAGTAGACATGTGACAATTCGTTAAATTTTGGACAGAAAAATAGACGGAAGTTCCATATCTATCTTTTTGTAAAACCCAGATACCATCTGCGATACGAATTGAAACTGAAGTACCAAAAAATAAAGCTTTCAAATCACAGGTACAAAAAAGGTCTTTAACCCTAAATTTAATAGGAATCTTAAAAGCAATATTATCTTTGAAGGGACAAGTAGGGGTGGGCAAAAACCCGCCCACACTTGCGTTCCCGCCCCAATTTTAGCGATTTTAAGGTTATTTATGCGAGTACGGGTTGGACAAAATCCAACCCGTGCGGGGAGGGGCGGGTTGAGGTTTTAAAAAACCCTATGTCCCCGCCCCGCGTTAAAAAAAAAAAAAAATAGAAAACCCCTTAACTTAGTGGTGCGCTTCTTCATTTTATCATTGTTTCTAGACTCTTCCTTTCATCATAGCTTCACTTCACTTTGAACCCTAGTGCCGCACACAGAATTCACTTCACTATTAGGCTTTCTCTTCTCTTCACAGACTTCAGCCTTCCCTTACACCACTCTTCACCTTCTTCAATCTTTACTTCACTGTTAGGGTTTTGTTATGGGCATTGGTCGGAGATCCGAAAAAGATGGGTTCAAGAGCAGAAATGGGGTTAAACTTATCAGGGAAGGTGCAAGGGAGATGGGAATGCAAGAAGCTCATAACAGATTTGTAGGAACTTTCAGAGAATCAAAGCTTCACTTCACTATTTGGTATATGGTTTTTGTTGGAAATTTCAGATCTGGTTTTTGTTAGTATATTCGTATATGGTTTTTGTTAAAAACCCGCCCCGCCCCAGACGGATTCTCTATTTTTTGTCCGATTCGCAGGTGCGATTTTCACAACGCGTAGGGGCCTAGGGGGTGCGGGGTAGGGGCAAGAAGAACAGAAATCCGCCCCGCCCCAAACAAATTCTCCCTTTTTTGTGCAATTCACGGGTGCGATTTTTACAACCCGCAAATGTGCAAGGCAAAGGCAAGAAGAGCAAAAATCCACCCCGCCCCGTGCAAACCCCTAGGGACAAGAAAGGGATTTTCCTTCTAACATTACTGGCAAAAAAGCATGTTTAACTTAGATATAAGCCGTGGGTAATTTCTAAACGTACATGCAAAAAAAAAAAATTTTGATAAGTAATTTCTAAACGTACATGCAAAATTTGGACCGCAACAGGGAAATATAATGCTGGCTTCTCTCTTAACTAAGCTTAGAGGGAAAGTCTGAATAGCATGTGGTCATGCATGGTAAAACATTTATTTTTATGCTATGAGCAAAATCAGACAATCTTTTGCCAAGAACAAACAAAATTTCATATGGATAAAGAACCATCCATAATATTACAATGAAAGGAAGTACCGAAAGTGTAGGTCAACAGGAATTATCCTTGGCTATCTTCTCTCACTCAGCACTAACCTGTCCATGCCCATCTGGCAGTTGGTTTAGGCTTGATGGAAGGATGCAATACAATTATAAGGTCTCAATCATCCAAGTTAAGCAAAAATCATAGTGATAACATTCCTTGATACAATTTCTGACCAAGTACAAAAAGAAAAAAATAATAATAATATTATATCAGATACTTTATCCTAGACCACTGTAGCCTGATACTTTTTTGACAGCCTCCTCTTCCATTTCCACAAGTTGACGGCAGAAAGTTTCAACATCACTTGCCTCTTCCTTCAACGTGAACCTGAACTCCTTCCACTGGAATTGGCTGCAGCCATCCTTCAATACTGGACTAGGGACCTTCCCCAGCACATCAAATCCCTTGCGATCAATAGAGAGCGCATATGCATCCTTGACAAGACAAATTAGACCAGTTGGTTATTGGTTTTGGCAATGGCATTTTTTGAAGTTTTAAAACTATGGACTATGCAATTCCCGATAATGGAATTAGTGCCTTTAAGCCTGTTTGTCCATGCATTCCATTATAGTAAAACTAATTAGCAGTAAAGTCATGTAAGTAACAGGAGTAAATCAGTGAGCAAATTAATGGCTGTTAATTTTCTCCTGTTGTGGACTGCCAGCTTTCATGCAAGGTTTGGAGAAACAGTTATTAAGAAACAGACAGTTACACACACACAGCATCACTTTTTCTTTTTCTTTTTGAGAAAACACAGCATCACTTGTTAAGGGAGAGGAGATGTAATTTACTATGACAACCCTCCAGTCTGTTGTATGACAACTCAATCAGCAGGATTTCTCCTCAAAGGAACAGTATATTTCTGTAGTCAACAATAATTCTGATATTAAAATTGCAGCAACTTATTAATCTATTCTTTGTAAAATGCAGCAAAAAATGCTACAGAGAAGGATAAAACCACCTTAGCTTAAATAAGAATATTGGAATAAATGTACATCAGCTTTAGTGGGATAATGCAGCATCGCATGCATAATAATTTGTAGAATGGTAAATGTTCAATAGAAGTGTGATATTAGTGTCTTACCCTTGCATTTGCATTCAAGTATACAAAACAAAAGAGCATCAAAGCTCTGCGCCTTGCTTCACTTTGATTAATCCCATCAATTAGCTTCGCAGAGAAGCGTGCTGCACAAAATACAAATTTCATGTAGTTAGAAGTAGGGATGCACAAATAAAAAAAATTTCTCATGCAAGTATATGCATGCCGTTGTGCAGAAGATGGTAACCATCTTCTCATTGTCCTTGTGAATATGAACTGACCCAGCGGATCTGCTTTGGATGCCCGTATATCTTCCAGATCTATTTCAAAAGTGCCTCCATTGCCATCAATAAACATGGAGGATCTGGACAATAAAGATCTTGAGTCAGATGTAATTGGCATATGAGAGCAGCAAATGTAGCACACAATTCGTGAGTTCTGCCATATTGTATAAAGAGCATGCACAATATCAAATTGCATAATCATCTAATTCTGTGCACATATAACTTTTGCCAGTCTGCTATATCATACAGGGAACACCATGTATATATCTAAATGCATGACATAAACAAAGAATCACAAACATAAATGTATTTACATCTATTAAAACAATTGACATATTAGAGACAGCATGGACCAAGGTACAACACAAACACTGGCAGGCAGTTTGCTTTTGATTATTTCTAGGTTGGTGAGGGTAGAGGGAACAAGTAAAGGCCAAATGAGTGTTGAGAATATAAAAAGGACATATTTCCTCGAGTGCAATACGCTTGTGAATTTAGAACTTCTTTCAGGACTAATACAAAGTAATTAGAATATGACATATTAATTAGAACAATCATAATATGCAGTTACTCAACAAACTCAAACCAAATAGTACAAGGCAAAAACAATCCAGAGTTGAAGTGGTCTACCTCAAATTGAACTTATAAACCACATATTTTTCATCCCCTTCCAATAGCTCCTTAAGGCTTTCACTTCGAGATGTAGAACTAAGATTAGATGAACTTAATACACCAGAAACCGTATAACTGCACTCATTCATTGCTTTCTGTTCAGATAATATGACTTCTCTAAGGCTTTCTGCTGCAGACTGAGCCTGTAAAATGAATAAGAAAATATATAGTCAAAGATGAAACTGTAGAAAAACCACAATACTTGAACAAATTGAGGTCAAATTGTTATTTGAAAATGCAATGCTAATCAAGGCCGGAAGAATCCTGACAAGGTGTGGCTCTACAATTAGGCAATATATTGAACTGTAAGTCCTTTTGAGGAACAGGTATTGGAGCTAAATTACTCAACAACAACAACAAAGAACAAGATATAAATAAACAATAAGTAAGTACAGAGATTGAATTCCATGACAGGAGAGTTAAACAGCTCAATCAAAATAATCAGTGCTAGAATCTTTAAAAAAAAAAAAAAAGCACACCATTAATTTTGAGCTAGCATCTTTCATTACAATTGAGGGTGGAGTTAGGACTACCTTTCCATCTTTAAGAGGCTCTACATCCCCACTCAAAGCAACCCGAGCTGGTAGCTGCAGGAAGTCAACAAATCAACATCATTGCTTCCTATCTTGGACAATTGCTTAATAGATACACCATATAGCTACATGTTATATGATTTCAACATCTAATATAATCTGACTAGATTATATTAAATATTTAGGGGCACAAGAAAGCAATCTGACTAGATTAGTTAAACATGAAAAAGAAGTGATGCAACTTCAAATAATCACTAACCTTTTTCATCGATCTAAGCAAGCTTGCCATTGGTCCTGGGAAGGGACTGCTCACGGCAAATGAACCGCGCTCATCAATAATTGTGTTCTACATAAGAAAAAGAAACAATTAAAGATATCTGATCTTTCGTGGGGCATACAAAACTAAGTGCATAACGGAGAGGTCATACCACATTATGCAAATCCTTTTCAGGCACCCAAATATAGGGCTTCCCTCTTCTGAGTATGTACTTAACCTTTGATGTGTAGACATCCCCCTTGCTTAAACAACCATACAGAGGAATCAACAAAGAACCCATTAATTAATGTACAATTATAACGTTTTACGTATCAAATAAAATCAAACACCCATATTAGTTGCTGAAAATAACAGAGAAAGAAAAGAAACTACAATTTTGAATCTCATGTTATATGTTATTTGGTTTATGAAATGCTCAACTCAACTACAAAAAAACACTTGTATAAGTGCACTAGACTCAGTCAAGAACAACTATAATGATTTTTGCTTCATTTTTCTTCCACGGTTATTTCAAAGAGGCATAAAGAAATTATAATTTTTTTAAAAAAAATTAAAGAAAGCCAAGTGTTAGAGAAAAGGGAGGGTACCTTCCTTTGGCGTCAGCTTTAATGGTATTGAGGTGACCTTGCCAATTCGACGCCAATATGTTCTGCAATACCTTTTCATGATTAATTTTAACAGTCTAAAACCTCCAGAAGTTGAAGATAACAATAGGCGAAAACAGATAGCTAAAGTAATGCTTCGAATAGTACAGTTAAATCAACAGAGAGAGAGAGAGAGAGAGAGGACCTTGCATTTCTCTGCAAATGTTAGAACAGTTGCCTTCGTGCCCTTCATGACTCCGTGGGTTTTGCCACCTCGCCTCCCAACTGGTCGATGAAATTACTAGATGAATTTTGTGTTTGTGCGCGCGCGATAGAGAGCGAGAGCTTTGGGTTGGGGTTTATGCCTTGAATGAGTGGACCGGTGAGGGTTTTAGGGAGTTACGGCAGGAGATATAAGGACGGATGACAATTCATGTTCGTATTAGATTAACTTATGTCGAAATATGATTATAAAATTATATAAGTCAATTTTATTTTAATTTATTTAATTAAACTGATTAAATTCCTTAATCTTAATCTTATAATTTTGTATTTTGAATTCGTGTTAAGTTGATGGGTCATGTCAAAAATTGCCTATCAGACTATTATTATGTCACGTGTCGAATTCAAATAATGTTGAAACATATATATAAGACTATATAAATCAATTATAACCTTTTAAATCCGTATCAAATTCATGAATCGTGTAAAAAATTGACAAACATATATATATATATATATATATATATATATATATATATAAGCACATGCGACCACTTCCCCATCATTTCATGAAGTAGCTAAATGATATGTTGTTTATTGAAACTATACGACAACCGTTTTTCCTATGCTTTGAAACCGTTTTTCCTATGCTTTGAAACTTTACGACGATTCTTTAAATTTTAATTATTATTTTTAAACCAATTTATTATAATTTTATTATGTTAGCATTTACAAATTGGGTAATTCTAAATATTTATTTCTCATCCCATTTTTATATTAACCGAAGTCATATGACAGTACGCATCAGTCCTTAAATTTTTTTTTTTTTGTTTTCTTTGTTAATAAAAGTTTATTCAAGGACCGATGAATATTCTCATAAAACAAATCTACTAGCACTTCAAAAAAAAAAAACAAATCTACTAGGAGTAACGAGCAGTTTGTTCCTTCCTCCTCTCTATTTTTCTTTCTACTCTACTCTCTGCTCCTATCCTCCCCCTTCTATTTTGTTTTTTTTTTCTTTTATTTACAGGTATTCTCCGACCATATTAACAATTTTGGCCTATTCGCAATGCATTTGTTCATCTATCTTCGTGTTGTGCCGTTCATCTCCTCTATTGCCGTTGCTGTTATTTGCTGGTTGTATTTTTACTTTGAATAGGAGTTTTATTCTCTATAGATCTGCACTCATGGATAATCTATGGAATGAAGGTTAGTCAGGTGTGAAAGGGTTATTATCCCTTACGGCTTTGATAGTTCAGTGTGATGGGTTATCTCTCACGACCTGGATAGTTCGGTGTAAGGAATTATCTCTCACAGCCAGTTTAAATAATTTTTTATAGGATATTTGACTATCATTCTTTTAGATCTAGTCTGCTCGGAGCAGATACACTTTTTAACTATTTTTATACATGGGTTATCGGAAGATAAAAGTCATATATGGCACTTTATTGTAAAATTTTTGTTTATATTTGGGACGTCTCACATCGCCTGGAAATGGGGATGTGCTTATATATATAAATGCACAATTCTTGACACAACACGTTTTAAAGCCGTGATGGCCATGAACCTATCAAAACTCCGCAGTTAAACGTACTTCTGAGAGAGTAGTACCGGGATGGGTGACATCATGAGAAGTTTGGTTAGGGGGAGCTAAAAGCGAACACTATTGTGTCGTTTGGGGTGTGTCGTTACAAATGGTATTAGAGTCATTGTCCGGCTCGAGATGGGGGGAGCGTGCACAAGCCCGTGAGGATTGCCAGTGGACATTTGTTGGGATGCCAGGAATGGAGGGATCCATGAGGGTCGCCAGCGATGACACTGGGTACTAGGGTTGGCAAATCGTGCATTCGGGTCGGGTTCGGGTCAACCCGACTGACCCGATTATTTTAACGTGTCAACCCGAACCCGACCCGATTATTAATCGGGTTGTGACACGCGACCCGATTAATAACCGGGTGACCCGAACACGACCCGACTAACCCGACTATTAACCGTGTCACCCGTTTACCCGACACGACCCGACACGAGAATTCCTAATATTTAACTTAAGCAAAATTAAAGTATTAAACCGAATAGATTAGAACTAAATTAACTAATGTATCGAAAATTTAAGAAAAATGAAAAACCACTTGAATTCCTAATAATATGTTTTTATTATTTACAATTTTACACTTTGTTACTTAGGGTCCTATATAATATATATTATAGTAATTCTACAAATATTTTATCTATTTCGGTTTATCTATATATTGATTATATTCTACAAATATGAGAGGATGTTAGTAAATTTGTAAATAGTAAACATAGTATAATATATATAGTATTACATATTAATTATAATACTTTGATAACAATATTTAGTATGTTAAATTAACATATTAAGTTATTAATAGTTAGTATATATTATACTTATATTATAGTTACTTAGTTATATAGAATATATTAGACTTACTATTTGTTCACATTATACATATACCATTGTTTATACTTTGTAGTTATATATAATAACATATTATTAATTTGTTACTTATAAACTATAGTTATGTAATATATTTTATAATATGCCTTATATACTTACATATTATATATTTATGTTATTAATAAACGCATAGAGGTTGTTCATAAACTTGGGCTTGAATTCTGCTGTGATCACTCATTGAAACATAGTATAATATATTAGTAAATAGTAAACATAGTATAATATATATAGTATTACATATTAATTATAATACTTTAATAACAATATTTAGTATGTTAAATTAACATATTAAGTTATTAATAGTTAGTATATAACAATATAACAATATTAAATTAAATAGTTAGCATATATACATAAACACATATATCACATCACACATGGTTAACAATAGTTATATATTATACTTATATTATAATTACTTAGTTATATAGAATATATTAGACTTACTATTTGTTCACATTATACATATACCATTGTTTATACTTTGTAGTTATATATAATAACATATTATTAATTTGTTACTTATAAACTATAGTTATGTAATATATTTTATAATATGCCTTATATACTTACATATTATATATTTATGTTATTAATAAACGCATAGAGGTTGTTCATAAACTTGGGCTTGAATTCTGCTGTGATCACTCATTGAAACATAGTATAATATATTAGTAAATAGTAAACATAGTATAATATATATAGTATTACATATTAATTATAATACTTTGATAACAATATTTAGTATGTTAAATTAACATATTAAGTTATTAATAGTTAGTATATAACAATATAACAATATTAAATTAAATAGTTAGCATATATATATAAACACATATATCACATCACACATGGTTAACAATAGTTATATATTATACTTATATTATAGTTACTTAGTTATATAGAATATATTAGACTTACTATTTGTTCACATTATACATATACCATTGTTTATACTTTGTAGTTATATATAATAACATATTATTAATTTGTTACTTATAAACTATAGTTATGTAATATATTTTATAATATGCCTTATATACTTACATATTATATATTTATGTTATTAATAAATGCATAGAGGTTGTTCATAAACTTGGGTTTGAATTCTGCTGTGATCACTCATTGAAACATAGTATAATATATTAGTAAATAGTAAACATAGTATAATATATATAGTATTACATATTAATTATAATACTTTGATAACAATATTTAGTATGTTAAATTAACATATTAAGTTATTAATAGTTAGTATATAACAATATAAAAATATTAAATAGTTAGCATATTTAATTGCAGTAAATTCATCTTGTTGGTTAAATTGCAGTAATTTTTGACAATTACATTGGCTCTTGGTAAGTGCAAATTAAATCAACATTATTTCCATTACTTCAATTGTCCAACAAATTAATCAATTTTTTTAAGCAACCCATAATGTTAGAATATTACGAGAATTGTAGTATATGGTTTATACAAAATATAACGCATAAGTTGTCATATTTATTTATCTTACCAAATTTCTGCATGCCTTGTGAAAGTGACCAACTACCAAAAAATGAAAAAAATTTGAAACCTACTCTACTTAATTGCATTTTCTTTTACTAATATTAGGTAGTGAATCTACCAACTAGGGGGGCCAATTCTGAGTTAATAATCGGTTATATCCCCATCAAGTTCATCAACCATATTTAAGCTTCTTTATCAAATATTTAATATTTAATTATCTATATTCTGTTAAAATTTAAGAGGAATACAAAAAGAAAAATGCTAAGCTATTCCTCTCAAGTTAAACTTAAGTTAACTAAACATAACTAAAATTTTTACAACTACTAACTACTAAGGGCAAGACATAAGTTACATAATTCAGTTTCAGTTCGTAAGGGCAAAACAAAACCCATAATTAAAGAAAACGCATCCACATATAAGCCAATGTCAAGGAATATTAATAGAAGCTGTTCCTGATGAACTTGGAACCGAAACATCATTGGAATTGAGATTCAAAGTCAAAAGATCTTCTTCAAGCTCTTCAACATTCATTTTTGTCAATTCTACATCAAAAGATAAGAGGAATTAGTGTAATAAAAAATAATAATATAAGTTAATGAAAAAAAATAAATATACAAATAACAAATATTACCTTCCTCTTCAAATAACCAATCCCGAGTGCATATCAGTGCCTCAACAATATCAGGTTTGAGCAAACTCCTATATTGATCAATTACACGTCCACCAACACTAAATGTAGATTCTGAAGCAACCGTGGAAATAGGAATGCTCAAAATATCACGAGCCATTGCAGCTACAATAGGATAACGACATTCATTTCCTTTCCAATAGGAAAGAATGTCAAAATCTCCACCCTCAGCAATTATCAGTCTGGGTTCATCGAAATAAATTTCTAATTGACTCTTATTTGCATGAGCATTCCCGCCAGAATTAAAAAACGCCTACAATAAAAAAGATAACGTGAACATAATTTACTAAGGAGTTAAAAGTATATATATTATATTCTAAGTTACTAACAATAACACATAAATCACAACATAAACATATAATTTTACCTTCATCGTTGCGGAAGTCCGCTTGACAGCCTTGACTTGTGGTTGGGATGCTTGGGAATTAACATTTCTTGTATCAAGAGATACGGCGCTTGAAGATGTAAATGAGGAACCACCGTACTCCAAAAAAAGATAGATCATTTTGTCACGAACATGACAATACTCTTTACAATTATTAACTCCATAAAGCCTCGTATAACAGAAATTTACAAGTTCAAGCTTGTAACGAGGATCCAACGCAACTGCAATAGCCAATACTACACTAAATTCTGACAAATATTTCTCAAATTTAGAGAGCATTTGTGCTGACATTAATATCTTATATTCATCTTCGCTCTCAACTTCTTCCTTCAAAGTTACATAAATATCATAGATCACAGGAAAGTAGAGGTTGGCTGTGGGATATTTGGTACCAGAAAACTCACATGTAGCATGGTAAAAAGGAGCCAAAAAAATACATATATGAGTAGCTTGTTCCCACTCAGGTGCAGTAGGGCAATGCTGATAGTTTGAATCAATCATCTCTAAATAACTAAAAGCACTCCGATAATGAATAGCAGTCTCAAGCATAAGATATGTAGAATTCCATCTGGTTGGCACATCTTGTTTTAGCCCCTTTCTACTATCCAATGACATTTTATTCACAGCCAAAAGGAAATTTTGTTTTCTAATTTGTGATCCTCTAACATACTTCACACTGTCACGGATCTTTTGAAGTGCACTATTAATCTCTTTCAAACCATCTTGAACTATCAAATTAAGAATGTGTGCACAACAACGAATGTGAAAAAACCCGCCTTCACAAACAAGGGCTTTCTTTATGTTCAATTGATTTCTTAATAAACCAACACAAACATCATTAGAAGAAGCATTATCCAATGTTATACTGAAAACCTTGGTCTCAATCCCCCACTCTTCTTGCAAATTATACGTCTTTTCACACAAAGATATACCATTATGTGGTGGAGGCATGAATGAAAAGTTTAACACCCTTTTAGTTAAAACCCAATTCTTGTCAATAAAATGTGCTGTGAGACACATATATCCATCAGTAGTCAAAGAAGTCCACAAATCAGATGTTAAACAAATCCTACCAGGACAACCATTCAACATAACTTTAACTTTTTGCTTCTCCCTCATATGCAAACTTTTCAAATCAGCCTTAAGGGTATTCCTAGAGATAAGAGGTGCATCAGGATGCAAGTATTTTATTATCTCTCTCCAACCATTATACTCAACAAATCGAAAAGGCAAATCATGCTTAATAACCAAAGCAACCAACAGTTCTCTAAATTTTTTGGGACAAAATTTAGAGTTACTTACAGACAGAGATCCCTGACTTTTAGATAAGAGCATCTGCCCAACATCACGAGTGCTTCTCCTCGGACAATTTTCTAGGTGGCGCTTCAAATTTCCAGTTCCAAAAGTACTTGGAGCCAAGTACACAGCACCACACAACTTGCATTTTGCCTTTAATTTCTCACCCTCCTTACTTACAGACAGAGATCCCTGACTTTTAGATAAGAGCATCTGCCCAACATCACGAGTGCTTCTCCTCGGACAATTTTCTAGGTGGCGCTTCAAATTTCCAGTTCCAAAAGTACTTGGAGCCAAGTACACAGCACCACACAACTTGCATTTTGCCTTTAATTTCTCACCCTCCTTACCATGAATGGCATCAAAATGATCCCAAACGGCTAAAGTCTTTCTACGCTTCTGGCCTTTTTTCAAATTTTTCCCTTTCTCCTTTTCCACACAAACAGAGTCGTGTTCTTCTTCTCTCGTAGTCAATTCAATCACATCATCTTCAAAGTCTCCAACAATATCATCATCACCAAGTACTTCATTACTCATCTGCAAATATCATTATTAGTAAATTAGTTCTTCAATTCAAATTAGATAATATATAAAATCTAGCTCACAAAGACAACTTGAAACTTAAAAGGCTAATAATTTTACCTGCTCAGGCTGCTCTTGATCTTGATTCATGATTGGACACAAGTCACACAATAGATGACCGTCTATAAGCTAGCGATTGAAAGAAGTACAAAGAGACTTGAAACCTGCCAAAAATTATAAAAAATTACAACTTAACAATTTGCATAACATTTATTCGTATAAAACATGAACTATCTTGTAAGTTTATTAAATAATTATATTACTTCAAATATTTTTCAATTCAAATAATATACAAAATAAAGAAGAAAAAAATAGGACAAAACAGAAACTGTCAGTAATCAATTTATGTCACGTTAGTTGATTAGTAACACTTAAGACTCTGCATATCATTAATAATGGATTGTTGTAGAGGGTTGAGCTACTTTGAAATTTGTAGTAATTAATATTGATGGGCGCTTAGAAATAAAGAATTGACATATAGACGGGAATACAACCCTAAATTAATTAACAAGTTTTGATTGAGTGTGATCTTTTTTAATATATATGGCTTAAGAAATTATACTCTACACAATCTAAGTCACATTCTTTAATAATTTTTCGGTTTTAATCATTGAAATTGCATAATAAATCATGTGGGGTCCTGGGGAAAGAATTTTTGTTTTTCTGGTGTTGGGAAAGAAAATCTAAAAGTTATAATATATCATTGGATCATAATCTTTGTAATTAGCTATTGAGACACCCTAATTACCTTTCACCACTGGATAGTTGTTTTACATGATCTTAATATGCTTTATTTGTGGGTGAAAATGTATTTTGACAATCACAGTAGCAGCTTATATTCCCCAAGGCATTGTGAACGAATTCAACCCAAATCAATTGAATCATTTTCCAATGAATATGTGGATGCAAACTGGTTTCCTCGGGTTCTTGACAAAGAGAAGGAGATAAGACTAGAATTTTCTAAAGTTGGATTCATCAAACAGATCGAGGTTGGACCAATTGCAGGGTAGCAAGCTTTACTTATCTGATTGAGTCCTAGCTAATGATGTCAAAATGAACAAGATAAAAGAATAGAGCAGCAAGAAAATCCACTGGATTTATATTCCAGCAAATTTTAATTTCTTTTTTCTTTTAGTGGGACATCCAGCCTTGTTGCTCAATAATTATCAAAATGAATGCCAAAGGACTTTATCAGGTGGCCTTCGGAGCCCGAGAGCTGAGGTGCCAAAGAGTGCAATATTGGAGGGGAAGAAACAGGGGAAGAAAAATCAAACCGAAACAGGGGAAGAAAAATCAAATTAATAGACAACCATTCGGTTAGATAACTTAGATCTTCTTCAACCAACCAATCAAACCTAAATTTCAAAAGGAAACCAACCGAAACCCTAAGTGATCCACAAATTCACAATGTAAGCGAAAGAAAAATTGAAAAATAAAGGGAGGGGCGAAAGCGGAAAGTCGGAAACCAGACCTTGGCAGTTGGCGGAGAATCGGAGATGGTGGGGATGGCGTAGAAGGCCGGTCTGGCCGGATGGCCCGGATGGTTGGCAGTCGCGCCGGTCGGGCGTGCGGAGTGCGGTGGCCGGTGGGCTGGCGTGCGGAGTGCGGTGGCCGGTGGGCGGACGGGCGGAGTGCGGGCCGGATTTGAGTTCCTCGGTTCCTCCACCGTTCGTCGGTTTGGGTTGAGTTCAGTCTTCAGATTTCAGTGATTTCACTAATTTCAGAAATCAGAATAATGAATATCATCTGATTTTGATTTTTGAGATTTTGATTTTCTCACTTTCGGATTAGTCGGGTTAGTCGGGTTAGCCGGGTTACCGTTAGACGCTTAGATTAGTTTTTTTTTTTTTTTTTTTTTTTTATAATCCTAATCGGGTCACATTCGTGTCTGGCGGGTTGACCCGCCAGACACGAATATAATCGGGTCATAATCGGGTTGACCCGATTATGACCCGAACCCGATTACAGTAAACCCTAACCCTAATTTTCCGTGTCGTGTTCGCGGGTCGTGTCAAAAATTGCCAACCCTACTGGGTACCAAGAGGGGGTGATTGTGACGTCCCACATCGTCTGGGAGTAGGGATGTGCTTATATGTATAAATGCACTATTTTTGACACAACATGTTTTAAAGCCGTGATGATCATGAACCTATTAGAACTCCGCAATTAAGCGTACTTCTACGAGAGTAGTATCGGGATGGATGGCTTTCTGAGAAATCTGGTTAAGAAGAGTCAAAAGCGGACCATATTGTGTCGTTTGAAATGGGTCGTTACAATATCTATAACTTTGTAACTTCATAACATGTGGCTATAATTTTGCAGACCCATATTCTTTGTGATGTAAAAGTTTTATGCTCGTGATTTTTGATTAATGAAATATTCAGATATTTCGTTAAAAAAAAAAAAAAGGACCGATAAACATTGTCAAATTAGTCCAACAATATAAGTGTGAGATAATAAATAAGTACGTAGCATTAATCTTACAAATTTTACAGTATATTTTCCTTTTAATTTTGTTGAGCTTCGTTCCAAATAGTCCTAGAGCACATATGATCCTTCCATTTTTACGTATTAAGTAATTATCATATACTTAAAACCTTAGATGATTATTACATAAATGCGTTTTTAAACTCTCAATTTATATGAAATGTTTATCGCACTTGGTTATATTTGGTAATGGTTTTGATTTTTTTTTTTTAAAAAAAAAAATTTAGTTTAAAAAATAGTTTTGATATGATTGAAAAGTTAGAAATATTTTTTTAGTGGGATTTTTATTTGAAAAGTTTATGTTTTCCCATGTTTTTGCTTTTTGTTATCAAAACAAATATGTTTTATTTTATTTATTTTTTATTTTTTATAAATCTATATTCTTTCTTATTATAGGAATAATTTGACAAAACATATGCTTAACTTTTATAAAAAAATAGCTAATTTAATATTTTATTAAAAATAAAAAATTAGATGGGCGCTCTTAGCAGAGGAGATGTGGTCAAACAGCCACTCCTATTCTGAATGAAATTATCGTGTAGCCACTCCTATCCTGGTAAGTGCCTCCAACTCCCTCTTTTATTTTATTTTATTTTTAGGGATAAATACCCGATTGGTACCTGAGTTTTACGTGTTTTTAAATTTAGTACCTCAGTTTTGTTTGGTATCATAGGTGGTACCTTAATTAAGGGTAAAAACCCATTTGGTACCTCTGTTAGATTTTCCGTCCGAATTTTAACGGCTCGCCACATGTCAACCGCTGAGGTTGACACGTGGCACTACATAAAAAAAAATTAAAAATTAAAATCTTTAGAAAATGATTAAAAATAATAAAATTTTAAAAAAGAAAAAAGAAGAGGGGTGGCTGAGCCACCCCCCTTGGCCGGTTTGACCGATCAGTTGAAAAAAAAAAAATAAAAAAAAAATTGAGGGTTTGCCCTTGGGGGTGGCCGAACCACCCCCTATGGGGTGGTTCGGCCACCCCAGACCGGTCAGACCGGCCAAGGGGGTGGCTCAGCCACCCCTCTTCTTTTTTCTTTTTTTAATTTTTTTTTAAAAATTTTATTATTTTTAATCATTTTCTAAATATTTCAATTTTTAATTTTTAATTTTTTTTTATGTAGTGCCACGTGTCAACCTCAGCGGTTGACACGTGGCGAGCCGTTAAAATTCGGACGGAAAATCTAACAGAGGTACCAAATGGGTTTTTACCCTTAATTAAGATACCACCTATGATACCAAACAAAACTGAGGTACTAAATTTAAAAACACGTAAAACTCAGGTACCAATGGGGTATTTATCCCTTATTTTTAGTTATTATAAGCAATAGTATATTTGTTTGAGATTAGTTTTCAAATCAAGACACGTCATTATGAGCATGTTTGGGTAGCAATTATTTTTTTATTAATTTTTATTTTTTTAAGACATGTTTGTGTTAGTTTTTAGAATTTAAAATTCTTCTAAGATTTTATTCAATTTTTTTATTTTATTTAATTTTGTCTCAAATTTTTTAAATCATCCATACATAATTTCAAAAAAATAATTTTTTTTTCAGTATTCATAATTTTAAATATAATACAAAATAATAATAAAAATTACAAACCCAAACGAGTGATAAGCATTTTCAAATAAAAAATACAAAAACATAACCACACGTTAAACATAAAAGTTTTTGAAACGTTATGAAACATATGCTTAGGAAAAAGGAGAAGAGAAGATTGAGATATAAATAAGAGTGTTAAAACACTCACAAGTAACAAAGCAAGCAAGCGAGCATGGAGTCGGAGTGGGACCCGTTGGACGAGCCACCATCTCCGCCTCGTTGTTCGTCGGTGTTCGAGAGGGATCGACATGTGGCGTACATGGAGATGATGTACCAGCTGTTGCCGTCGCCGTACGAGACGCAGGAGATCAACCGCCTCACCCTCGCCTACTTCGTCATTTCCGGCCTTCACCTCCTCTCCGCCCTCGATCGCGTACCTCTCTCTCTCTCTCTTCCCGTTTGGTAGGGTTTGGTATTACAATTTGACGATAGATTTGAAATTTTAAAGGAATCTTTAGCTTTAGAGAGTTGGATTCTTGTAGTTCGTCTTGTGCTGGCTTGGGAATTTTTGAGATATTTAAATGTTTTTAACCATGGTTTTGAAGATTTCCCGCGTTTTCATGAATTTTTTGGATTTTGAATTGTAACGAATAATTCAGATCGAAATAGAAGAATTAGATTTGGGATTTTTTTAATTTGTTTTTTTTCAGAATTTCGGTGAATTTTATCTAAACGAGTCTTAAAAGTTAGAAATTCATAATACCACCAATTTTTTGGATTTGACTGGATATGTGCATTTTAAAGACTTTATTCTTTAAGACTCTTTATCATTGGGTTGCCGCTTTTGATTTTAATATTTCAAGTTTTCAAGTCTTTTTTTTTCCCTGCTTCTTGTTAGGTGTCTCTTACATCCTTCCTGTGTATTTAAGTTGTGTTTTACGCTTTTTAATGAATTTGCGATTACTTATCAGAAGTTTTGCTGTATGCATATTTTAGGTTGACAAGGAAGCGGCTGCTAGTTGGGTTTTATCCTTGCAAGCTCGCCCAACAAATAAAGCTGAACTGAATGATGGTATGGGCTTGCTTGCTTAGAAAATTGATATAATTTAATCGAACACCATATATTTGGTGGTAACACTGGATTGTAAGATAAGCGCATCTATTATCAATATTTTCTGGGAGCACTTCCCTTTCGAACATGTTTAGTATAATTTGATCAAACACCATGTTGGTTTTCTGCAGGAAAATTTTATGGGTTCCATGGTTCTAGAACTTCTCAATTTCCTCCAGACAATAATGGGGTATAAACAAACAGATCATGCACTTATATTTCGTTATAATTACTTATGCATTTATGTGATAGATGATTTAGTTTATGCAAAAAGCTGACAGTTACATATATTTCCTATGCCTTTTTTTCTTTTATATCTTAGGTTTTGTGTCACAATAACAGTCATATGGCAAGTACATATTCTGCCCTAGCCATACTAAAGATTGTTGGCTATGACTTTTCAAGTATCGACTCTGAGACGATATTGACATCAATGAGAAACCTTCAACAGCCTGATGGAAGGTAAGCTTTACAGCTCTTGTTCTTAGATCTCTGTTTTTTTTCTTTTTTTTTTTCTGTAAAAGCAGACTACTGCAAGTTTTTCACAAATATGCATGCTCTGCTTCTTTTAAATAAAACACGTGAAAACAATTATTTGCATGGAGTCCAAACGTTTATCTTTTCTTACAAGGAATAAACAACACAAGGGATGTTTTTGGTTGCATACTGACTCAAGTAAAGGGTATAGGTCGTACTTATAGTCTTTCTTTAAACCTCCGCACTTAAGAATTTGGTTATGCTGGAAAGGAAATTGATTTGCACTAAATTTTGCTTTGGTTTTTCCATCACCCCCCACCCAACATAAAACCCTTTATTTATTGTAAGTTTCGGATCACCCCCCTGGCATGGGATAATCCCGTGTCTTCCATGTTTGACAGTTTTATGCCTATCCACACTGGGGCAGAGACAGATCTTCGCTTTGTATATTGTGCTGGTAAGGAATTAGAGATGGTAGGGATGTTTTATCTAGCTGTTCCAAAGCAATATGCTCTTTGATGAAATATCAAAATTGACTAATTGTTGTATTAGCTGCCATCTGTTTTATGTTGGAGGATTGGAGGGGCATGGATAAGGAGAAAGCGAAGGAGTACATAATAAATTGCCAGGTTTGTATAGCAGGTGCAATGTTCTTGGCAGTCTTCTTTCTTGCATTCATTCTTGATTCTTGCAAGTTATGGTTATTGGTGCACATAAAATAAAATTCGAGGGATGCTGTTCTTTCAGTCATTCGATGGTGGCTTTGGATTGATACCTGGTTCAGAATCTCATGGTGAGTCCAAGCAAATCCTGTATGATTGTTGGTTTATGTACTCTTAAATTCTTGTGTCCTGAGGTTCAAACTTATGTTTGCTACTTTATAAACGTCAGTTATAAATTTGACTACTCTTACTTATCAAAAATTTGAGTACTCTTAAACTGCTAAGGTTCAAAATCTCTTTATCAAGAAAGAGAAAAAAGAAAAAAGAAAAGAAAAGAAAAGTGTAGTCTATCAGTGTTCATGTCTTTTAAGGTTCATTAGATTTTCATTGTGCGATCAAATAAATATTGGCTTTGAGGATGCTAAATAGGCGAAAACATGCAGCCATAAAAGCATTGAAACTTCTGAAAAACTGGTTTCCCTAGTACTGTTTATAGTTGTCCATATGGACCCTTCAATTACAGCAACGATCTGCTACTACGACTTTGAAGAGGCCACTTTGCTAATTGAAGTCAGATTTCTGTTAGATCTGGACTGTTAATTGGTAAATTAAGATAACTTTAACTAAGAAGAGCGTCTGGCTGGGAGAAGAAACTGTTCTTATATTTTTATGGATTTCGTTACTTACTTTCTATTACATCTTACAGAACCATCATTTACCCTCGATTTTCTCTTAAAACCTCATGTCATGTATCACAGCAGAAAAAAAAAATGGCAAATACAAAATAATTACCTCCGAGCACTAGCAGCAGATACCCAACAATTTTCCCTAAATTTAGGGAACAAAATTACTTTTTACTTTCCTATAAAAAAACGTTTCACAATAGATTCCCTTATATTTTCCTATGTCAATTAAATACTCTTTCTTTATTATTATTTTATTCTTTTTCTTACTTTCATACTTTTTGTCATTTTTATTATTATATAATTTATTGGGTAGCTACAATGCTACCCAATGCACCTACCAAAGGGTTTAGGGAAAATATAGGAAAACTGATGTAGGTGATTTGTTGTGACTTTTTCCAAATTTTCCCTATATTTAGGGAAGAGAACCACCTATAGGGTATATGTTACTAGTGCTCTTACTCAAAAAACATCAGTCTCATGGGTATGGCGTGTTTAGGGAAAATATAGGAAAACTGATGTAGGTGATTTTTTGTGACTTTTTTCAAATTTTCCCTATATTTAGGGAAGGGAACCACCTATAGGGTATATACTATTAGTGCTCTTACTCAAAAAGCATCAGTCTCATGGGTATGGCGTGTTGAAATCATGTTCTCATGCATTTATTATTATTATTACTTTCCCCTTTATTGTCGAATGGCTATGGTGTGATGAAATCATGTTGTTACACATTTTATTTTATTTTTCCCCCTCCTTTATTCCCATATCATACTGTAGTGATAGCTATGCATGATTTCAATGTTTTCATTTTGATTCTTTGGGTCAGCATGTCACCAAAACATTTTCAGCGATCCACAAAAAGGTCAATTTAAAATTGAAAACAAGCTTGTATCTGCATAAAGCTGCTTTTTTCTGTAGTTTACTTCATTTCCAGAGCTGGACTGCTTCTGATGATATTTACCAACAGCTTTTATTTTAGTGAACAGGTGGTGCAACTTACTGTGCTGTTGCATCTCTCCGATTAATGGGAGTCATTGGAGATGATATTCTGTCTACTAGTGCGGCTTCTTCGATCATAAATATGCCATTGCTGCTGGATTGGATCTTGCAGGTTTTTTTTTCTCCTCTAGTCATGGAAGCCCCTGGACGTGTATGCCTTTAATTTTTTTTGAAAAAAATGACTAAATGGACAAAGATGAAGGTCGTTGTGACTTACAAAATGCTTAGTAAAATGCTTATAAAATTTTTGCCCCAGCTTTGACTTGGGACAAACAATGGTAGGCACTAAAAGTGTCTGACAACAGAACTTTTGGTTGCTGGAATTTTCCATGGCAGTAGGTATTTGAGGGAAATTAGGGTTGCTTGGGTTTGGGTTGTGGGGTAGAAAAGGCTGAAAAATAGGCTCTATAATGGTTTAACTATTGAGTAATTTGATGGGTATGTTTTGGAGCTCAAATCTGACGAGAAAGCAAGATCATAAGACCTGATTCATAGCTGTGAACATTAACTCGGGAGTTGTAGCTGATCTGGTTTTTTGAGTTTGGAGGCTAATAATAGGTGGGTTGTGCTGGGATTTTT
Source organism: Alnus rubra (assembly GCA_028654335.1). NCBI lineage: Eukaryota > Viridiplantae > Streptophyta > Magnoliopsida > Fagales > Betulaceae > Alnus > Alnus rubra. The sequence continues at coordinate 362,091 of JAJPGS010001661.1, read as the reverse complement.
ATGGTAGGGATTTTAGAGTTCCATTGGTAAGAAATCAAGTTCAGATTGTAGTGTTTGAAGACTGGATGAATTGCTGGAAATTAGAGAGACAAGAAGAAAAAATAGATCTTGGCATCGCACCTAATTTTCTTAAGCATCATGCCTAGGGTTTCTTCAGCATCACATCTCGATTAAGGTTGTACACAAACCTCAAGAGCATAAGTGTTGCAAAATTCTCATAAAATTTATTCTCTATCTAATAGAAGGTGTTAAATCCATGTAAGTAGGCAACCCTTACCTAATCCTAATTGGAATTAGACTCCTGAAATTTTGACTATTAAGCAAACTAAATAAATAATAAAACCTACAAAAAGAAACACAATAATACGATAAACCCAAAATAAGACCGAATGGACCAAAACCTTAGCACGGACCCAGAAATTTGAAAATTATACCTTTTGACTCCTAAAATTGAATAAAATTAGATTAAAACAAAACCAGTTTCTCTCTGCCTGCATCAGCTTTCGTCTTTGATCATTTCAATTTGATGTGTAATTTTAAGTGGTTCAACTATTGCCTTTTACTGTAAGCCCGTAAAACTATTTTCACTCTTCTTCTCTGCTGCAGAGGCAGGCAACTGATGGTGGTTTTCAAGGTAGACCCAACAAAGATAGTGATACCTGTTATGCATTTTGGTGAGTCTAAGGAAACCATTTTGACATTCGACAGAGTAATATGGAGTTTTTCTGCCTTGAAGAGATCAATGTGCTTGTACAGGATTGGAGCGGTTTTGCGCATGCTAGGGTGCTACAAACTAATCGATGAAAAAGCTTTACGTGGATTTTTGCTGACTTGCCAGTCTGAGGTAATGTTGCCTCTCCCTTTACCTAATAGATCTAGGTTGAGTGCATATACTTAGTTAAGATTTAAAGAAGATGTTTTAAAGGTTTCTATCCCACTAGCCACGTATTTTCTTCTACTTGTATGCCATTCATAGGAATAATTTGGTCAGTTGATCATTCGCATCCATAATTCATGGAAAAGAAAAAAGAAAAAAGCTGACATCTGTGAAATCTAAAGCCTTCCACCAAGCCTGACGGTAACGAATAAAGTAAATAGTCTTCACTATCAACTGATTGAATTGCTTATGATTTTCTAATCTTCAATCTAGTTGTAGTAGAATAGTTTGTCAATGAAAGAAGTTAAAACCAATGGCATACCCCCTTGAATAAGAAACTATTGATATGATATTCTTGCACTTGCTAGATGGGTATTTTTAAGTATTGTCTTAGCTAATAAAACCTCTGTTGAAATTCTAATTTTGTTGCTCAAATTTGTTTCTACACCAGTATGGTGGTTTCAGTAAGTTCCCAGCTGGGCAAGTGCCAGATTTGTACCACTCCTATTATGGATTGACTGCATTCAGCCTCTTGGGAGAATCGGGCATGAACCCACTGTGTTTTGAGCTGGGAATAGCAGATCTGGCTGCCACAGGGCTCTTGATTTAACTTTCTTATACTCCATTTTATTCATCTGGATTTGGTTGCACTGCCATGTCTAACTGGAAAGCAGTGCTTGGTTATTGAATTCCAATTATATGATTTGTATTCATTTGATGTATATTTCCCGTGAAACGGATGCACAAAACATTTTTCCCAACGTGTGAAGCATAGTATGGAATTGCTTTGGAAAGGAGTTTTGGGATAATATTTTTGCTGCTATGATTGCCTGATTTGTGCAACCTAGCTGCTCATTTTGAGATTCCATATTGTCTGTTTCTTTTCGTTCTTTCTTTTTTCTCTTTTTCTTTTTCTTCTTTCTTCTTTCTTTCTTTTTTTATTTTTTTTATTCAATGTTGCTTTCAGCAAAATGCTGATGAATGATAATGGTTTGTTAAAACATACTCTCTCTCTCTCTCTTATTCTTTTTTTCTAATCCCAAGGCGTGAGAACGTAGCCATCTGCTATTTGAATAAACTTCTCAAAATATAGTGATGATGGTATGGGATCTGGCTTTCATGCTGTAGTTTTAAACTACTGTATGGGTGTGGTAGTAGAAAACGGTACCGTTTTTCACTTCAGCACATTAAAAAAAATTTGCAATTTTTTTTTAAATTTCAAAATTATAAAAATAATAATAATTAAAAACAAAAATTATAAAAACATAAAAAAACTAAAGGGGTGGCCGGCCACCCTCTAAAATCCAAAAAACAAAAAAAGGTTAGGGAGTTTGGGGGTGGTCGAGCCACCCCCATATTGGCCGTATGGGGTGGTCGAAACCACCCCCAGGCCCGAGCCACCCCTAAAAGGCCTAGAAACCAAAAAAAAAAAAAGTTTGGGTTTTGGGGGTGGCCGGTGACCGGATCACCCCCAAAGGCCTTAGGGGTGGCTCGGCCACCCCCAGATCGGCCGTATGGGGTGGTTCGGCCACCCCTAAAAGGCCTAGAAACCAAAAACAAAAAAAAAGGTTTGAATTTTGGGGGTGGCCAGTGGCCGGATCACCCCCAAAGGCCTTGAAGGTGGCTCGGCCACCCCCCAAACCCTTAACTATTTTTTTTCTTTTATTTTTTGGCCTTTTGGGAGTGGCCCAAAGCCGACTGGGGTGGTTCGTCCACCCCAGATCGGCCAAGGGGGTGGCTCAAGCCATCCCCTTGGTCAATAATGGGGTGGCCGGCCACCCCCTTGGGCAACGCTGGCCACTCCTTTAGTTTTTTTAGGTTTTTATATTTTTTGTTTTAAATTATTATTATTTTTATAATTTGCAAATTTATTAAAAAATTTGTAAATTTTTTTAAGTGGGAAACGGTACCGTTTTTCACTAAACTACCGTATGGAAGCCGAATCCGATGGTATGTATTTCAATTTCAAATCCACATACGAAGTTGCAACATATAGAATACCTATAAACTAATGATCTATTCTCAATGACATCCGCTTCAGTAAATTTGTTCTCTATTTTGTCCAAAGTCATTTTTTCTATTTTAACCACTACTTTATTAAAGCACCTATATCTAGCTCGTTATATTAGCTATTTACTTTTTACTATTTAATTTAAATATTCATTCTCAACTATTTCATTATTTTTTATTGAAAAGAGGGGAAAATATTAAAGATTATATATATATATTAATTTGGTGAGCGAATAATACTCACAAAATTAGTAGCTGACTAATTTTCTTTAAATTGTTAAGACGGATGCAACTCATTTTACTCTCATTTTAACATTCTGATTAGCGAAAATAACATTTGGCTAATTGAAAATAAAATATTCTTACTCCAATAATATTTTGAGTGACATTATAATTGAGGACTGGGCATTTGAGGTATGTTATGCCTTTTTAGTTTTTTGAGTGACATTACAATTGAGGACTAGGCATTTGAGGTATGTTATGCCATTTTAGTTTTCCTCTCTCGTATTGGCTTACAACTCTTAGGGTGTACCACTAACTTGACCCGGATCAAAATTTTATGTTTTGTTGTTTAGATTAATTTTTACAATCTAATAGTGTGTGTATATATGTGTGTGTATATATATATATATATATTATCATGTTATTTAAAATTTTAAATGACGTAGCATTATATACTCTAAGGCCTCATTTAGCTTGCAAAATGAGTATTTCATTGTGAAAGAAAATAGTTATTACTAGAAATGAAAGATAGTGGAATGAAATAGTTTTTCATACTCCTTGATTTGATGACAACACATATACTTTAATTGGAATCGAATCAAAATTACTAAAAAAACCTCCAAAATTATTATTATTATTTTTTAACTCGAAAATTATTATTATTTTTTTAAAAAAAAAACTCAAATTAAAATAAATTAAGAACTAACCTACATGTAGCTAGTCGACCACCTCAATCCACAGATGTAGTGACCACCCTCGGAACATTTGGCCACCCTCGATTCTCATCCAAGCCACCCCCGAGGGATTCCGGGGGTGGTCACGGCCACCCCCGAAGTCCATCAGATGTGGCTCAAGCCACCCCCAAATAAATGAATGATTATTCTATAGAAATAAAAATTTCATTCTAAACGTCCAAACGAAACTTAATAGTTACAAAATAGAACGGATCAGATCCTATCCTGACCTATCAGTCAACATAATTTAGGTCGGGACTCATCTTTTCCCATTGGAATTACAGATATAGGTAATTGGTGGCGTGTGCCAGGTTGGGACATTAAAGGAGGCAACCTGGTCTGGGTCAGCTTCGGTTGTATAGCAATAGTAAAACTATGCTAATTACTGTAAAGAGCTGATAAAAAAAAAAAAAAAAGAAAAGAAAAGAAAAGAAAAGTAGTGCGTATAATGATTCTTCAAGGTGGGCGACTTCCAGCCTATTACCACGAGAGGTTTTCACGGGCAATTGCATCCTTTGTTGTATAGGAAAAGGCCAAAAGGCATCTCCCAAGCCCCTTTCCCCCCTGTGTCACCTTGTTGAAAACAGTAGCCTCTTTTGTACTTAATTGGGGTCTTTGGCTTTAAATAATATTTCCTTCAAACCAGAAAAAAAAAAAAAGAAAAAAAAAAAAAAAAACTAGAGGGTAAAAGTAAAAGTGGAAAAAGGGTCGGCCTTTGAAAGAATTTTACAGTGCTCTGCTCGTCAATAACATCAGTTGGAACATCACTCACAAGAATGATTACAGTACAAGACAACTCAGGAGACATGGAGATTGAATAAAACAAATAACCCCACAGGTCTCCCACTAGCATCAGACCCACCTCTCCACATCATGTTGCAGAGAATGTTGTCCCCCCCATCACCATAATTTAAGATACATTGCAGAGGGATTAAAGCTTTTTTTAACATCCCCAAATAGAGCAAAGGAAATAAGATAAAACTCAAGAACCTGACACAGTAAGAAAAAATCTAATAAAATACAAAGGGGGGGAAAAGAAGACAAACCCGTTTCAGTCTGGTTTAATGAAGCTTAATTTAATGTAAATTGGTCTTCTTGTTAATAATAGGTGCTCTGAATGTCGAAGGTGAGGAAGGTAGAGGAAGAACCTGTGAAGTGCTTGAATGGTACTGGGGAAGATGATGATGATTAAGCTCTCTTTCTTTGTACTTATCAACAATGATTGTGATGAAAGACCCCTCCTCCTCATCTTTGTGAGACTTTGACGGGGGAGGTTTATTTCTGTCTTCTTGAACAAGTTCATCACTCTCGTGAACCTTTTCTTCAGCTACTGCTGCTGCTTCCATTAGTTTTCTTTTAAGTTTCTCCTCTGCATCCTGCAAGAACTTGAATTTTGGAGGAGGTGATGACTTCATCCTGTTGAACTCTGCATCTTTTGCTGATTCAAAGAGAGGGTTGAATCCACCAAGCTGGTTGCAGGAGTCCATAGGAGTAAGTGGGGGAGTGAAAAAAGGTGAAGCCAGAGGAGTCAAATATGGAGTCTCCACAGTTGGAAGCAAATCACTCAAGCTCCTACTTCTTGAATCCTTTTCACTCTTATCACCCCTAGACTTGCCATCTTCAGATTCTAAATCCTCTTTCGTTTCCTCTATAATTGTGAAGAGGAATCTTGGAGGGCCTGAGAGGTCTTGCAGCCTCATAAACTCTGACTCCATGCTATCCTCTCCAAAGGGTTTGAGCAAAAAATCCTTGTTTGACTGCATCTGAAGCTGGGCTTCTGATTCATGGACAAGTGTGCCTGTGATTCCTGCAGAAGAGCAGAGTTCTTGGGGATCCAAAGCTGCGTGCCTCAAAGAAGAAGACCTTTTCCAGCAAAACATGTAGAATAGCTCTCTTGCTGGGCTGCTGTAGTCATTTTCGATCTCTCTGTTGGTTAACCTCTTCTTCCACCACAATAAGTAGTAAAGCTCAGCAACAAGAGCCAAGAAAAGGCAGCCAAAAACTACACTCAGACCAAGTCCTACACTACTCAAAGATTTCATCTTTTCCCTCAAATCACATCAGACAACTTCTGATCTCACCTCAAATCACTTGAATAAACATACAGCTCAGCTTACTGTACAATATCCTAGCCAGAAAACCATCAAACCAAACTATATGAAAACCCTTTGATTCCAAGGAAAACCCAAGAAAGTGAGGAAAAGCGTACTTGGGATTTCTGAACAGTCTCAATCTTATCTGAACAATGGACAGGCCCAAGAACCCAGATCATGAACTTTGACTAGTACGCAAAAGAGGCACCAAACTCACAGCTTCTCTTTAGTAAAAAGCTTCAACTTATTTCCAAACAATATTTGTAAGAGACAAAACCAGAACACCCACCTGCAAAAACATACCAAAAAAGTTCTCTGTTTCTCTCTGATAATCACACTCCCGAATCACGCAGCATGATTGTATAACCCTTTTTTTACTTTAAACCCATCAAGGCTAAACCACCGTGCTGTAGACAAAGTAATCTTTTAGCCAGAAATCAGTATTGTATAATATAACATTCTCTAAAAACCACCACAAAAAAAACTGGGAGCCAACAAAAAAAAATCATCCAAGGTACTAAGCAATAAAGTCGGCCAATGCCTCTAATAAGGAGAGGAGTCGCGTCCTTCGAGGGATGCTCACATGAGATCACAAAGCAATGGAAAGTGACGTGTCATTTGAATATCATATCGTGATTAAATTACTAAATTGCCCATATGGAAAGCTTTCACACTGAGAATCAATTGCCGGCATTTTTATGTTTGTCAATGGCAATTTAGCACAAAACCAATAATATCTTTTAAGTTTTAATCAATCTTTTATCAACCTAGAGATTGTTGCCCAATAAATTTCAGGAAAACTGGTGATTTCAACAAAAAAATAAAAAAAATAAAAAAAAAATCAGGAAAATTGGTAAAAGATCCCGTGTGTGACTTGAAAGACCAAGTACGGAGAAACATTTTGTCCTTAATTCAACAAATTAATTATGGTTATCGTGAAAGACAATTTTTTATAAACATGTCAGCTTTCGGCTTCAATTGGCCTTTGGCACACCTACAACACAAATTTTTATATATTCAAAGTCCTACAACACTCAGGTAAGTATATAGTATAGGGTACAATTAATTAATTATTTGTATCGTATGCAATACTTATGTGCATTTAATGTGAGAGAATATATAATTCTTTTTGTTTATTTGAACAAGTATTAAAGACCGTTCGAATAGGTGTTTGCACAGGTGAGAGATTCACATGTACTCTCACGTACATTAACAGTTATGTAATACAGACAGTTAATTACTCTCGACAAATACGAAAGAACTCGATAACGTATTTTCAGTTACGTTGAGGATGGAAATTGTGATGATCATTATATCAAGGACTTCAGGACTTGACTTATGTTAGGCACATGACATTGTGTTTTCAACACAAGATATAAGTGACATATGACAACCTTTTACTCTATCAACCGCAACTTTGTGCCCTTTCTGGTAAAGGGTAGAGCCCTTATGGAGTTTGTTTAATTTCTAAGCAATCTTTTAACAAGCAGGATTATTCGCCTTCTTAATCATACTGTCTGCGACGTAACACAAAAATGCCCTACAAAAAGAATTTTTATTCGATCCCCTGAAAGATCTCAATTAAGTCTGTATATTCGAGCCTATATAGCTTCCTTGCCCCAAAAAGAACAAAAATAGTTGCAGCTAGGCATGTTTAATTTGCACATTCAGGCGAGTGGATTGATGTTGGTGCATGCATGTGGACCGCAAAGCAAATCCAACGGTACCTAAAATGGCCTCATGATTTGCCTATGAGATTTCATTTTTCATCAAATCGGTTCTTTTTTAAGGTTTCAAAATTATCAAATCTATCATTCCTTAAGATTCGTGCGCAGCTGGTTTTATCTTTAATTATCATAAGAATGGATACCACCTCTCTCTCTCTCTCTCTCTCTCTCTCTCTCTATATATATATATATATATATATATATATATATGTCTTGATGTGTTAGATCTTCGAGTAGTGCTATAAGGTACACTTTCATTGCATTATTGGCAAATTTTTATGCCCACGTGGCACATGATATGGTGAAATGAATTATAAAAGCTTCTCAAACACTTTCATCTCACCACACCGTGTGCCACATAGACACGAAAGTTTGCCAATAGTGTGATGAAAGTGTGCCTTATAACTGTACTCTAGATCTTTCACCTCATGGAGCCAAATTGGATATGTAACTAAGAAAGCAAGTCCTGTAGCATATTGTCCCGAAAACATTATCAAATAACTCAATACATTCCTCTTTCGTTAACTTTTTATCGCTCACAAGTGACACGTGTTCCAATCATCCAATTAGCTAACTTACCTTAGACACTTGCCACGCTGGACACGCCATGTCATGCATTGACTTGTCATATATTCCAAAAACTAAAAAGTTAGACACATTAATCAAAGTAAAAATTGGCCACCCCTTTATTGTGGGAGCTAGCTAGGGAGTGGCCACATAGTCACCTCATCTATTGGGTTTTTTTGTTTTTTTTTAGTAAGTTTTGAACTGACATGGCACGTCCAACTTGGAATGTCTTTGATGAAAGCTAGTTGACTAGGTCGTCTAGACATGTGCCTTTTTTCTTTGAACATGACGTGGCCGGATTATTACATGTCACTCATAATAGTTAAAAAGTTAATAAAAAAAAATTAAAGGGAATTATATATTTGATAACAATGCAAGCCTTAAAAGAGTGATTTGATCATTTTTAAAACTTCATAAACGATTTGATTAAAAAGAAGTGAAATATTACGGACGATTGGAGCAGTTTTTCCTGAACTTCCAAATAAAGAATAAGTTTTGCAACTTTTTTTGTTTGCCGAGTAAATAATTCTTACACTTTTTAGCCTTCTTACTTTTACCCTTAATTAAGCACAAATAGAACTAATTAAGTAGGGTCTCAAAATTATCCTTTAGACATGGGGTTCTAATAGCTAGGCTCATGTGAAGTCAAAGTTAAATATGCATATGCCTGGCATATAATTAGCTTAGAAATTAGGTTTAGTCCGGCCTATCAAAATTAGATTTAATCCCTTTTTCATATGCTTTGACCTCCCTATGAGAAATTTTGTTCCATCCCTCCTCCAACCTCCGGTCCTATAGTCTAAACTAACACCCTAGAGCTAGCCGTCACCTTTTTTAAATTTTCCTTAATTTTAATTAAGTGATATATTCATCCCAGAACAAAAGTACTTAATTGAATACAAAAAGTAGGTGATTCTTAGGATTAAACTTTAAGCAAAGATAATGAGACAACCTTTCACGATCACACCCTCCTAGCTAGCTAGATTGTATAACAATCTCTTGCAACGTTCCCAAACGTGCCTCTGACTCACCGGAACCTAACTCTGTTGCACTTCGAAGTACCGGAGTCGAAGCTGTGGCATCAGACCGACATATAGGGCAGCTTGGGTGCGAGAAGAGCCACATATCGATGCATGGGACGTGAAAGGAGTGCATGCACCCCGGCAGGATACGTAACTCCTCGCCCTCCTCAAATTCCGACAAGCACACCGCACAGGTGGCATCTTCGCCCACCAAGCCCATGCCCTTTTGATGCTGGTGGGTCGGAATTAGCTGGGCCGTGGAATTGTTGGCGCTGCTTGGTGTCCCCACATCCTCGGATACAAAACGGTGTGTCGTTTGCCGTGGGGTTTGGACAGTGGGGTGCCGGGTGCACCAGCAGACTACTACACAGTGGTAGAACGCAACTGCAAAAGCCGCTGATCCCACGCCAATTATGAGAAAGCCGAAATTGGGGTCGATGGAGGGGGTGGAGTTGTCCGCCATGTTAGAGAATATCAGTGATTAATTAGCAAAAGCTAGAGTGCCATAAAAAAAGGGCTAGCTGTCAAACAATGTACGTAGCTGCGACGATGATTGTAAGATTAGAATTGTCTTATTTGTTTATTTTATGTAACCAAATGCCCCAAATTCGAGGCTTATCAATAATTTGTTTGGAGGAACCAAAAAAAAAAAAAAAAAAAAAAAAATACTAAAATCAGTCAATGTGGTGTTATAGTTTCCTACATTGGGTTTATAATCTTTATTATTAGAGTATTCTCTATAATTGTGATTGTAATAATGTAATCTTTATTATTAGAGTATTCTCTATAATTGTGATTGTAATAGAATCCTTATGATTTGATTATCTCATTTGTATTGTATTCACCTATTATGTTTTGATCAGTACATTAATCAATTAAAGGAATTGAGAGACTACTGTACCCACAAGACAAATTCAAATTTTCATGGTTTGATCAATACACTAATCAATCAGAAAATCGAAAAACCATTGGGAGACTGTATTATATACCAATAAGCCTCTAAGGCCCGGCTAGTAAGAAAGCCTAAGACTATGCTAGGAGTCTAGGACTAAACCCTATGCATGACTAATTATAGCCAACACCAGGTACAAAAATATATTATATACCAACAAGCCTCTAAGGCTCGACTAGTAAGAAAGCCTAAGATTATGCTAGGAGTCTATGATTAGACCCTATGGCTAATTAAAGCCAACACCCGGTACAAGACCAACAACAAGATTCATCATTATCTTCGTATGTCTTAAGGTTTAATTCAGACACTTCTTTATATCTCTCTTACCCATTTTTACTAGTTTTATTCTCTCTCAGCTACGGCTTTGATTGACTTGGGCATCAGAGTGCCTCCGATCTCCTGACCAGTAGCCTTCTGAGTTCTAACGACTTCTACCTTCTTTTTTCGGTGGAGCTCTTCCCTAAAATGCAGCTTGAAGTTACTGTGGATATTTCTTGCATCAACGTACACCTATCAACTTTTTCTATGAATATGTATCATTTGTATTGTAAACATCATCAAGAATTAGAGCAAAAATGTAGAAGCTAATACTCTAACATGTAGATGTAAATCCTAGACCGAATTACGTAATTATTATGTGTTTTCTCCCTTTTCTTTCCTCTCTCAATTTCATTATGATGTTCTTTGCATTGATTTGCAATAAGTTTCATAGGGTTTAAAAAGTAGCTAATAACTCTCTGCCCCGAACTTCCATTTGAAATTTTGATGATTTTAAACTACTTTTTAACATTTTAAGATCTATAGAGTTTATTACAAAACGGTACAACTACAAAAACTGGTTTTATATATTTTTCACGTTTTTTTCTCTCTCTTGGGAGAGGTCTACAGCCGAGAGGCCCGAGACAATGATTGGGCCACCTTATCACCAATGTGGTCCAAGACTACGGGCCATGCAACATAGGATGTTGCCTGGTGGACTATGCATTTGGTGTGGAGTGTGTTGGATTATTGTAGGCCAGGATTCTCTTGACTTGAAGGGAAATGGATAGCAAGTATTTTATGGTTTAAATTAAAGTTTATAGTATTTAATAGTGTATATAATATTATATTATTTAAAAAATTTAAATAACATGATAACGTAACAATATATACACCATTAAACGCTATAAAATCTAATATAAACTATGAAATGGAAAGGACCTTGTTCCCATATTTCGATTCCAAGATATGGTCTACGAATAATTTGTGTAACCAATTTTTCTTTTAAACATTTCTTCTAATTTAGCATATTAAATTAATATTTTTTTTCTTAAAATCTTAATATCATATCAGAACATTTTTCAAACCAAAAAAAAAAAAAAAACCTAACAAGACACATTAACAAACAGAACCATGATTCCCACATACATTTTTTAAAAATACATATAAAAATCATACGCTATAAAAATAAATATCAATTTAATATATTGAGTTGAAAGAATTTCCTCACCCGGGACAAAACTTTAACTTGCCCTCAAAACAAATATTAAAAATTGTTAAAAGTAAATCATAGACCAAGTTGCCCATATATAACTTAGGTAATCGTTGCAACTTGTGCTGCAATCTGCAGATGGGGCCTAGCCTCCCCTCTTTGTTTATTATTGTTGTGTTTTTTTTTTTTTTTTTTTTTGGGTTCTCTTTTTTTTTTTAAGGTATTTTGATCTTACCCATTAAAAGAAATGGTTTCAACTTGTAGAAGATAAAGGTATGGGATCTCTTTAGATTTAGGCCATTTCGCTTTTCAATATTTAGTCTTATTATAAATTGCTTTTCTTATTTATTTCAGTTCTTCTGAGCTTTATTATAAAGCGCAAGCTTTTTAATGTAAAGGGGAAGTTGACACATCTT
>JAJPGS010001661.1:0-347500 GCA_028654335.1 Alnus rubra | reverse complement strand
CAGTGATTTATGTTCATTTTCCTTGGCTTGTCTGCAACCAAGCTTGAATTCTTGGTGTATTGATCAAATGTTCTGGTTGATGTTTTCAGGACAATGTGGTTCTGACAATGTTGTCGGTCACTGTACTTTGAGTTATTGGTTACTCTTTGTGGTGAAGGGTAATTTGTGGGTTGAATCATGAAGATATTTGTGAGTTGCTTCTGTTGATGTGCTGACTGCGTAATGAGTCCACAATATTTGTGGGTTCAGTTCAATATATTAAGATGCTTGTGAGGTGATTTGGTTTTGGATGGGGTTTGGAAATTACACCCGAAAGCAAGACGAGCAAAAAGTTTGCTGAAGAAATGATGGGGGAAGCTCTCATCACGACCCTATCAATGGAGAGCCATCACCTCTCTACACTTTTGTCAATGGATATGGGTTCTTTGTCGCGCGAGGAATTGGAGAGAGAGATGAATCGGTCTGTCTTCTTTTCACAACCGCCCGATATCAATCTCCCGCTATTATCTGAACCTAGCCCACCTCCCCCAGCTTGGAGTGATCCATCTGACATCTTAGATGTAGGCCTGGGGTCTCAGATTTATGAGGAAGTGACTAAAGTCCACGTCACGAAAGTTGCACGGAAATGGACCAAGCGGCTTGACAGTGTTTGGGGTGCCTGGTTTTTCTTTAGTTTTTACTTCAAGCCTGTTTTGAATGAGAAATCAAAGTGTAAGATTGTTCGAGATAGTAATGGTGTGTCTGGATATGAGAAATCAGACCTGCTAGTAGACACGTTTTTGGTTCAGCATGACATGGAGAACATGTATATGTGGGTTTTCAAGGAAAGGCCTGAAAATGCACTGGGTAAGATGCAACTAAGGAGTTATATGAATGGCCATTCTCGCCAAGGGGAGCGTCCATTTCCATTTAGTGTGGACAAGGGTTTTGTTCGATCACACCGTATGCAGAGGAAGCATTACAGGGGTCTATCTAATCCTCAGTGTGTGCATGGTATTGAAGTTGTTCAGTCCCCCAACCTTATGGGTCTTAATGAGGAAGAGAGGAAGAGGTGGATGGAGCTTACGGGCCGAGATATAAACTTCTCTCTGCCGCTTGAAGCAAGTAATTTTGGTTTTTGGAGAAACCTACAGAACAACGAATTCGAGCTTGACCGATCCCTTCCTCCATTAAAAAATAACACGAATGCCCACCAAAGAAAATTGCTTAATCATACTGGTTTGAATTTGTCAACTCAGCCACCAGACTGTGGCAATAGTGATGGCATCTATCTTTCACCAGTATGTAACAAACGGAAGAAGGATTTGTTTTCTCATGGAAACGATGACAACTGTTATGTGCCTAACAATTCACATTTCGACAGGGTTTTGGATATGAAAATCTACCCAGTCAATCCCCCCTGGTTAAATGAGTTTAGTGGGGTAATGAAGAATGTATATGGGCCTGTTACAGTTGCAAAAACTATATACGAGGATGACAAAGGGTTCTTGATAATTGTCAGCTTGCCTTTCGCAGATCTTCAGAGAGTAAAAGTTACCTGGAAGAACACCGACTCACATGGGATCATAAAGATATCTTGTGTGAGTAAGGCCTGCATGCCATTCATTAAGCGACAAGATCGGACATTTAAGCTAACTGATCCAACACCAGAGCACTGCCCTCCAGGGGAATTGATTAGGGAAATTCACCTTCCAGCCCGCATTCCAGAAGATGCTAAACTTGAAGCTTACTGCGCTGAGACAGGAGCAATGCTTGAGATTATTGTGCCCAAACATCGTGTTGGATCAGAAGAACACGAAGTTCGTGTATGCCTTCGCACCCTCTCCATGGGAGTGAACGACCATTTGCCAACCTGAAAGAGGCATTAGTGTGATGGATGCCAGGATGATTACAGTCTTTGCTGCTTCATTTGTTCCTAAGCTTATTCCATAAAGGAATTCTATAAAAGTGGATCTTCATTTTTTTTTTCGTGACTGTGTCTTCCTATTGTCTCTTATCTTTGTCAGATTTTAGTTGGTCTTTAGACAGGTGATTGTATGTTCAATGTTGACCATCTTAGGCTTTACTTACCATACCATATCTCTCTCCTTACTGGCTTTGACATGCACAAAATTTTTCCGTGCTTGTTCGAAGCATTTGGTTTTCTTTGTTATTTGACATGTTTGAATTTAAATTTGGAGTCTCATTTTATGCTTGGCTCTGAGGTTTTTATTCTTAATGTTATATTATTGTCAATTCATTTTTGATGTGTCGACTGGATCTCTGGCTTGACAATGACAAGGATCCACCTTAGTAATTTCTGATTGAGATAAGGTACAATATCCTAGTTAGTCCAATACTTCTAATCTTGGCCAGTTTCTGCCACGTCAACCAACAATTTAAAACTCTATTTCCACCAGTTGCCGTCACCTTCACTAGCCTTACCGTCGCACTTCTACTATTAGTCTCCCACAACCACCACCATTGGTGTGGTCAGGCGGTGAGGCTGGAGAAGGTGACGATGGCTGGTGAAAAGAGGGAGTTTTAGGTTTTTTGACTGATGTGGCAGAATTTCAGCCGTTGAATTAAAATGAATGGCCCAGGTTAGAGGGATTGCAGAAGGTGCAATAACCTAGGTATTGTACCTGTTCTGTAATTCTTCTGCCCTCTTTTTTTGATGTGTTGATGATAAACAGCCATATTTTTTACTTTTTCTGTAGTGATATTTGAGCTTTTCATACAGTGGTTTATGTTGATGGTGATTAAAGAAGCCTAATGATTGATGTTGTACAAATGTGTTATGCTGAGGAATTTATTGTTGATATGATATGATGTCATTATTTTACTTTTAGCTGTAATCATTTTTAATCACAAGTTTTGCATTACCTTCCCTTCCTGGCATAGGATATGCAAAGCTCATCCCATTCTCACAGGTAGCAAGTTTTGACACCAGTTATGGATATACATATTTTACGCCTATATCCTTTGTTAATCGTACGTGCAAAATTTCTCATACTTGAATGAATTAGTATGAGTTATGGCTGCCTCTCAGAATTTGCTCAGAGTCTTCTACTGCCTCTCACTTGTTCTGTATGCAAACTCTTCTGCAAAGTTCGTGAAGGAATGAATTGTATGTGGACCGGCTCTGCTCTGCTACATGTTGGCTTGGGTTTAATAAGAAAGCTGAAAGAATTGAGCAAATGCTTTCAAATTGCTCATCCATTAGGGCCTTGACAAATTACTAAAGGATGACTGGCAATTGGCATAATGCTATAAGAATTGTATGTTTAAGCAAGGTGGTCGTCTCTGAAGGTCAGTGTACTCAAACTTGACGAGTAGAACCTTTAGATGCACGACGTGGAACAGTACCAAGAAAACTACGCGTTAATCCAAATTTTCCCTTCGGCCAGATAAAAAGTTTAGACAGAATACGTTAGTACATGGGGGATTTTACCCATCCAGATCAACTTCTCAGAGGGGTGGAAGAATCTCTTTCTGAATTCAGTAAAGTTTCATCAACGGAAAGAGAGCAAAAGGGTGAAATTTAAGAGCAAGTTATTGTGGAGCGGAAAAGTCCTCGCGAGGGCGTTTACAAAGTTAACTGGGATGATGTGGTGGACATGATCAACCAACGTATAGGGGTTAGCATTATTGTGCAGGATAATAAAGGGAATGTGATTGCAGAAGAAGTTCTACCAAATCTGTTTATGTTGAAACAGTAGTGGCAGAAGCTTTGGTGACTTTGTTTGAATAAGAATTTAGTAAAGATCTAGGCCTTCAAAAAATCATGCTAGAAGGAGATGCAATACAGATAGTAGTGAATGCAGTGAAGGTGAAAGAAAGAAATCGGAGTAATTTTGGACAAATTGTGGATGATATTAAAAGTGTTTTGAATACCTTGCAATTTTGGCAAGTTTGCCATGTGAAGAGAAGCTAATGGTGTAGCTCGTAGATTAGCTAAAGTAGCAGTACAACAGGGTGTTGATCAAGCATGGATGGAAGTGATTCTTGGTTTTATATGTGATAATGTAATGCTAGAGTAACGTGCTCTCTCATAGTGTTGGCAATGAAAATTTAATTCAATTCCTCCCAAAAAAAAAACCAAGCTTAAAAAGACCAAAACATAGTTTGGTCTTAATTTCTTTGCCAAGTCAAAATACAAGCAACTCAGGAGTCATAGTTAAATCTAGTCTCTACAAAAGGCATCCATTTGTTCTTTACTGGCGTAATCAACGAAAAAAATGTGTGCTTGTTCAATGTTTTTGACACTGGCGTATTCAAATCCAATAATTGAACATCACTTATTGTAATGATCAGCCCTTACAAAGTTTTCCATTTCGTGCATAATGCATCTAGAAACTATTGTGTATCATCGTTGTTGTTGATAACATATTATCAGCGCCGATATGTTAGTTTAAGTTCTTACGCTATTTGCAACAACTTCTAACATTATTCAGGTACGACAATAGTGTCATCGTTAATAACCTTTCTTGACGGTTAACTGCGACGATCGGTCATCGCTAAACGTTATTAGTTACAACTTTTAGACTTATAGTTGTTGCTGAAAGCCGAATTTCTTGTAGTGAATTAACAATTGACAATCTTAGTTATTACTTTTAGTACATTAAAAAAAAAAAAAAAATTGTTCTAATGCAGGAATTGCCTTGCAAATGAGTATGCCAAGGCAGTGCTGGGTCCCTTATATAACATTGAATACATGCATCACCATGAACTGTTGCCTGGAACTGATCAATATTGTTTTTGTCAGTCGGCTATGGTCATGAAGCAAAACTTCAATTTATGTATGAGTACTTCCTGATAATCATGATTGACCAATCATAAGTGTAAACATTTTAAACAAAATAAGTCAATTTGAAGTTTCTATATATCCATTGCAGCTCCAATCATTCGAAAAGTTTGTTTTTCGAGTTTACATTTGGAAATCAGATTCAAGATCTAGCTGGATATTTGAATGGACATGATTCAATATCCAACTACTCTTTTCCTATTCATGTCAAAACATCTTTCCGACTAATTTCCTCTTGTCAGATGAAGATCTATAATTTAGTGAGGGCTGTTCTGTTCTGGGAAGTTTGTCTTTAATTGAAGAACATAAGTTATTTGTAAAAATTAAGGTAGTTGATTTCCATATGGCCGTATCAATGTAGTTATATATACAGTTATATATACCTTATTTTCCTGCAAACTGATGTTTGTACCACATATTTCAAATTAAAATTCAGCAGCATATGTGACACAGTTTTGAGAATCCTTCGAGCATGCAAAAACATTTCATGCTGTTAGTGTTAAAAGTACTCATATTAAAACCAATTCATATGAATGACCTTCCTTAATCCAAATAAAAAAAACATCCTTCTGCAAGTATGCCACGGCAAAAACATTACTTCTACATAGTATCTGACCAATCCCACTAACAAAAATGCCCTTCACCATATTTTTTGCTTGCCGAGCATGATAAATGCACCTCTCAACCACGCCTGGATATTGGTGGGTGCCGATTACCAATGGGGCTGGGTCCTGAAGGAACCTTATGAGCAGCTTTTTGGTCCTTCATTCCTGATTTGTTGATCTTTTCATGAAACAAGCAAAGTTATGTATTAGCCATTTCCATCACATATGAAATGAAAGCAATATTGGGAAGAAGAACTACTCACCCAAGGAGCTGACATGTATCCTGCAGCTGAGCTTTCTCTTGCCTGTGAAGGTTTGAGCTTGAAGAAACCAACTATGGAAGCATCAAACAAAAGAAAGTATATTTAATTACTTCTTTTCACTTCATTCTTAGGATATCAGTTTAGAATATATGCATTATGATCTTAGCAAGGCTAGTATATACACTATACAGGGTCTTGCCTGATTCTGCAGTGTGAATATTCCTCATAGCTGTGGAGTAACAACATTGAGAAGCAATGAGGATGAAGGCCAAGAAAATATATATTTGAATCTCTTTTCTCTTCATCTTGGCGTGAGCTTGTTCATGGATGGTGTAAATGGGGTATTTAAGGTCTAGGGGGTTATATAGGCATGAGAAATATCATCTTGATCAGTTAATCATTGCTTATTTGAAAGTATGGAATGCATGCTAAAGCTGTCTGGGAATCCAATGCTTTATTAGCTTTGAAATTAATAAGGCTATAAATGTTAATTTATTGTCATTGTCCGTTGACCTCTCATAGGCTCTTTTCATATTATAGAGCCCTCAACGCTTTTGTCCTCCAACTCCTCAACAAAAAGATTCTTACTACAGCCTTTCGGTTCACGTAATGCTGGGATTTGCCAATCATGAAATAATTGGTGTTAGTAGCATGCTGATGCAGACTGAATATCTCCCCTGCTTAGGTGTAAAACTTTCTTCATTGCCTTTGATTGATATCTGTTCGCACAGTTTACCGCACGCCGGTAGTCCCGTCAAAAACACCTGCAAAAACAAGAAACAAACAATGGTGATTTGCCGGAGAACACTTCGATGCCTAAGTCAGTAGGGTGCTTTCATAGAATTTGATAGACAAGAAAGTAAGAGGGAAAAAATGTGTGAACAGCTCGGCACCGTTTAATTCTTGTCTTTGCAAGTCTTTTTGGCTGGACTACCGGCGTACGGTAAACTGCAGAACAAATTCTAATATTGACTGTACTTGGACTTTAATTTATTCTGCTTAAACATTCATAAAATTCACATTCTGCTATGAAATGAAATTATATGTTTAATAAACTACACTAGATACTCCATAAATTGTTTTAAAAGTTTGCTACGGATGATATGAGTTGCCCATTATGCATCATGTGGATGCTATTCTAGAACGCCTACTCTTTAAGAACACTGAATATGATCATATTGTTCTTGTTGTTCTTTGCTTTTACACTTTTGTTGGGTTAAAGAAAAAGCCAATTTATAAAGTCCATATAGAAAAATTGCACATCATTCTCTTATCATGTTAAAGTATTAATTAAATGATTAAATTCATCATTTATTATCACTTTAAACTTTTAAGATAAGTGACGATTTAACATAATATCAGAGTAAAGGTCATGACTTCAAACTTTAACTCTACAGTTCATCCCATTTCAAATAAATATTTTGCATGTTAGACATCACTTGTTAAATAGAAGTTTGAGTCAACACGTTAGTCAAATGTTAAAATAGTAATCAAATGATTAAATGCACAATTCTTACCGACTTAACTCTTTTAATTAGATAAATGGTAATTTGACTTATCTTAATCACAGATTTCTCAATAGTACTGATTAAGGCAATATGCACTTAACTAGCTGCTAGCTTTAGAGCAATATATATTTAAACAGTGCTAATTATCCAATGATTACTTACAAATCATGAAGTGGTCCACCGAAGCCCTAATTTATATTGATGGTAAGTTCAGATTTAACAGTCTACATGCTCCACCTTAATTGCTTCCAAAAGTCAAAGCCTCTGCAGCTCTTTCAAGTACTATAGTATTATCAAGAATTTTTACCTTTTCTAATCTATTTGTGATTGAGAAGAAGTAACCCAGAGCAGGACACCAATTATCACAGAGAAGACCCTTGCCATGGTAATGATGTTGCCGGCTTCACTGACCACCAATGAGACAACTCATAATGATGCTTTTAGTACTGTTAATACAAATTATTCTGCAGAAAATTATCGTAGGTTTTGTGTAAGCTAGTGATTACAATTCGTCTAGGCTTTTCTAGTAAAAGTTGTTTGGCTGTTTTGAATTCCCTGTTAGGCTTGTGGTTGAAGTTGTCCTCTCTTTTGACCTCCCTTGTTCATGATCAAGGCAACTTTTTAGAAGCCATTCCAAGGCTCCATTATTGTATCAGTAACTTATAGTTCATGCATGCACTTGCTTTTTGTCGTTGGTTACATTAGGTGAGACTATTAATTAGATGATTAATCAAAATTCCAATTACTAATACTATAAAAAAAAAATCGAATCAAATTATTAATGGGTTTGCAGATTTATTTTGTCCTTTGTAAAGCTCAATCATGTTTAGTTGGTCTTAATTATGCATGTGGACCTTTTTAATTTTTGTATGGAAAATGTTACGGTGCATATAAGCTTCTCAACTGTACCAATTTTTCATTTACCAAAATGCCCCACAAGCGTTGACTCTCCTTAGAGGGAGGGAACGTGCCGTTTGAGAGAAAGTTGAGTGTCACGTGTCATAATATGAAAGAAAAAATTATGCAATAAAATTTGACTAGTAAATTTAATTGTTTAATGACTAATGTGGTAAGTGTCACTTGTAATATAAACTATAGACTGTATTACTATATAAATTAATTTCGTCTCATCTTATACCTTTTATAAATTAAATGATTAAATTCCTTTATTCCTATATCTTTTAGGACAAATTGTGATTTAACATAATATCAATCTATCATAGCAGGAGTCCTAAGCTCGAACTATTTTTTCATCATTCATTTCTTATTTCAATTAAATATTTCACGTGTTAGATCCATCTATTAAAAAGGAGTTTGAATTCGCACGTAAGAGTGAGTATTAAATTATTGGTTAAATGATTAAATTTATTAATTTTTATAAATTTAAGCTTTTAGAACAAATAGTGATTTAACAAATATGTGTTTTCTTTTTGATAAAGTGGATGATTAGGTATTTTGTATATATACCGTTCCAAGTCTAGATGTGTGATTATTAAAAATGTTTTAATATATAAAACTATCCCCAAAAGGCGCAAAGGGCATTTGGTCTAGTGGTATGATTCTCGCTTAGGGTGCGAGAGGTCCCGAGTTCAATTCTCGGAATGCCCCATTTGTTCTCCTTTTTACTTTTGGGGCCAAAGCTATTTGCCTATATATCACATTTTCTTTCTGGGTCAGGGACTCAGGTATTACAGCCCGTTCTTAGCCTTCTTGGACCTCAGCCCAGTCCATCTAGAACCAAAAGAACCACCTACTAATTGAAAAACCGACCAAGAGGTGATTGGGCTGCCTTTGACCTGTATTTCGAAATGTTCACAAATAATAACTTGGGCTGCTGCCCAGTATAGGAAAACACTTCACCCTTTTCTTTTCTCTTTTTGACATGTTCACGTAAGAGGGGGAGGAAAATTTCAACTAGTGACCTCCGTTTCATGATGTGTGGTTCCCAGCCAATTGAACTATCCATTGGGGACGGAAAACACTTCGCTTAAATGTTAGTTTGATGTAGCGGTTTCTGAAACCGTGAAAACTCAATTTTTAAAAATGTAATTAACCATTTATAAAAATTGTGAAACTGGGGTTTTTTTTTCTCAAACATATTCTCAAACGGAATACTTTCTGTAAATTTGTTTTTAAAGCATGCTTATGGCCTGGGAAAGTGGGAAGCCTTGGGGCCAATTGCATTCTCAATATCTAATTCTCCCCTAAAAGAAAATAAGAAAAAGAAATGGGAATCATTCAATTTGGTTGGTCGTGATGAATCTGAAATCAAGCCAAACTGGCAAAAAGAAACAAGGAAGAAGAAGAAAATGGCAGTTGCAATACCCTCCTCCATTTGCAGTGAGCAAACCAATTAATATGGGTTTCCACAAGGAATAAAGTGAACCCCGGCAATATGATACTGGGATGATGGGATTTCAAAAGAGAAAGCAAAATCTTCAATCTTTGTGTGAGAATCTTTATATTGCCTGCCGACCACACTTTGTGGCTTTGTGCTCAGCTTTGCTCATTGTATGGTAGAGATTGGACACGTTAATCCTTTGTGGGAAAACTATTCTCGTTCAAAAAGGAAAATGGTTCACCATTTTAATTTATAATATATGAAAAATATTATTGAGTAAACTGTTGTACAACTGAAATGACGTGGTAATTAAAAAAGATAACCCTCATTTTGAATAATGATTTACATATAAAAAAAAAAAAAAAAAAAAGTGGTGATAAGAACAAAAAGAGTCGTAGACAAATTTCTCATATGTAGGAATCCAATAACGTCATCTCTGAATGTAACTTATTTGGGATGAATGTAACCTGTAGCGAGCACTTGAATACTTTTTTTATTATTATTATTATTTTATTATTATTATTATTGTTTTTTATGTTGACAAGCTAGGTTTGTGGCCCAATATTGAATTTGACACCACCTTAGTGTAGTTGTGAAAAGCCAACCCATCCTCAAAAGTCAAATATCGAAATTCAAATCAAAATTTATAACATAGTTGAATGTTCAAGTGGGATTAGTTTTAATTTTTTAAAACACGATGGAACCTAGATAATTTGTACAAGCTTTGTTTATTTATTTTTTGAATAAATTCGATCTTGATCAAAAACTAATCAATTAACTTAATAATTTTATATATAAAGTAAATATCATGATTTTTTATTATTTTTTTGTGTGGTAAATTCATACTATTTATTGTTAAGATTTATTATATGAGTAATTAGATAAATTCATTCGTATATTAAATAATTTAATATTCAATTTATATGTTTATCTTATAGTATGTATGTATATACATTCATTACACACATAACCTACTCATACATGCAAACCAATATACACATATCTATATCAAGACTCACAATTATAAGAATTCAAGCTATATCTATTACATTACGAAGAGAATTTATTTTTATCTTTTTACAAAAAAAGATAATGTTGTTAGTAGAGGTGTACATGCGGACAGATATTAATCGCTCACTTCGCTATCCACAAATGTGGCTGAGGATAGCAAAAACCACTATCCACAAGTGCGGATGTGGATAGTAGTTTTAAGGTATGCAGATGCGGATAATATATAATATATAATAACCGCATCCGCATACATTTTATATCTAATATATACATTTTTATTTTTTATATACATATTCTACTTATGAATGTCTACTATTTAGACAATTTAAGTTTTTTATGTTATAAATTTGTAATATTATTATTTTTATGCTCAATTTGTAATTTATTTATTTATTTTTATATTTCTTGGCTTAATTATTATGCTCATTGAATCATGGATAAAAAAAAAAGTGTGTTTCTTGTAAGCATTAATTAACATGAATATTTTGAGCTTTTATCTATCGTCCTCTCTTTTTTTTCTCCATTCTACATATTTTTTATGTTGAATTATATTTTCAAAATAAGTTGAAAAGACTAAAAATCAGTCAAAATTATTTTTAAAAGCGTTTAAAATAGGCTCATTATCTATTTGCGGATAACGGATAATAACCGTGCGAATACGGATACGAATATTACAAATAACCGCCTGGATATTTACGATAACACCCCTAGCTTTTAGAGCATTGGCATATGATTCTATTTAAATTTGGATTGAAATGCTGCTACTTCTTTCTTTTCTGTTTTTAGCTAAAAGCTTTTCAAATATACTCCACGTATCATCTCTATTCATTGTCCACTGGGATGGATCTAAGGGAAATAGTCTTTCTAAAAAGCTTATGGTTTGGTTCAGTAGATTTTCAGCTGATTTCCCTGGAATTGAAGGAGTTGGGGGCGGGGGTGTTGATCATGCAGCACTCAAGAGGAGTCCCAACAAAACCCTCAATTAATCTTATGAACAAAATAGGGCTAATTCACTTAATTGTATCATCGGTCTTTTTTGGGTTAGCCTAAATTATAAATCACTATTTGTGGTTTAAAAAGTTCATTAAGGGTCATTGTGGTAAACTATAATTACAAATCAATCTCTGAACACATTTTTCATCCGTTAAGTTAACGGATTTCGTTAGTGAGCTACGTCACACCCAATGGAAAGCCGACATGTGTTCATTATAATAAAAAATAAAATAAAAATATATATAAATAAAGCAAAAAAACAAATAATTAATTAATTTTTTTAAAAATACTGAAGGAATATGTTATCTTGGCCGATGAAAAACGTGTTCATGAACTAATTTATAATTATAGTTTATCACAATGACTCTTTATAAATTTATTAAATCATATGAATTGATTTGTAATTTAGGTGTATTCCGGATCAAAGATGTAATTATCCTAATAAGATAACCAAAACCTCGGCTTTTCCAACAACTATCGGTAAAAGGAAAAGAAATACTACTTGGCCTGGATAAACCGCCTTTCCCTTTGTTTGTGTTCTTTTGATCGGGAAAGAGGCAGACAAACTCAAGCAAATTAGGCAATAACTATTTATTTGTGATTCCTTCTCTTCGCCTATAAAAGCCAGTTTGGAGTCCCAAACCATTACTAAATAACACCTGGAGATTTCTCTACTTTTGCTTTGCCTCTCTGATTTTTCCAGTCTCCAATGGCGGCGTCTCAAGCAAGCCTCCTCCTCCAAAAGCAGCTCAGAGGTCCTCTCTGATTCAATCTATCCCTTGGGTTTATTATTGTTTTTTTTTTTTTTGGTTCTTTTTGGGTTTGTGTCAGATTGACATGTTTTCTGATTAACTTAAATCGGTTTTTTGTTTTATTTATTATTCTCAGATCTCTGTAAAAGCCCGGTGGACGGCTTCTCGGCTGGTCTGGTCGACGATAGCAATGTGTTCGAGTGGAGCGTCACGATTATGGGGCCTCTCGATACGCTTTAGTGAGTGATCCAATTGATATTCGCTTTAAAGTTTGAATTTCTAATCTATGTTTTTGACAGTCTTCATTATCCGTGCTTTGGTTTTTGGTGTATGTGTTTTATTTTGTTTTGAGGTTGGCTTGGTAACCGTTTGAAGTGAGTTCCAAGTTCATGATTGTTTATTTTTGGTGATGTTTTTACCTTTTTTCACGGTATTTTGTCTATATATCTATTTTTTCTTTGGGAATTCGATGTTGGTTTTGGTTTTGGTTTTTGTGTTTGATTTGATGGCAAAAAGGTGGGTGGTTTTGGGTTTGTGTGGATTGAAAGGTTTTGATGTGTTTTTGGTGTCAGTAGGCGGTATGCAATATTTTTCTTTTCAAAGTTGGTAATTTGAATGGTTTGTGATCACTGCCAATATTTGAGCTTTTTAGTTGTGTGATGCTATATGATCATTATTCATTGGGTTATGACCCTTTACTCTAGCTGGTGTTCAATTTATTGCCTTCATACTGGATAATTGGGTTTAGTTTATTCAATACGATTAACGAAATCTTGAACAAGAAAAAATTGTGGATTTTTTTTTTATTATCAGTATTTCTTTGGTGTTTTTTAATCTGGGAATTATGATTTGATATAGTATAGAATGTTTTGCAGACTGATGGTTTAACTCAGTTTTGGTTTGTTGACAGATCGTTTATATTAAATTACTGATTTATTTTAAATTTGAGGCCTTCTATGTTGCATCTCTTTGTTGAGTCTCTTGTGGAGTTCTTATCACGGATATGCTTAGAAGTTAGCTTTTAATATTGGATATTTGGTACAATGACCTTACTGGGTTATTCGTTTGCCTTCCTTTGTTGCAGTGATGGAGGTTTCTTTCATGCCTTTATGAGCTTTCCCTCTAACTACCCTCAAAGCCCTCCAACAGTGAGGTTTGTCTCAGAGATGTGGCACCCTAATGGTGAGTACTTGCCTTCTGTATTTGATTTTTTACGTTAAGAGTTAGGCTAATGTTTTTGATCTGTCTAAACTGCAGTTTACCAAGATGGAACGGTTTGCATTTCAATTCTTCATCCTCCTGGTGAAGATCCAAATGGTTATGAGCATGCAAGTGAACGCTGGAGTCCAGTCCATACAGTATGTATTTAAACACCGAAGTTTTTTGTTTTAATTTTTTGCCATCTTTATAAATAAAATTCTTATTTATTTGTATTTTCATTGTGTTTCCACTTGATTTAGATGTAGTCATAACTATTAGTTCCACTCTAAGATCAATTTATGCAAGAGTTCTCCGAATACGTGGAAAAATATAAAATTGGCTTAACATATTGCAGAACTGGTAGAAGAAACAGGTAAAACAAGTCTTTAGAAGGAAGTTTGGCAGCAGAGTTGCACCAGTTTTACTTTCATAGTTTACTTCCAAGAATAAAACTAGACATAGGAAAGTAAACTAGACATGGAATTTTTTTGACAGTTTTAATATGTCCTTTAACCCCAAGGGGTTAGCTCAAGTGGTAAGGGTATTGGTCTTTGTAGTAGTCCTATGAGGTCTAAGGTTCGAATTTCCTTGAGTGCGAACGATTCCTTAGAGCTAGCCCGCCAGTGAAGCCGGAGTATTACTCGATTCGTTTGGAGGGAGCGCTTTATACGGATCCAAGATTTACCTGACAGGAGTGGGTACATGAAGTGGCCATGCCTTGGAGGGATTACTTGTCATAAAAAAAAGTCCTAGTTACCATAGATTTTTTTATTTTTTATTTTTTATTTTTTATAAAAGCAATGTGTTAAGCTTGAAAGATTTGTTATCATGGTTTTTTGAGCCTACCGGTAATTTGCAACCACCATGGAGCCAGATGTCTTGATTTCAAAAGGTTATATGCTGTTGATTGAGGCTAACAAGACTTCCCTAGGTTCTGGCTGTTTGTTTTACTTTGCATATGATATCTTCATCTTACACCAGACTTTTTCTGCTTTGATGAAGTCATTCCCTCATTTTCTTTTTCATTGCCTAATGTCTTCCATATCACATTCTCTTTTTGACTGTACCTTATTTCTGCAATCTTACTAACTGATTTGACTTCAACTGCAGGTTGAGAGCATAATTTTGAGTATAATATCAATGCTTTCAAGCCCTAATGACGAATCTCCTGCAAACGTCGATGCCGCGGTACGTGTCTACATGTATCTATTCATCATGAATATGCAGCTTTCTTTCGTTTGTAATCAGAATTAGTGTCAAAGTGAATGAACATAAGAGGTTAAATTTGCCATTGTGGTTTACTTGGTTGATTTGCTGATGTACTCTGGCATCTTTTTAATTGTGTAACTGCAGAAAGAATGGAGAGAAGGAAGGGACGAGTTCAGAAGGAAAGTTAGTCGGTGTGTCAGAAGATCGCTTGAAATGATGTAGACCAAATTGCTGCTATTTCTGGCTTCTATTCTTCGTGACACCAACAAGATATTCTAGTTCTTTTTTCAGTCCAATTGATTTTTCTCTTCTTGCACATCTTCTAGTGATATTATTAGAAATATGTATACCCATACGCTTGATGGTTCATGAACTTGTACAAGTTCGGCTTATTAATGTCAATTTTGTGCTGGTTTTTGAGCATCTCTAGTCAATGAACAAGTTTAGTGGTAATCTCATCCTTTTTAATTTTCTATTATAGAATACTTATCATTAAATAATAATAATAAAAAAAATCTATTAGAGAATCCGTAGACATCCTCCAGATGGATATGACATGTTACATATATACATCTTTTGCACATCTCTTTTCTAAATCAACCATTAGATCTGTATGACTCACACATAGGTTATTGTGAGTCCTACAGATCTCATGATTAATTTAGAAAAGATATGTACAATGAATGTACAAGAATCATTTCTCTTTCTCTTTAAAGTCTTTTTTCTTGTTTGTTAGGGGTAGGTTTCAGCTTAATCGGTGCCTAAGCTCCAGGACCTCCGTTTGGGGGCTCCTGTAGGCAGAAACCAAGTTGTTGCTTCAGCTTAGGTACAATATCAATCTGCTGAAAGCCAATGTTAGCGGGTTAGGTTTGGGTTTGACTAATTTACTTAAAAGGGTCGGGTTAAGGTTGGCGTGTATAGTCTTATACTCATGTTTTGACACGATTCGAATTTGACATAATGGCCGACAATTTTTGACTTGGCCCACGAATCTAAAACGAAATTAGCGAGTTATAGTTAGTATGTCTTACTCGTTTAATTCAATAGGTTGGGTTAATATTGATCTATATAATCTTATACCCTTACCTCGTGAAAATAGACTTTGATTATTAGAAAGTCTACGAGTTAACCTAACTAATATCACCATTTGGGGTCATTTTTCATAAAGAAATTATTGAGATGGACCCAGGGAGTTCTGACAATAATTTTTTTTTTTCTTCTTCTAATCAATAAGGAAGAAAATGGGATTACAAGGCGAATATTTTACATTGTAATTTTAATAAATGAAAAACAAGGAGAAGAGTTGAGAATGCTTTCAAATACCATATTGGAAGCGGCCCACTTAGCAACCAACTTGACATGCTCTGCTGGTAGATGTCTTCAATGATAGAAGCAAAAGACCAACCCAAAAAGAGTCTAGCTTTGTTGATGGTTAGATGGATGAGAATCTCCTTCCATAACAAGAGAGTAATAGCAAATGAGAAAGCATATTTGACAGCTAAAAGTGCAGCTTAAGCTTCCCCAACATTGACATCCAAAGGGTGCAATTTGGTGGTAATGACAAGAATTACTTAAACAAAAATGCCTCATCCCACAACAGATGTGCCCTACAACTTGTGCAATATAGAGCTTGACAACCAAGGAAACTTGGGAAAGTTTCATTGTGATATCGTCTTTCATTAGTTTATGCATGAAATCGATAATTTAAGACCAATGCTACTCTAC
This sequence comes from Alnus rubra, assembly GCA_028654335.1. Lineage (NCBI taxonomy): Eukaryota > Viridiplantae > Streptophyta > Magnoliopsida > Fagales > Betulaceae > Alnus > Alnus rubra. The sequence continues at coordinate 331,107 of JAJPGS010001661.1, read as the reverse complement.
ACATTAGTTTATCACATTCATTTTATATTGGCCTGCATTACGTGTTTTAAGCGACTTTTATTATTATTATTATTATTATTATAATTTTTATTTTTAAGTGACTGAATATGAAGAGTACGTCACTTAAAATACGCATCATCAACTGATGTAATAAATGGGTAAAGTAGTCTGACTTTAATATCTTGCTCTTTGATCAATTTTTAGCGTATTAAATCACCTATGCAGTTTGTTATAAATGATAAATTATCAATGCACTATTGTTTTGAAGGAAAATATGGCGGGACCTTTGCGCTTTATTCAATTTTGATATTTAACCCACAGTTTCTAATTTTACAAATTTAATTGTTCATAGAAAATCTTTAGACCCAAAAACATGTACAATATTTAATTATTCTTTAGAAGTATTTTGTGTTTTATTTTTTAAAAAGAGTTTTATAGTTTGTTTTGAAAAATATGTTTGTAAAGAGGACCAAACATAAAAATTTGTTTAAATAACTGATATTTGAGAAGTTTACAAAACATATATATATATTGATATGTTTGTTTTGACTCAAAATATTTTCAACGAAAAAATATTTTTCAGAAAATAATAATAATAATTTTTCTAAAATTATTTTTCGGCGTTTGGCTTATACGAAAAAATCAATGGCGTAAAACGGAATCCGGTAACCACCACCGAAATTTGGCTGTACCAAAATTCGACGAACTTCGGCAGTAAAGTCAGACTACTAACAAAACTTCAATGCCCGATGGTAGTGGATTCCCACAAACGTGTGTGCAAGAATGAAGAGTTTAAATCAAGAAAATAATAAACCGTAAATTGTTTTTCAAAAATTCAATATGCTTTTACAGTCAAACTGAAAATGATTTCCGTTGACCATTATTTTTACCTCTACTAAACATCGAACAAATGTCGAAAACATTTTACGTCGAAACAAACGGAGCATTTATGTCTGAAATGGTTTAAAAATCAAAGAAACATAAAAAGAAGAAGAAAAAGAAAAAAAAAAAAAAGGTAGTTCGCCGGAATCACTAACCGGAAGCGATGGCCGAGGAACTGGTGTTGTTTGGCAAGCTCCGAAGCAGAATAGAATAGTGGCCGGTCACTATTCACAATTTTTTTTTTTTTTTTTTTTTTACATTTTTCAATAACAATCGACATCAAAACATTCATATTTTTTTTCACTTTTTATATCAAATCAATAATTTTTTTTATTACTATTCAAATAAAAAATTCACTGTAATACAATTTTTTTTTACTTTTTTATACAAATTCTTTTTATTTTATATCACATCGTCACTTTTACTAATTCTAAAATCAACAATTCACTACTTTATTTTATACATGTATTAACGAAACAAGTCCAAAAAAAAAAAAACACAAAAGGCCTTTAGATGGAATTCATGGGGTTTGAAACTTAGCAAATCAATGAAGTTATTGCATACGAACAGATTGACAGAAAGAGGGCAGACATGATAAACGCCAGCCCCACATATTGTAGACATAATAATGATACGCCTTGTTAACGGGGAGGAAAGCAAAATGCTTTTCCTAAGCAATCCATTACACACTTGCCCTAAAAATTTTTTTTTTTTTTTTTCTAAAAGCAATATGAAAGCTTTGTTTTGTAGGAAAAACACCATTGCCGGGCTCCACGTTCACGTTTGTTATAACTTATAACTACACCATAAAATTAAAGAAAAGAAAAAAAAAAAGGAGTTTATTCACACATTTAAATGCTCGTTCTTCTCCAAGAAGGAAAAATAAATTGTTTCACATTAAGATAAAAAAAAAAAAAAAAATTGGGAAAGTAAGAAAGGTGCATGTAGAGTCATCAGCGTTCGTCTCGTAAAGTTCAAAGCCATAATAATATTTATGCTTACAATAAGATTGAATTAAGAAAATATTTTGGTTATGTTTGGTATGCGGAATGATTATTCTATTAAGAAAATGAATAATTTTTTTATTGGAAATGGAACAATGAGAATGAAATAGTCTTGGAATTGACGTTCTCTCATAGGCAACGGGAATGATTTTTTTTTTTAACGTGATAAAAATTCAGGGAGTTTTTTTTTTTTTTTTGGGGGGGGGGTTAAAAAAAATAAAAACCTAACAATCAATTTTTAAACGCATTAAAACTCGCTTAGAGATCATTTTTTTTTCCTTCCAAAAAAAGGTATGAAGTTATGCCCTCATCAAGTTATTCACGAATCTTTAAACCTTTTTCCCTTCATTTTATTATATTTTATATACAAGAAGAGGACGTGAAAGAGTTAATTCAGTGCTGCACGGGTGCACTTGTAAGTTGTAAAGCAAAGATTTCATGAAAAATAGGCCTCACTGCTTTAATAATTTGTCACGGGATTCTCATCTGTCTCAACGCTCAACTCCTGATACGAGCAAGAAGTGTGAGATCTTAAATAATTCTCAACGATAGAACAATGATTGCAAATATGTGGGAATTATTAAAGCATACAGACTTATTTCCATGAAATATTTGCTTTACAAGTATGTATATTCATAAAATTCTAACATCAAATCTCCACGGCTCAGCTCAAATTATGGCACGGTGAATTTAGTTTTGCTGATTAAGAACAGAGATTTACTATGAAAAAGGGAAGAAAAAAAAAATTGGAGACTAGGGATTACAGTTGAAAATAGAGCTGCATAAACAGTTCAATTTTTAGAATTATAATCATTCACTTGACGGTTTTCCTATAATTGTATTACAAGAAATGAATAATTTCACTTATAATCTCTGAACTTTTATTTTACCAATTTTGAAAGAAGGTACCTAAATTTTAAAACGTCTCAATTTAGAGTATTTATTTTTTGGAAAGTTTCAATTTCAGTCCTCCGTTACAATTTTCTGTTAAATCCTGTCAAGTGTTGCTTAGAATTTAACGAAATTTGCAAAAAATACCCGTGCCTGAATCTTTGAAAAATTTTATAATTTTTTTTAAAAAAAAAATAAACACATAAGTGTTTTGAAAATTTCGATAGGATTTAACGGAAAATTTTAACAGATTACTAAGATTGAAACTTTCTGAAAAATAAATACCATAAATTAAAACGTTTTAAAGTTTAAGTACGTTCTTTTAAAATAGATGATAGTTTAGAAGTTATAACTGAAGTTTTCCCTAAAAGAAATTCTTTCAATTTAATCTATTAAACTGATATTTAAAAATGGACGTGAAAATATGAATTTAATATATTTGGTTGAAAATTTTCAAGTGTCAAGCAATTTCCTGATCACACTGACCATATTTCGTGAGGAACCAGAAAAGAAAGATGGGGCTTTTAATTTGGGAGTTGTGAACTAACTCCAAAAGGTTGGCTTTGGCGAGTGGGGTGTATCAAATTCCTACCAAAAGATGTGTTTGATGTGAAGTTACTCGCAGCATGGATAGCGGATAACAAGCGCAATTTACGGCCGCCTTCTTGTCGAGAAAATACCACAGCGGCCAATTTCGGTGACATGTGTTCCCATGTTTTTAGGGTACATTGGGGGAAAGCATTTAACACATTATTTTCTAGAGAAATTATTAAAGAGGACAAATTTGAAAAGAAGCTGAAGAACATGCTCGAGCCCTCCATAGTCCATGTCCTTTCCACACATCAGATGACATCACGAATTCACACAATTCATGACCAGAGAGACAAAGCCCGTATAATAACTCCCTCTCCTATCCATTCTCCTTATTTTCACATCTTTAAAAAAATATCAATTCAAAACATTCTTTAACTTTTTTTTTTTAATTTTTATATCACATCAATAATTTTTTATTATTATTTAAATAAAAAAACTCACTACCATACAAAATTTTTCTATTTTTTCATATAAATTCTTTTTATTTTATATCACATCAATTACTTTTTACTTTCGCTCAATAAAAAAATTCTCCCATAAGAAATGAAGAGGATTACTAAACGGGATAAAAAGAAAAAGAAAGCACATACGAATCAACACAAAGCCTAACCTACCACTGCAACCACTACCTAGTTTAGCTCATGAATTATTATATATAATCGCCGTGGAATCAAATTCACTTACTGTATGGTAAAGAAATTCCTAATCATTTGTCCTTGAGATTACTATCTAGCCACTATTTATCCAGTATTTGGCAAGAACATAATGTTAAATGACATTACAATATATTCATTATGTAGCATCATATATCATTAAATTTGTAAAATAAATTCTTGTTAGTCATAAAAGATTTAGATGTTTAATAAATATAAAAAAGCTCTTATAAAACTCATATGCCAATTAGATATACGGCCTATTTGAGATATGCTCGAAAAATTGAAATTTTCAACAATTTAGACAACATTATGCGAGAAAAGTCATGAATTTATATAAAAGCTTTTTTCCTATTTGCTATTCGAACGGCAATATAAATAACAAAATTAGTGCATCCGACCATAAAGTAGCTCTCCATGAAGAGGTCCTATTCCAAGAAATCCCGGCTCCATTTCATCGAAGAACGCAAGGACCCAACCTATCATTGACGGCAAGTAAATCAGGTAATTCCAGAAATTTGAAACTATCTAGAGCATTCCTCTGCTTTCTTTCTTTTTATTACCAATTTTTCCGTCGTTTGCTGGTTTTTTCGGCTCGCTCTCTCATCCTAATAATGATCTCTCCTCACTCTCACCTTGTAGTGCACTTGGACCATGCGATCCCCTCAGGCCCTCCGTAACGGCGAGAACCCCTCCCATCACCCTCGCATCCCTCAGTTCCACTCCACCGTGTCGGTGCAGAAGCTCCGGCGATTCAACTGGCTCGTACTCGTCTTTCGCCTCGCCGCGTTTTGCTTCTCCCTCGCTGCATCTGTTTTCATGCTCACCAACTCCCATGGCTCCGCTTCTCCGCATTGGTACGATTTTGACGCCTTCAGGTACGTACCCCAGGCCCCTTTTTGGACGTTTTCTTCCCTCCTCCTCCGTTTGGTTAACGAGAAAAATGTAGGAGAATTGTGTGAAAAATCGTTTTTTTTTTTTTTAGTGTCAAAAATCAAAAGTTTGCTTTATTTCATTTCAAAATTTGGAAAGTAATTACATTTAAAAACTTTTTTCGTTGTTTTTTAGTGTCGTCTGCAAATTGACAGAGCGAGAGGAAACTGTTTTCTGGGAAAGATTTTCGAAAACAAAATTCTGTTTTCAGACACGGAGAGTATTTCCAATTCCGTTTCGCTCTAAAAACGAAAATCTACACTCATCGAGGCAACACAAGCATTTTGCTTGAACTGAGTTGTGTGATTCAGCTTCTGCTAATCAACTAAAAGAAATCAAAAATGCGCTTTTTTTTTTTAGTTTAATTTTCTTTCACTTTCTCAGCAGCCAAACAGATACCTAAGTCTCAAGATATTAAAACTTACGATCGAAATTCCTGCAGATTCGTGTTCGCTGCGAATGTAATAGTGGCCCTTTACTCTCTCTTCGAACTGGTAGCCTCTGTTTGGGAAATCTCCAGAGGTGCCACTCTCTTCCCCGAAATCCTTCAGGTCTGGTTCGACTTCGGCCACGACCAGGTCCAAACCCTAACCCTCTCTGTGTGTGTGTGTGTGTGTGTGATATATATATATATTCTGTTAATTTTACATGGAATTATGAACCAGTGTGCCTGAACTGTCTGTGATCCTCTAGGTATTCGCGTACCTGCTACTGTCGGCGAACTCGGCGGGAACAGCGATGGCGAAGGCGCTGAGAGGAACAGACACGTGTACGGCCACGAACGCCTTCTGCATCCAGTTGGACATCTCGATCGCCTTGGGATTCGCAGGGTTTCTGTTCCTAGGTTTTTCGTCTCTGCTTTCGGGGTTTCGGGTCGTCAGTTTCATAATCAACGGCTCTCGTTTTCACCTTTGAACGGATTGGGGAATATTTGAGTGTTAATCTTCTATGTGATTCAGATGATGCAGTGTGTGTTTGCGCGCGTGTGATTTTGATTTTGAGCCCTCCCACTTGTAAAACTCCGCTGTCCATAACTAGAGGTGTATTCAATTGGGTAACGCTAAGTCGGTTTTATATTTAGATTTTTTATTATTATTATTTTGTTTTATTTTTTATATTCAAAGGGAAAATGTTCTTTACAAACTCATGTATTCGAATCTTATTTTGAAAGATAAATTTAATTATTTAAGAATTAAAGTAGTAAAACGTTGTTGTATTCTCAACAGTTCTCTTGATGAAGATCATGCATTCCTCTTATTCCATAACCATTTCCGATTTTATTTTCTTTGCTGGATTACTAAAATGAATGAAGAAAAAGTTTTCTATATTCATGGAGATTCCTGACTTTCTGGAAGAAAAAAATATATATAGTGAAGATTTTATCGTAAAATTGGCTTACAACAGTACTTAAAACAACATGGGACTCTGGATATTTGTTTTGTAAACCGACATTACTTGACTTGTGAATGAAGGATTAGTGGGAAGAGGCAAGAACGACACCTTAGGTCAAATCCATGGACTTAATACAATAATACTTTCAAAAAGAAAGTAAAACACATGCAGCCATTGTTAAGACCACAATCAATAGGAGAAGGACCTCTCCATTTCATTTTAAACTTGAGAACGAGCCGACCTTTATACCAGAGGAGAAAATTTGTCTTTAAAAAAAAGTGAAATAACAATTTTATTTCTAGGAGGTACACTTAACACCAACAGCTAAGATCGAAAAGAGCCATTTTTCATCAAAAATTTCCGGGAAAATGCAAAAAATCGCTTAGAGCCCTTTAACAGTAAATACCGACTCCTCTCCATTTCATTTGTCCGTTTCCCAATCAATAGGCAACCTTGATTTGAGTACACCTTGGGCATCCTGTGTAATTGAAGACGTATGATATCTCAACTATCTCCTTATGCACGAGAACAAGACACAAAATAAACCTTGATTTAAGGATTGATATTAGTTAATTTCTTTTATAGGTAATATTCGAGTAATGCTAAAAACCACAATTTTCTCTCATTGATGTCGCAATGCCGATCAATCCTTAATAAAAAAAGAACAAGGAAGAAAAAGAGTAACGCTACATATTATACCTCGTCCCATCCTCAATTTATACCTACCTCACCCCGTCAAGGATCATTGGAAGTGTTTTTTCTTTAAAAAAATAGTTAAATCCAAAGGTTGATTATAATTGCCATGTCAGCAAAATAAAATAAAATTATAGTTTATAACATTACTCTTTAACCATGTTGCATGGCATGATGAATATAATGGTCATTTCCACATTACCTCACCAGCCTTGCCATCAAACATAGTACACAGGAAAATGACAGCTGAAATAATTGGCAAAGACTATTAACTTGGTCATACCTGATCACACCAAACAATACTGACGTGAATCAGATATCATTATAACTTTCAAAAGTACCAATAATTGGGTTTGCATATGAAGATGACAAATGATAAAAGGATATTAGCAAAAACTGTAGTTAGATCAAACTTGCATAATAGTATGAAAACAAAATTGACATGATAGAGGTATCTTTCACTAATTTTTCAAGAAGTTTGCTTCTATCCTGAATGACCAAGTTTTCAGCTGCCTTCATATTTTGGATCAGCCATCACGTAATGATAAGCAATCACCAGAACATAAATAAAAACGCCAAGAAAACTAGAAAAAAAACCCAAGGTCTTGATCATCAACCATCTGCAGGAACACAAACAAAATCGTGGTATCTTAGCACTAATCTCTGAACTAAAAACATCAATTCCATAATGGCTTTTCAACACAAGTAGTTCATGGATTTCTGTTTCCAGATTCAAAACATTGAGTATATACTGTATATTATAACCTAAAAATCCAATCACTTAATATTTCATGCATAGCAATCAACACAAGTTCTGGTCCAATGCATAATGGCATAATACCAATAATTGTCAGAGAATGACAAACATGTGTTTGTCTATGCTCTGTGCCAACAAATTTAAACACTCTATATATTCCAAATAAATATAGAAACTAAAATCAATGCAGGGTATTACTCCAATGCCAAACAATCATGCTAACCACAGCAAATAAGTCACTGACTACACACTGATTAAAAGCGGAAGGTGTTCACAGAAAGGCTTGAGGAAGAATGCCATTATAATTTACATACGTGCACTTAACTGTTCTTCAATCTAATTATCCCGATTATGATCCAATCCAGTAAGAAATAATAGGTCTTATTTGGATATGGTACACATTTCTTGTTAGATAAATCAACCCTTTAATAAAGACAATCATCTTCACTCTCTTTGCATCAATAATTTTATAATTTTTTGTGGGTCGGGCAGAGTGGGTTCTCCATTTCATGTGAATATGAATACTTCCTATTGGATAAGTAAGCGTCTTTCTGTTCCTCAAATTGATTTTCCCTCAACCTAAAACCTCCACATCCTCTGCTTCGTTTGCGTTCCTCAAATAAAGCTCATTTTAGCTACCAAAAACAAAGGGAAGGCATGGGTAACCAAGACAAACACTGCGATGCTCTTTCCTATTCACACGAGGAGCACAAAACACAAGCAAGAACCAAAAGAACAATCTATGCAACATAAAGAAAGGGCATGTCAAGAGTGCAAGAGTCACATTCATATCTTCAGTCGAAAATTCTCCAACTTAATCATTTTCTAATCCAAAAGAAGAAAAGAGGGGGAAGCTTCTGATACCCTACATCATGATTACTACCTGAATCGTATTTGGGTACACAGTGGAACTATTACTTGAGAGTAATGAATGACCAGAAGTTTGTTCATCATCTCATTCATCAGAAGATACAAAGCTCTGATAGACAACAGAACCTATTCTTGCTGGTGAAGGCAAGCTGTGATCAAGTAAGATCCCATAACAGCTTTTCCATCCAAGCATATTGAAAGAGTCACGGTGGGAATCTAACGAAAATAACCCAGAACCTTCCACCCATACCCCTTTTAATAGCCTCTTCATGATCCAAAACACCATCTGGAGTTGTGATTACAACATAACCCCACTGATGTGTTGGAAGCATACTCACTCTGTAGTTTTCAATATCCCTTGCCTTGATATCCTGCCTATAAGTGAGAGCCCAGCAGTCATTAATCCTGCCTTGTAGTTGAACTGTTATCCTCCCCACTCTATGTGGATCATAAACCAGAAAATCATTGATGTAGCCTCGATCTTTCATGATCCTAAGAAAAGAAATATGACTGTGGAAATGGGATTCTATAACGACCCAAGGAAAAGCGCTAACCACATCTACGCTATTACCCAAAAAGGACAAGTCAATTTGGAGCCTCCCCGTAATCCTTTATAAAACACAAGTTTCACTTAGTAACTAAGCAATGTGCAACTTAGTACTCATGACTATCTTTATAAACCACTCACTATATGTGGGCTACTCCTCATTTTCCCGATGTGGGACAAGGGTGTTACAGATTCAACTCAACCTTTGTTCTTCCTCTCCGCTCCACATTGACTATCGCTCTCAACGCCTCGTTCAACATCGTCCTCCCCATCTCTCCCTCTCTCAGCACAAAGCATGAAACCCTAAACCCACAATATCAGCACGTTTTGAGTGAAATAGCGAACAATGAATGAGGATAGCATGCCCAATATTTCATCAAAAGGAAACCTTTAACTACTCTACTTGATAAGCACCTGACCTTAAAACCCTTAAGCCCTTCATTTCTATTCTAATTCTAGCCTTTCTAGGCTTTCTAGAAACAATAACACCAAAACCACTTTCTTTCAGTACCTTAATGTTGTGCCAATCTCTATCAACGAATATTAAATCTGCTTTCTATAGCATTTACAAGAATACCTATTAATTAAAACTAAAAACTCAAAATCAGTTCTCAAACAGATTCCCATATCATAGAAAAATGGAATTTCAAAGAAAAAAAATAGATAGATGAATTAAAAAAGAAAAACTGGGGCGATCGCAGTGGGATTCGAACCCACGACCTTTAGATTCGGAGTCTAACGCGATATCCACTCCGCTATGCGATCACGCGTCACTCTATTTCCCAATGTCATTCCTATTATATCAAAGACGTCTCCAACCCCAAGCGTGAAAAGAGAACGGACAAATGCGCTAGAATTCTTGCTTCGGTAACAAAGAAAAACAGAACATCATTCGCAGGAACACAGCAAAACACAAATTCAAAAAACAAAAATAAAAAATAAAAAATCATATAATCGTAAATCAAATATATAATACTATATAAAATACCTATGATCCCCACAATCTACAGAGAGAGAGAGAGAGAGAGAGAGAGAGAGAGAGGGGGTACCTTTTGGTAGATCAGATGCGAAGACGCCAAGGGGCAGTAACAGTTCTCGGAGACGAAGACAAAAGTCTGTCGTTGAAGCGTAAAGGGACAAAAGCGATTTTGTTTGCGCCTTCTGATCCCAGAGACAGGCCTTGGGCCTTGGCCCATTATAAGTGGGACGGGCCGACGATACGGAATACTTAAGAAGATTACGTAATTCACCAATCGATATGTTCCGCACCCATTAATTAGTTCACAGGTCGACCCAAAGATTAGAATATCATTACATCAAAAATACAGTTTTTTGGTGCTCAGAACAAATAAAAGTTATATTAAAAAACCAAAAAAAAAAAAACAAAAAGAGAAAGATAATGCATCCAAGTAATGATTGTCATAGTGCTGAGTGCATTTTAGCTTATAGTGGGCAGAGGCAGAGAGGCAGAATGTGAATGACAGACTGAGAAATATGAAATAATAGAAAATAAACCCAAAAAAAAAAAAAAGCAAAATAATGTGGCTGCTGGGATTCGAGCCCAGGTCTCCACGGCCACAACGTGGAATTCTTACCACTAAACTACAGCCACAATTGTCTATCTATGGCAATCTAATGTCATTTTATCTTATACAGGAAAGAAGATGCGTTTTAGCATCCGAATATGGAAAGCCATGTATTGTAATCTTAATGCTTTTAAAAACTTTGGGGTGATCCTGAATTTGGTCACAAAGGAAAGCAATATGAGAAGAGGAATGTTATTTCATGGATTATTTTTAAAATAGTTTGCTTAAATCGGTGATGGAAGAGATATTTTTGTCCACCGAACCGCCACAATTGGTGAAGTCTGTTTATATTGACGGTAACAATTTCTGATTATTTCGATTAAGTTACAACTTACACGTTGGTCGGTTAATCGTGAGTTTTTTATATTAGGCAAAGATTATTTTTATAGGTCAAAATATGTTTCTTTTTTTTGGGGGGGGGGGGGCTAAATGGTTGTTTTGGGGGCTAAACAATTGTTTATTTAACATATTTTTACATTGAATTTAACAATAGATTAGCCCCTACCATTTCAAATGAACGGCGTCATTTTAATGTTTTTTTGTTTTAAAAAAATATACAGTTTGGTTGGATCAATTCAGTTTGGTTAACCACCTATAAAATATATATACTGCATATCGAATCGAATCGATGTCAAAATAGTAGTTTTATTCTGCCTACCAGTCGGTGATAGTTTGGCGGCAGTTGGTAAGCGGTAAACGATTAATCTACCCACCCATAATTCTAACACTATATCCTATTTTAGGAATAAATCATGCACCACTAATCGCACCACATGGTCACTTAACTATCACGTGTCTATTATTATAACTAAAGTGTGTGCCCTTAACTTCAAGGAGAAAGTGTGCCTTAATGCAAGTAAAAGTGGGATAAATTACCCTCTGGAAAAAGGTTGTACAGAAAAACTGATGAAAATTACTTAAAGGCAAGTCATTATAAAAGATAATTTATATTAAGGTAAAAATAACTTGAGAAATAATTTTTGCACATCACTTGTACACCTTTTGTACATCACTTTTTTAAATTAATTATTGAATCTATATGACCCACATGTGAATCTTTGTGGGTCTTACAAATGAAATGATTACTCATTTCAAAGCTACAAAGCTGATGTTTTTTTTTATTTTTTTTTTTTTTTTTTTTTTTTTAATTATTACTACATCAGTTTTTGTTTTTGTGAAATGTGTATGATATTTCTTACAAATCTAATGATTGATTTAGAAAAAGTAATGTATAAAATATGTGCAAGTGATGTGCATGTAACATGTCTCAAAGAACTTTTAGTCTCTGTCCAAAACTCTATTATAGCAATTTATTACTTAGCTTTTCAAAATACTTACTAATTTAAGCATTGCCGGTGCTTTCGGTAGACTCTGTTGTTTATTTTTTTGTCTCTTTAACATGTACGTGCGAATTGATTAGTGTTCGACATAATAAAAACTGTTCTCACAACTCGCATCGTAGTCAACACTATAAGAACTAACATTTGATGCTCCTTTTTTTTTTTATCAAGGACAAAAAAAAATTATAAATTAGTTTATAGGAAATTTTCTACGATCCATATATAAAAGTGACATGTGTCCATTAACATCCAAGAAACATATATTGTTTTATATATGTGTTTCTCACATAATTTTTTAGTAATATTAATAAAAAAAATATGTAATTCTCGCATGCTTAAAAAATACATATCACTCTTATATGTAGATAGTAAGAAATTTATTACAAATTGATTTTTCAAAGGGTTTGATTTGGGTGAAGTTCTGAAGCCTATGCTTGGAAATTACCAATGTGACATGGTTTCCTTTTCTATATTTGGTCGAGTTTTTTTAGATGCTGTGGTATTTTGAGAATATGCCTTAATGACCGATGGATAAGATGGCTCTAAGACAAACGTGATGAGTTGTATCCTACGCAGCGGACAACTGTGATCCGTAGACTGTCATAGTCCTTCCATGTACCAATCCAACTTTCCAATCCATGAGCTGTGTCTGAGGTGGCGGATAATTCTCTACCGTAAACGTAGGAGTAATTTTATTTTACCTCTAATTAGCAGAAGGTATCGGATACGTCCCTGCCCATCAAAAGATATATAGCCTCAACCAATCAAGACGGTCAGAACTCAGCCACTTGAGTTGTATGCATAGTTAACCATACTAATATTATATTGTATTAATCAGTTGACACGATCTGTAAATTTTATATAAACTTAATATAAAATTAATCGAAATTAGGATTAAAAGTTTGACCCATTTAATTAAATTATAATTAATTTATATAATTTTATACTCGTATCTCGATATATTCAAACTCAACACAGAAATACGAATTGAATTGTCACCCCCTAATATTAACAAACGAATAAATCTCAAACATTTGCTCTCCACAATCTCATTTTCACGGTTTAGGCTGCTCTCATTTTGCTCACTGCTACAAACATTTAAATTTAAACTTGACAAACAAGTCGGAATCAACTTCTTACAATTGTAGGAGATTCATGTAATTCCAATCCATAGTTAATCTTACAAAAATTATGTTATGTTAAAAATACAAGAATAAACCTGGAACATTTAAGTTACCTGACACCTAAATAATAGGTCAATAAAAAGATTTAAAAGCTTAAACCAACAAGGCAACAACCTCGGAATCGGCTTTTTATTTTTGGTATCAACAATTAAAGTTGCTATCCACCTATTCTTTAGGCAACCTGGGGGACATTAGATGCTGAGTTGGACGAGCTTTATTGGCTAATTGACCGGACTTTAAGTCTTTAATACGAGGCGAACTCTACTGGCGGGTAAACCCAGCACAGATAAAATTGCGTGTGCAACGGTCGTAAGGCGGTCAGCCAATGACGTGGCGCGCAGTGATTGATAAACAATACAAACCGGATTGAAACACTTGCGAGTGTGTGCTCCGTCAAATCTAGATTTTCGATGAGCAACGGGATGTTCGGTTACGACTGGAACAATGCTCGGCGTGATTGAATATAAATAACAACTCCATGCATTGTCATAGAAACCTTTAAAAATCCCTCACTTTCAACTGACAAAGAAGAAAAGCCTCGGATTTCGATCTCTCCTAGGTAATTAATTCACCCATAATCAGCATTTAGCCATAATCACTATTATTATAATTTTTTATTATTTTTCATATTATTCTTTTTGGGATTTCTGTTTTGGCACATTGAGAGCGAGATTCAGATCTGAAAATCGTTAGGTGTGGGGTTCTGTTTTCGTTGGAGAGAAGCTTTCATTGCTCTCTACTTTTCGTGTTTTTGAAGAATTCTTCGTTCTCTCTCTCTCTACAGTGGGTACAGTTTTTTTTTTTTTTTTTTTTTTTTTTTTTTTTATCAAGGTATCCTAGGAAGCTTATTTTGCGGACGATACTACAGGTGAACTGGCCCACATACAGTGGTAGTATCTGTGTGCAGAGGTGCATGAGCGTCCCCAAACTAATCCCCGGCCCCAGGATCTAGGCCACTTAGGATCGAGGTGTTGAATCGCAGGCTTTTTACACCTGGGTGGCTGGCCCAAGAGGTTGGTAGCACCACGAGGATTCGATCAAGGACCTCATGGGGTTATCCCCTAGAGACCCCCTGCCTAACCACTTGGCCAACCCCAAGGGGTTGGTAGCACATTATTTATTTTTCGATTGGTGGCATTCCATTCTTTATATAAAGCCCTCATCTTTCAGTCGCACACATCAAAAACTAAATTAGTCAAAGAAAAATTTCTCCAGGTGGTTATATTTTCTTCTTCTTTTTTCGTTTTCAGTTTTTGAAAAATATTTTTTTTCGTTTCTTTTTTCTTTTATTTTTATGATGCTGGTCTAATTCTACAGGATTTGAAATTGTTATGGAGTTTGAATATGTGGATCGGTTTGACTAGTGTTAAATGAGTGTAGCATTTGTTGGTTTATGCGAATTTGATGGTAAATTGAGAGTTTTTGACTGTCTTGGGCCTCAGGATTTCAAGAAGAATCTGACAGTAATGGCCAAGGAAGCTTCAAATGGAGACAGCCATGGAGCTACAAAACCACCTCCATCCCCATCCCCCTTAAGAAATTCCAAATTTTTTCAGGTAATAATGGTGATTTTATATCGTGTTATTCTTCTTCTTCTTCTTCTTTTCTTTTTTCTTTCTTTCTTTTTTTTTTTTTTTAAAAAAAAAGGATAACTATGAGCTTTCAGTAAATATTTACTTTGTTGGCACTACTATCTGAAGCAAATTTCTTCAGAATGGTCATAAAAGATGTTATATGATCTAAAAGATGTTCTCTCCTTTGATGGCAGTCCAATATGAGAATTTTGATCACTGGAGGAGCTGGATTCATTGGCTCTCACCTCGTGGACAGGTTGATGCAAAATGAAAAGAATGAGGTAAGCATTTCTGGTGTTTAAATATTTTATTGTGTTTTTATTTTTCTCCTTTTTTTGATTATTAAGATCTGGATGTAAGACTTGCTACAGCTACAACCCCACCCCCTTGCCACCTGACACACTGCCCACCGTAAGGGGTAGTCAGATAAATGGAATATGAATGGTGTTAGGAATACAAATTGTACATTGTATAGAAGAGTAATATGCTAGAAACCAATATTTTTATCCCACAAGTATTCACAATGTTGACGTGACAATCTCAATCAACCCTTGAATCAGTCGGTTGGGTTAAAATTGTGGAATAAAAAGTGGTTTCTAGTATTACTCTTGTATAGAAATACTAGAAATCAAATTGCGGTTTCAATGAAGTTTTACGTGATACTTAAATTTTTTTCCCCGCCAATTTTACTCAGGTGATTGTTGCGGATAACTACTTCACTGGCTCAAAGGACAACCTAAAGAAATGGATTGGTCATCCAAGATTTGAGCTTATTCGTCATGGTATATTGTCCCTTATTTATTTTTGCATGTTAAGTGGTGAACAACCAACATCTAAATATGTACTTGTCACTAAGTATTAAGATGTTGTTACTTAATAGCATTTGTATGTGCTCCAACTTAAGTTGGAAATAGACCAAATTGAATAGGATGGAAAGTTTGACAGATGTGTGTAATGGTTAAAGTGAAAAATGTTGAGCATGACATTTTCATATACCCAATAGACCAGAAAAGAATTACAGTGGAGTAGTGAAAGGACAGATGAAATATAAGCTATATTTGCAGTGACTGTGAAGTAGCTTGGTGCAGACAATTCTTGTAGCATTGTGTTCTGAATTTTCATTTTTTTCTTTTTCTTTTTGAGCTTTTTCTATATAATCTATGGATCATACATCGTGCCATTGATTTTCTCCAGATGGTGTTCGTATTATTAAAGTCCTCTGTTTATTTTCTGGCAGATGTCACTGAACCATTGCTAGTAGAGGTTGATCAAATATATCATCTTGCTTGTCCTGCTTCTCCAATCTTCTACAAATACAATCCTGTGAAGGTGTGTATATCTGTAATTAATTATTTCTGAACACAGGACTGTCATGTGTTAGAAGTTGCAAGAGACCCTTAAATTTGTATTTCATGAAGCTGCCCCCTTTTCTCTTCCTCTTTATTTCTTTCTATTTCTCAAGTTTTTTTGTTTTTTTTTCCCAATGAGTACTGATTTACTGTGAATATCACTGATATTTGGCATAGAGTGGTTGTCTGACTTGTAAGCATTTGATACTTGACAGACAATAAAAACAAATGTGATTGGTACATTGAATATGCTGGGACTTGCAAAGCGAGTTGGAGCTAGGTCTGAACTACTATTTCATCTCGTTGATATATCCATTTACAATTATATTCTTGTCTTACTCAAAGATCTGACAATGGACATGCAGGATTTTGCTCACATCAACTTCAGAGGTGTATGGAGATCCTCTTGTGCATCCCCAGGAGGAAAGCTATTGGGGAAACGTTAACCCAATTGGTTCGTTTACCATTCTTCTAACTAGGTTATTAAGCATGGCGTATCTGGACTTTTTAAGGGTTTTTTAAAATAAAATAACAAACACCCTTCTTCTCTTTAAAGGCCATTTAAGTGAGGTTGCATTTCTATTGTGATTTAATCTGATTCCATTTTAATGAGGATATCATCTGTGTAAATTTTGAAACAACTTCTCACAAAGTTAATACTAGTAAAGTTCTTGGCATATTCAAATTAAAGAAATTATGCAACTTGTAGCATATTTAAATTATCTTATGTGTTTGCATGAATGCACAGGAGTTAGGAGTTGCTATGATGAGGGAAAGCGAGTAGCTGAAACTTTGATGTTTGATTATCATAGGCAGCATGGGATTGGTAATAATCTATTATAGTTTTTTTTCCCTCTCTGTGCCATATAAGTTTACAAAAGCTATAGTTTTGACAGTTATGTTTTTTTCCCTGCATTATTTCAATGTAAATTCTTATTGTAATGTATTTGTAATGGTCCAATGACAGAGATTCGGATTGCTAGGATCTTTAACACCTATGGACCTCGCATGAATATCGATGACGGGCGTGTTGTCAGTAATTTCATAGCCCAAGCAATCCGGTAATTTTGTCAGAGCATTAACAGCATCTTGTAAACCTTACTAACATTTTATTAAGTTTTTTGGATCGAGATTGCCTAGAATTCCTAGGGTATTTTACTCAGTGGATTTCTTCTACAATTAACCATTGTTTTCAAATTAAATGGTTGGAATTTTGCAGCATCAGTTATCACTTCCAAAATGTGGATAAATATGATTACTGTTGAGGGGATAAATATTGAATTCTTAAAAATGATAACTGCAAATATGGCAAAATCTCAATTTTGCCGCATCATTTATCACTTCCGACTGATGTTCTTTGCTTTGTCCAGTGGTGAGGCCTTGACTGTTCAAGCACCTGGAACCCAAACGCGGAGTTTCTGTTATGTCTCTGACATGGTATGCAAGAGCTTGCTATTTGGATTGTTTTTCTGTGGTGGGTTTAAATCATGTGAACACCAATTGGGGCTTGGTTTTATTATTGACCCAAAAATCTTTATTTCCAATGTTGAAGGTTGATGGCCTCATTCGACTTATGGAAGGAGAGAACACTGGACCCATCAATATAGGGAACCCAGGTTATTTATACTGGATCTGTAATTTGTTTCCATTAGCTGTTGTTCCTGCTTTGAAATTCTTTTATTGCCAATATTAACTTAGTTTTTCTGTCTTTTAGGTGAATTTACAATGCTTGAACTTGCGGAGACTGTTAAGGAGGTCGGTTTTCTTTTCGTCTTCTCTCCCTCGCTTCCCTTTGTTTGAAAATCACACGCTGACATGAGCAGCAAGTTATAAAAGAGTTGTAGTACTAGCGTTACTCTGCACAGAAATATCATTTTATCCAACTCTTTTACCCAAAAACAATTTATTCTACAGGCTTTTTGTGTCCAAACATCACACCATGGGACATAAATTAAGTACAAATTTAGGAAACATGGAAACTTAAATGCTTTATTGTGTGACCCGCAGCTGATCAACCCTGATGTGGAGATCGCAATGGTGGAGAACACACCAGATGATCCTCGCCAGAGAAAGCCAAATATCACAAAAGCAAATGAGCTGCTGGGATGGGAACCAAAGATCAAGCTGCGTGATGGCCTTCCCCTCATGGAGGAGGATTTCAGGACTAGGCTTGGAGGTCCCGGAAAGAAGTAAAACTCGATTATAGCATAAAGCTGCTAAGAGTGCAGGCGCCCGGTTATATGAGAAGGATTGTTTGAGAAATGCTTGACATTCGGCTTTCCCTTGCATCCCCTTATCTTTCTCTGCTCTTATATATATATAATGCACAATAAATTGGTATTGGGCTCTTATTTCATTATGTAGTTTCTTGAAGAACCTCAATTTGGGCATTTTGACGTATTTTACTTGATATTGAGGAAGAAGCTTTCTTTTGCTGCTTTGGTTTTTGGTTGGTCGAGTAATATTGATCAAAATACTAAGCATCTGCTTCTTTGGGCCATTAGTGTTAATTTGGTTTAGCCGTTTCAAAATACAAATAAGAAAAATGTAATTTTTATAAACGCACTTAAAGTGTTTGGTAAAATTGTGGTGTGCATTTTTTAAAATGTATCCGAGTTTTTAAATTGCCATTTTTTTAACATTCTTCCAAGGAACTTTATGAAAATGCAAGTTTGGCCTGTAAGATTGTAGGGTCAAACGTACATGGCATAAACGCCTAGATGGGTAGGGGAAGAAAGATTTGATGGTCTAAACATCTAAAAATGGAGATTGCCCTCTTCCCAACTTTCGAAAAATATACCTAACTTTGGGTTGGCATTGTCTTAAAGTAGTTTTAATTATTTAATATTGTGGTTTCAGGTTTGAGGTTAAAGGGTTTTAAGGATTAGGGTTTAAGGTCTTTTAGGGTATTATGATTAGGCTAATGTTAAAGATAAAGATAAAACCGGATGGGATAACATTATCATGTTATAATTGGCTTTCTGTTCACAGAGAACTGCAGATGTACTGAAGCAATTTATTCGAGATGTCTAAAATCAATCTATTTCAAAATAATTGCCAAAAATAGGTAATAGAACTCTTACAATCGACAATTAATTATTTGTTTATTTTTATTTTTTAAAAAGAGAAATATGTGGTCAGGAAAAGGCAATTATGCATTCTTCCCTAAGCCTCTGCAACCCCTTGAGCCTGAGGTACCCTGTCTTTATTTTTCGCTTCCTTCTTAGCTGCTTCACCCTCATCTTCATCTTCCATTCGGTTTTCAATCCTCGCAAAGACTGGTTTTGGTTGAGCCATGACCTGACCACCCTTTAGCCCACCCCACTTTGTCTCACTCTACATAGCAATAACTTTAGATTAGTTGCTAATGAAATGGGAGGATATGATGCATCAGCTACACATGTAATGTCAAATGTGTGTGTGCGCGCACCGGCATGTGAGAGAGAGAGAGAGAGAGAGACCCATGTTACAGTGTCAAACTGGTCCTTTGAGAAGCCAAGCTGTCCATATATTCTCCAACATAAGCTTGGTGTAACTGGGGATAGTGCAATTGCTATAATCCTCAATGCTTCCAATATAATCACAAGGTCCTGCTCCAACAAGTAGAATAGTCTTTTGACATTAAGGTATTGGCAATCAAATAACAATAGAACTTAAATGGCAAAACTCAATATGTACACGGTACGATAAAAATCAAGCACAAAATCTGGTCGCATATACTATGACAGATAGTTAATTGACCTATACTGGTGCAGCAGCAATGGAATTTCACCATTGTTTTTGGACTAATTAAACATGAGATTAAAGGATGAGTTTATTCAAGAGTCAAATGCTTAACATCAACATGAATATACTTGCTACTCGTCCAAGCAAATTGAGCTAACAAATTTACATTAAGTGTGCATATGGAAAACCTTTGCAGCTGCTTCAGAAGCAGCACCCCCTTGCTTAAAGAGAGACCACGGTGCACGTTCATCCATGTAGGAATTTCCAGCATTCCCAATCTCTATAATAGCCTCACAAGCTGATGATAATGAGAGTTTTTCATAATTAACCCGAGCTTTTTCAACCTACAAAAGTAAAGAGTGGGAAAGTCAGAAGGCCTGGGATAAAAGGTTGAAAACAGTTAATTACAGACAATGATCCCTAAAACCAAACAAAAAGAGAACGTTTTCCAGAAGATATCCCCTGGGCATGAGTCACCAAGATTGCAAAGAAAAGGTGGGAAACGGATACTCATTTTAAAGTGAAGAAACAAAATTCCACGCTCAATCTCATAGATACATATAGATAATACATTTCAATTAAAAACTTCAGTCATTTATGAAAAAACATATGCAAGAAGAAATTAAGGATAGAGAAAGACTTGAATATCAACATCTGAATCCAATATTGCATGTGAGAGAACTCCACACCTCCACCATTGTTCCAACCTCCTTTCAGCCAAAATTTTATTTTTCTACCACTGGCAAAAAGGGTCAAAAGTCAAGCCTAAAAACCTCATTCACGTCTCTGTTCGTATGGAGGGTACCAATATCAGTACACAAAACCCAAGTCTATTAAAAGTTTCAGCCATTACAATCTGCAATGCAAAGTTGTGGTTCATCTCCTCAGAAGGGGGAGGAAAGCTACATGGGACCAGGAAGATTACAAACACAGAAAGAAGCATCAGGAAAAAGTTTGTATCAATATGTTAGACACTATAACTGGTTTTCCCAGAAAGCAGAATGTTAAAACAAAAGAAAAGCTGGTAGCAGTGGAATTAGCTTGCTATGTCAAAATTCAGAATACTCTGCCAGGGTGCTGAGCACAGTGAGCAGCTGCCATGTCTAGGGGACCCACCAGGTCAAGAAATGCAGCAGTTTCAAAAGGCTATTCATGGTTTAAAGTTTAAAGTCACTTCATCAAGTTATTCCACTGAAGTAAACTTGGATGACACATGATAATGTAAATTTCACACAAATCTTACCAACTTCTCCACACTGTCCTGGAATGGATTTCCGTTCGCTGCAATAATCGAATCAACCACCAAAGTTGATTGGCAGTTCTTTTTTAGAAGTCCAAGAGTACGGTTAAGAAGATTTCCTGCAAGGAATATTTTTATCTTAGCTTGACAATTCAAATAAGTATAAAGCAACCATAGTGATCCGCGAACAGTGCTTTTACGAAGCCAGAGTAGATATACCAATTGTATTGGCAAGATGTGCGTTGACAATATTGACGAAACGGTCTTCTGAATAGTCCCCATCATTACCAAATTCCACCTCCCTGAGAAAGAAGTACCTGACTGCATCAGGCCCAAATTTACGAACCAGATCATTTGGTTCAAGTGTATTTCCTAGTGACTTCCCCATCTTCAAGCCATCCTATAATTTTAAAAATAAAAAGAATTGCTGCATGAAATGAAATTAGGTATATGAGACAAATGTAAAAACTCTAGCTCACTTGCATGACTATTGATGATTTAAGTTGAAGAAGCATACAAAATCTCTTGTTCCAAAAGATAACTTCTATGCTATTTTACGTTAAGATATCTGAATTATATGAGACATTAGCAGCTAAAGAATTTTCTTTTTTCTGTAAGTAACAAACTAAGGAACCTAACAGTAAGGCTTGTGGTTCAAAGAATTTGAAGGCATAATATATATATCATTCACGGAGCGAAGAAAGTGGGCTTTGCCCCAGCTACCGCTATCCTTGGGAAAGCAAAAGAGCAACCAAAAGAAAGGGATGAAGTCTCTCCAAGGCCCTTGGAGAGGAGAAGGGAGAGAAGAAAAACGTCCTTCACACAAGTTTTTTTGCTTCCTGCCCCCTTACTAGTAAATGGGCTCTTCGACCAAGAAGGCATTCTGGTAGGAAGGCTGACCACTACATAAGCCGCCATCAGTCCAGAAGATTATATATATATTACCCAAGAAGACATTCTGGTAGGAAGGCTGACCACTACATAAGCCGCCATCAGTCCAGAAGATTATATATATATTACCCAACTTTCACTAGCTAAAGAAGTAGCAACTCCGCAGGCATGACATAGACTCTAGGTTAAACAGTCCAGATACTTGTGCTAAGATTTTAAAACCGATAGCTCCTTCGGAAGATGCAGCAAGCAGAGAAATTATATGTCTAGCTGTAGAGGGAAAAAAAATGAAATGTACTATGAGTTCAAATACCTTTGTCAAAAATCCGTGGCCAAACACCATCTTAGGAAGGCTTAGTCCTGCAGACATTAGCATAGCTGGCCAGTAAACCGCATGGAAGCGCAAAATATCCTGCATAAGTATAACAAAAACATTAGATAAGTATACTACTGCTGAAATCTTTATAATAGTGAAGAAGGAGAACGGAAACCACCCATTAGAATTGGAAGTAAAAAGAAGAACAATATATGTGTACAAGGTTCCTGACAACAACAAAAGGAAAAGGAAAGGCACCCAGAAAAGAAAAACCACATAAGTCTAAATAACAAAGACACAGAACAATAAAACAAACAAAATCACCCTGGCCAACATCCGGAGACCTCTCATGTCCAGGAAATTTTGCATGGGTGTAGCACCTAATACATAGATATAACAGAAAAGTAGGATATTCCACCCATGATTCAACCAGTGGTATATCCATACACACGAATGATGAGCACTGCATCATCTGCCGCATACAACTCATTGATGCAAAGCACATTAATGAAAGTGATACACCCTGCCCCTGCATCATACCTCATAGCCAAAAGAAATTGTGCCACAGTAATATGATGTCAGATTTCACAGCATCCATGATTCTACTGCTCAAATATGCCACTTACAAGGAATCCAATCAAATCCTGGAGAGATGCTGATGTGCCAGAATACTGGATGAATAAAAGGTGTGACGACTTATCTTGGGTCTTAGTGATTAAAATAAAATGATTAACTTGGTAGAGCAATTAGGTGGTCAACCACAGACTTTCCGAATAAGCATCTTCAAAGAGAATGTGAAACAATAAACTAAATTCCAGAGACAGAGGTGGAAACTGGTAAGGCATCAACTGGCATTACTAACATGAAAAACAAGTACATTTTGGTGGCAATTTGTAATTGCTATATCAATTAAATCTACAAAACCTTCACAAAAGAGTAAATATACTTCTGGGAAAAATATACGTCTTAAACACATAGAAGATGCTATACCTTCCCAATCAAGTGTAGTGACGCAGGCCAACCTGAAGAAACAGCACTTTGTAAATTAGATTGCCCCTTGTCCTGAGATAGTGCTGATATATAACTGCTCAACAGGAAAAAATACTCAATAGAAGTTCATAAATAAAGATTTCACCAAAGAACATTACCGCCCAAATAAGTAGAGTATCTGATGATATATAAAGCAGAAGCCTTGATAAATTTTTAAAAACACATTTATCATACAAATTAGGAACTTACAAGCTTAGAAAATAATATGATTCCAAATTACAAAACAAAAAGGACTTTACCCTAATAAAGCATCAAACCACACGTATATAGTTTGCTTTTTGTCATTAGGAACTGGGATGCCCCAATCCACTGATGTTCGGGAAATGGAAAAGTCTCTTAGACCACTTTTGATCCAGCTTTGCACCTTGAAGAAATTTTATAAGAAAAATTGATCATAGAAGTAAGTGATATCAATAGAAAAATTCATATAGCAAAATACAAAATACATGTGTAAAGTTTCAACTATAAATTCATTAAATTGAAGAGAGAGAGAGAGAGACTTTGTTTAAATTCATAAAATATTCCCTCGACCCACGTGGGCAGCATGATCAACTCAAACAACAGAAGCCCCATTAGTGCGAACATTTCACCTAGAAATATTTTCCATAAAACTTATTTAAGATGCACAACAACTTATTTAAGTAATATATTAGCAATCATGACATAAATATCTTGAATGGTAAGTACAAGCAAATGCATATAGACAATCTATAATTATAGAAATAGTTACATACTACACTAGTATATAGACAATCTGCCAATTATCGAGCTTACAAGATTTTTAATCAGCATGTTCAGGATCTTGGCAGGAAAACGAATCATGCCGAAAGCAATAATTTTTGCATAAATTACGCTAAGGCTCGATGAAGAGTATACAAGACACACTAGCCTAAACTTTAACAAAATTCCCCATTATCTCACCTCATTTAAACGGAATGAAGGCTGCACAAAATTTGGATTCTCTGTCAAAGTTTCTTCTAATAATTTTTGATATTTTGATAGAGCAAAGAAGTAATTATCCTCTTTCCGCAGAACACATGGCTTCAGGTGCATAGGGCAACAGTTGTTATCAAGCAATTCTTTCTCATCCTGCATATTCACGGAGCTAATGATAATACACAGCTGAATTACACAAACACAGAGCTACTCTAGAACAAAAGGACCAAAATAACTAAATAAATGGATTCATTCAAGAGTACAATGTATATATGAATACATATGTCAAACTGAAAATGGAAATCAGCGAGAACCTAAAACCAGGGAATTCCACATAATGAGTTGCAAGTATTCAAAGGTGATTTTCCAAACAAAGATCAGCACCAAAAAAAAAAAACACACACACACACACACAATTTTTATCAAATGATCTACAAGTGAAGAAATAATCCCATCGCTAATCCAGAAGGTTGTGAATAATAAAATCGATAAGCATATAATGAAAATTAAATTAAGATAAGGTTGTTACATCCACATTTACAACTTCAAATAGAAATACTACCTTGTACTCCTCACAATTGACACAATAAAGTCCTTCGTAGTCAGCCCGGTAAATATCACCATTGGCAAGAACCCGAGAGTAAAATTCCTTCACTATTGCTTCATGCTTGGGATCGGTTGTCCGAATGAACTTATCATAAGAAATGTCAACCTGTGGGAAGCAAGTAAAGAAAAAAAAAGTTCACAAGAAAAATGTAAAACGTGCACAGTAATTTGAACATTCAACAAGTCCATTACGGAAAACAAAGAATAAATTGCAATGGTGGGTTAACATTACATCTTTCCAGAGACTCTTATAAGCTTGTGAAATGACATCGCAATGTTCACTCGGGTTGGAACCCTGTGCAGCTGCAGCAGTGGCAATTTTCTCCCCATGCTCATCTGTCCCAGTGATGAATACAACCTTCTTTCCTAACAGCCTCTGCCGCAAGACATAGCCCATAAGAACTTACATTCTACATCCTAGAATCGCTCAACAACAGAAGATTACAATAGTGCAAATTTTTCACTGATTTGCTTGTATAAAAACGCTATATATATGTATCAAGTGTTTTCAAATAAAATAAAAGAAATTCATTTGATTTTACTCTTCATTATCACATCATAATCTGCAACCTTAAAGCATCCAATGCAGGATGGACACAGGCTGACCTTCTAATATGTAATGATTTTAGTGATAGTATAACATTACTTCCCAATTCATGAAAAAAATTAGAAATAAAGATAAAAACACAAATTCAAAGCAACTTAGAGCTAAACCTTTGTGCTAATTCGACACCTGGTGACATTAATTTTGTTTGTACCTCTTAATTTCATACATATTGCAACCAGTCACAATTACTTACACAAAAATTGCACCCAGAAACAGAATCAAGATTTTCAAAAACCCATTACATTGAAAATATTATTTTTGGCCAGAAAGAGGAAAAAAAAAAAAAGAAGACAGGCAATATGAAGCAAAAGGGAACCTGAAATCGGGCAACGGCGTCGGCGGCGATGGTGGTGTATGCGCTGCCCATGTGGGGAGGGGCATTCACGTAGTAAAGCGGAGTTGTTATAACAAAGGGCTCGCCACCATCTTGCACAGCGCTTAAGCTTGTGCAGGACAAAGCTCTCTTTGCTGAAGAAGAAGAAGTTAAGAAGCGGTTTCGGCGAAAATGGAGACGGGGCTTCACTTTGGGACTCAATGGACGATGTAAAGGGTTTAAGAGCCACACAGTATTCTGAATTGACTGGTTTATTCTCGCTGCCATTTTTTCCTGTGAAAAGGTCGAAACAGTAGTGTTTCCTTGGTGAGACTGAGAGTGTTTATCTTCTTCGGGAACTTGGTGGCGTAGTGGGTCTCGATGGGGCGAGAAATGAAGGGCGCTGTTTGGGTGGAAGAGAATGATAATCAAGCCATTCTGCAGGGCACCCCGTTTAGGACTTTAGAGTGAGCTCAAAAGGATCGGCACGTGCTAAATTTACAACTTGAGGATTTTTCGTTAGATTACTGAAATTTTATCATCTTACAATAATATTTTTGCGACAAAAGTCCTATATTTGCTTGAATTATTGACATTGAGGGGTGAATTATACATGTTTTTATAGTTTTAAGTTTTCAATTAATTTTTTATTAAGTAAAATTAACCTTTATAAGTGATTTCAGATGACTTTAATTAATATTTAATTAGTTCTTTTAGAGTATCTGATAGTGCCAACACAAATATAGCTAATACTTCCTCCGGATCTTACATATTTAGTAATACTGAGCTATTTTGATGAGCCAATTTGATGAAAACACTAAAAAATTATTCTCAGCAGCCTCACTACTTTAACCAAAAAGTTTTGGTGAGTGAAAATATTCACCGATTTTGATCAATAATATTCACTCACCAACTCTTTCACCAATTTTGTTTCTCATTTCTCTCTCACATGATCAGCACATTTTTTTCATTATTTTCTCCAATTTTCTTCTCTCATCTCCCATCTCTCTCACACGATGATGTATGTATTTCATGGACATAAAGGTTTCTTTGTCCCTAACATAAACTTTGTGGTTCTTTTATTTATCTTTTCTTTATTTCTTTATTGAATTTGGTTGAGAAGCAAATGAAAACTTATTTGAATTTCTTAGCAATAATTTAATCTCAAGATGAATGTGTATGGTAACTTGTTGTATGAAAAGATTAAATAAAAAAAGAATAAAAAAATTTAAAAAAATATTATTTAAATGGAATAGTGAATAGTTAAAAATGTGATGCCATTGGGAGAATTTTAAAAAAGTGGTTCACCAGAATAAATAAAAGTAGTTTTAGCTACTTTGATGAGTAAAATTTGATGAACCTACTAAGAATGCTCTAATGATAAAGCTTAAAGCATTTATATTCGACTTAGTAAATTTTCTTTTTATTTTAATTACAATATCACCTTTTTTTTTATCTACTTATTTTTTTTACATTTTTTCCTCTATTTTATAAATCTACTTTTTATATTCTATTTAAATATTCTTTCGTTTTTAAAATACTTATATTTTAAAATCATGGACATGTCTTATGAGAATAAAAAATAAAAAATTTCTCTTTTTTCTAACATTCGGTGAGTCATAATACTCATCAAATTTTGGGCTAAAGTAACTACCGATGTAACTACTTTTGGCTTCCCATGTAATAGTTACTCCCTTGTAATTGGTGACGTTGGATTTGTTTGATAAAGACATGTACAGAACAGAAGAGAGTAGTGGGTTGTTAGTTTTGAAATTAGTAAAAAGTAATGATGTGATATAAAATAAAAAAATTTGTATAAAAAAGTAAAAAAAATTTGTATTGTAGTGAATGTTTTTATTTGAATAGTAATAAAAAATTATTGATGTGATATAAAAAATAAAAAAATAGAAATGTTTTGACGTTGTTTAGTGGTTGAAAATATAAAAAAGTGATTAAAAAATTACATAAACAGTAACAGCACTATGCTTCCATAGAAACCATGGATGGAAGACTTGAAAGTCGAAAGTCATGAATTGAAGGAACTGATGGGACTAGGGTCACGCTCTGGCTCATCCCTACTCTAAGCACAGGCGCCAAACATTTCCCAAGTCACCTAAAATCACAGCGATATCCAATTATGAACAGAAATTGTTTGTCAAGCAACATTACATAACAGTACTGTTTATGTACTTTTTTTTTTTTTTTTTCTTTTTTATATTTTTCATTACTAATCAATGTCAAAATATTCTCACTTTTTTTACTTTTTATATCATATCAATAATTTTTTATTATTATCCAAATAAAAAAATTAATTACAATATAAATTTTTTCACTTTTTTATACAAATTTTTTTATTTTATATCACATCATCACTTTTTACTAATTTCAAAACTAACAATCTCACTACTCTGTTCTGTTCTGTTCTGTACATGTCTTTGCCAAACAACCATGTGTATTCCTCGACAGGGACACAGAAAAACTCATCTATCATTGTTGATATAGTGAAATATGCAATTTTCCTACACTCAACTGGTAGGGGACAGCTTGATTGAGGAAAATGAATTTTACGCAACGTAAAGGTGATAATATTTACACAACAAGACAATGTATATTGTGCAACTAACAATATAGTGAAAAATATCTGATTTTTCATGTAGCACTACTACTCATGCAAAACTTTTAGGAAATTTTTTTTACCATGTATAAAATTGTTCTTTAAAAAAAAAAAAAAAAAAAAAAAAAAAAAAAAAAAAACAGAAAAAAAAAACTATAAACTCGCATCAAATCATAATGTACCTGAAAATACATCTACATAAACATAACATTATAATGTTATTACAACCTTACAACTATTGTCAATATATACAACAAAAGCTGCCATAAGTTGCAGACAAAATAACTAAAACTGGCTTACCCAACTTGAGGTAAGTCAGGCCTTCAAAAGTAAAGGTTTCTTGACAGTCTAATGGACAAAAATCCAGACAGCATATAGGTCCTCATCCACTGCCTCTTTAGGGACAATAAGGACATGTGCAAGAAGATATAAGAGACTTATTCAATAATAATGATCAAATTCATACACAAGCATCTTGTTTGACATACAAACCATGAATGAAATTTTATCATCTTTTATTTTGAGTGAGTCACTTTTTTAAAAGCACATTCAAGCGGCTTCACTATTTTAACTATTCAATGTTACTATTCTATTTAATTTTTTTTTTTTTCAAATTTATTTATTCACTATCACTATTCCATTTAAATATTCAACTTTTCTCTATCAAACCCGCATTTCTTCCCAATCCAGATCAATGATTATAGTGCTAGAGCAGTAGAGCTTTAGTTTATGGTTCATACTAAAAGAACTAGAAAAGAACATGAGAAGTACACCCATCATATAATACTAGTCTTGATTATGTATTGACCATCACAATGGGCATAATGGGAAGAATGTCGAACTAGGCCGTGTAAAAAAAAAATTATGCATTAATCTACATGTACCAAATTACGAATTGTAGCTTCCAGGGAAGGCTATGCGTAAGAGTTGAGAGAAAAAAATGGGAGAGGACCGAAATAGTGATGCTATGTGAAAAAAAGAGGAGGAGGAGAGAAATTACCATATTTTATAGCTTTAGATTGAGTGAATGAACAATGCTCACTTTTGTTTGTGAATACTGTACACTCACAAAAACTTTTTGGTTATAGCAATGAGGCTGCTGAAAGTGATTTTTGTGTGTTTTCAAAAAATTGACTTATCAAAATAATTTTTGGTGAGACCGCTAAAAATGCTATATGACAGTAGAAATACTCATTTGAAGTGGTCCAATTCCCATACAACTCTTGAACATCATGCTTTGCTGCGGCAGAAATCCTCGTATTAACATGAGAGATGCATCACGTAGCACATCACAAAGCGTCAGGATGACACCAAAGTTTCATTATCAACAAATGCATGTGGTTGCAAATATACACATTCTATAACAGCAAGTTACCTAGGTAGTGCATAAGGCCAACAAGCCATACTTTTACATCTTTCAAAAAACAAGAATTAATGGCTTTTTTCTAGAGTAAGAGCTCAAGAAAATCTCATTCCAAAATGATTTTACAATTTTGTGACCCTTTAGGGAGCCCTATCAATTGTTTGTAAGGATTCTCTTGCTTCTCCAAGTTCCCTGCAAAATGCTCTAAGCAAGTTATGACTACGTCGTCCAAGACAAGTGCATACTTGAGCAAAATCTTTATAGCAAAAAGCTCCTTCTCATATCCTTCATATTTGCCGACTTTGATGCACTTAAGATGGGACAAGAAACATGGAGGCACTGGGTCCAGTATCCAATCATCTTTCTCAGAATCCAACGGCAGAGTAATCCCCTAAATTATCATTGCAGATTAAATTTTTTATCCAACATGGTAAATCAGCAATAAGATAGAACAAATACAAGATAATAGACATTGTAGTTCATGTGAGGTTACCTCACAAAAATTTAGAGTCTTCATAAAAGGAGAATTTTGCAATATCTTCAGTAGTGCTGCACAGTTAAGATCCACTGACCAGAAATTCAATTCCAAATCCATCAAGTTATTGAACATAGGAATACATGGTAGGAGTTCTGCTGCATATGTTAGAGCCTAACAACGGGATAACGAGATGCATCATAAATTAAGAAGAGACTTCCATGAAACCAAGCAGATAAGAACGACAAACACATTATAAAAACAGATGTTAGAGCATAATAACAAGATAAAGCAATGCATCATAAATTAAGAGACTTCCATTAAACAAGGAATATAAGTACGACAAACACATTATAAAAGCATGCCAGTATAGTAGTGGAGCCTAATTAAGATTATACTATGGGCAACAAGAAGAAAAACTTAGAATTAAACAAAAATCCATTGAGCAATTCTCAATTATTTGCTAATGTAGGTAAAAAGTCACTTGGGTTTGGCTCAAGTGGTAAGATATTGGATGGGGTTGGGTAAGACTTAGGTTCAAGTCTTACCAAGTAAAAGCATAATTTTTTTTGTATTTTCTGTCAATAACAATGTATAGAAACTCTCATCATTCATATGGAAGCCATTATAGTAGCACTTGTGCAATGGTTTTCCCTTTGCCACACAAAAACCAAATTGACCAATTTGGTTAAAATAAAACAAATGAACAAAAGTATGAATGGTGTACATCCTCATTTAATCTCTTTATTTATTAAATCAAGTATTACACGAGTATACGTCAATTTTAACCATTTGATTTTTTGAGCATCATAGAAAGTTAGAAAATAGAAATTCTCATTATTCAAATAATTTTCTTGACTATTCAAAGGTTAAATCACCAAATCAAGGGCTTCTTTGAAATCAAAGGTAAAGTGGGATCCATAACATAATTGCTCTTTGAAGTTGGCACATAAATGTGATTATTTTATTGGAATGACACTATTAAGAAACAAAATACATTGGGGACTTCTTTAAATAAGACCATGACACATGTTTTAGTCACCACCTTAATCTAAAAGCTTAATTTAACAAGTTTGCATATAAAATTATTTTGTGAACCTTCTCGTTTTTTTGTTGCTACTACTTGATGTAAGATTCTACCACAAGTAATAACTCCAACAATGTCTTCCTCAATTGTGAACCTCTACAACTGTAACAATAACCAAAATCCCCCTCGAGCGAAAGCCTTTTCAAAGGCTTTTAGCAAGTGTCGTTGCCACCAAGAGCCACACAACGAGATAACCTATAGAGGTAGTGTCTCATATGCAAAAGTTAAAAAGTCTTGAATATGATAATTGTTTGTCGATTGTTGATCAAATGATTTTGAACTTAAGAAAGTTTAATACGCATTATAATTGATTGTTCAGTGGTCAAAACTCTTTCTGTGTCATAACATTTCCTCAAATCCACAAGAATGTTGGTCTAACGTGTCACAACTCAACAAGCATGAAAGCATAGAATAGTATCTGTATATGCCATTAGCTTCACCCATTAGTTTGTTACCCTTACCAATTTTACCATTAAATGATATCACATTTATGCAAACGATGGCTTAATTCCTCCCATTATGTCCATACATTACATAAAAAATTGAAATTACAAAGAGAGAAGCAAGCGTACCTCAACCACCTCCCAAGAAAGTGTTAGGTATTTCACATTAGAGAGCCCCATAAGAAGCTTATACACACGATTTGATGTGATATGCATATTGATGTTATCAGTGATAAGATCAATAGTTGCCTTTATCGGTGAGAATGAGTTATATAAGCAATAGTCGCAGAACAATTTGCCACTATAATAAAACTCTTTCAGAGCACCTCCAAAAATCATAACATGACAACCATCTCCATAACAACTGGAATTTTCCATACTAAATTCATATATGCTCAGAGAATAAAGCTTGGGAGCAGAAATTTTCACATTCTTGAGACCCTCCCAGCTGCATTCTTGTAATTCCAACTTCTCAAGGACTGGCAGACCAGAAAAAAGCTGTTGGGTCAAGTATTCATCCCAAAATGTAATATTTGCAATAGTCAAGACCTTCAAATTTGAGAAACAAATTGTAGCAGGAAGTTTGAGGATATCGGGCATATCAAGGTGCAAGCTTGTCAACGTCTTACAAGTAAACAAGCAATGAGGCAATGAAAATGTTCTTTTGAAGTTGTCAAGGTCAATATACAACTCTTGAACATTATGTCGTACTGCTGCAGAGATCCACGTATTAACACGAGATGCATCATGTAGCACAGCACAATGGAGAGTGAATCTTTTTATATCAGAGAAGTCACGAAGACAAAGCACCCTTTCCACAAAATTCATCAAAAGCATTCTCTTAGCAGGCAAGGGTCGTTCAAAATCTAGATTGGGAATAGAAGCCCATAGGTATTCCCACCTTTTAGAAAGTACGCTTGTCCTAACAGCGTCTTCTATTGGAAGAAAGGAAAGGATGTGTCGAAGAACCTCTTCAGGTAAGTTAACTAAGCATTTGTTATTCCCATCAATGTCTTGTTCTTCATTCAGTTTCTGCTTCTTTTGGGGTTCTTGAATAAGAGAAGCTGTCTCCATAATTCAGGTGGTTCCCTGATACATCCAATACATTGTCAGGCATAGCGATACAAATCAAAGGCTTTAGGCCTATAGTGAAAACTTTGTAGAAACATGGTGAGACTGACACAAACATCCAACTAAACATAAGCATTACTAATCAAATCATTTTCATCTACAAACATGAGCATGACTAAGAGAATTTTTTTTTTTTGAAAGTATTTATTGAAAGAACTCAACAGGAACAAAAATGATCCACAAGCAACCCCTTAAAACAAGATAGCCTAAACCTAGGGGGTTACACAAGCAAATGCCTACAAGGAGGCAACACGGGAGAATCATGGGGACCTTTAAAAGAGTTAACTTTGAATCTAACACAAACACAAAACATAATTTCCAAAACAATGCACCTAAAATCCCTGTTTCTCCTCCGAAACAATCTAATATTTCTCTCGCGCCATAGACATTCATCAAAATTCTAACCGAAGTAAAGAGAGAAGATTTGCTTGCCACTAGTTCTGTTGACGTGATAAATCTCGATTAGTGCTATCTTAAGGGTTACTCTAAAATATTTAGAGAATCCTAAATCTTAAACAGCCCTTACAATTATTTTATTTCCAACAGTGCTTTAGTTTCATTCCATTTTTATCAATTAATTGGACAAAATTGCACAATATTTACCACGTTCTAGCACCAAATTTGACTTGATTGGATTTTTTTCAGGTAGGTTAGAATAAGGGCAAGATGGTCATTTTAAAAATCAGAAAACACGCACACACCGAAAAAGAAGAAGAAGAAGAAGAAGAAGACTGAACGAGGATAGAAATGTAACAAAAACAAAATGCTTAAGTATGATAAAAACAAAGGATGGATTTTCGTGGGTGGATTTTCGTTGGAGGGAAGCAAAGAGAACCAAGAAGGTATAAGATTCTAATGGAGGTGACGTGTTTTATAGGTCTGTGTTTGGTGGGGAAGAAGGAACAGAACTCCCTCAAAAAACAGGGTTGAGCTAAGATTTTTTGGTGTGGGGAGCCTACACAGACGGGTTTCTTGCTGTCTTGACGTCCATCTATTAAACAAAAATACATGAAACAAAAGAATGAACAAACTGGTCCACATAGATGCAGTTCAAACCAAAACCATTATCTGTTTGTTAAAATTCTTGTTTTATCTCTTTTGTTTTCTCTTCTCCAAACAAAAAAAAAAAAAAAAAAATAGCAAACAACTCAAACACAAAACACTCCTAAAACCATAAAAAACAATTTTCACATTCATGTCACATAATACTTTATCAAACCAAAAACAAAAAAACACCCCTTAAAACACATTAACAAACAAAGCCTATGTCTCTTCCTTCGCAAAAGATCCAACACAATCTGCAGCTTGAACAAACTGATTCACATAAATGTGTTTAACAGAAGATCAAAATCAACCAGCAGCTTTAAGTTCATTAAAGGCCCTCAAATATGCATTCACCAAATTAGACTAACCTTAAAGATAATTATTGAAGAAATTAAACCCAAAATCCTTCGGAATTTCAAGACTTAGGGTTTCATTACCCAAGCTTAATCAAATCTTTTATCTGAAAATTTTCCCAAATTTCCAAAATCCAATCAAACTGAGCAACCTCTCAAATTTTGAAAAACCTAAATTCAATCGGTGATCCATTTAAAGATTTAGGTTTTATTTTCCCAATTTCTGATGGAACTCTTTTGCTGAAATTGGTCCTTCATGGAAAATTTCCAAACTCCGATAAATCAAAGAATTCCCAAAACCTTAATATCTTGAAACCCCCATATTCCATAAAAGCAAACCCTAGATTTAATCCCTAATCGCTGGCCCATTTTTCCCGAAATTCCGGTCAACCCATTAAAACTAAGAAAATCTTACAAACCCGAAACGAAAAAGAAGCCAAAAAGTTCATTCGGTGATGTGTTAACGGCGGCAAGCATGGGGGTTGGATTTGATAAAAATACAGAGAAAGAACTCACGATGCGTGAGCGGTTCGGGATGTCGGTTTCTGAGCGACTTTGGGTGCGACGTGCCGACGCGAGAGGTGCACCTGGTGAACTGGTTCTTGAAGGAGTGGTTCGGGTCCGGGCGTGGGGAGCTGGGGGCTGAGGATGGGCTCGCACAGCGGGGGCGGGTGCGGGACCCCGGTGCTCGGTGGGTTACTCACCGTGGTCCGTAGAAGTAATAGCAAAGCTCATTGGGATTAGAATAGCTCAGAGCTCAGAGCTGAGAAGAAGATGTCATTCTCTCCCTCACATCGTTCGTCGCTAAAGCTGGGTTTCTTTGAGATTGAGACTTTCGCTGGGATTTCTTTGAGATTGAGAGACTTGAAAGAGGAAGAGGAAAGGTAAAAACATTTATCTGTTAGTACCAGCCCAATGCTGCTACTCGGCGGTCAAGTTTAGGACTGTTCAACACCATCTCCCCCGCTGCTTTGTTGTTTCAGTTTAAAACTCAAAAACGAAATTGAACTGAGATTCAAAATATTGCCCTCATATCAATATTTTTTTAAAAAGAAAAAATAATAATAATAATTGAATTCACATTCTCTAATGTTTGCTTGAATTTTACGTAAATTTCTACCGTAAAAAAGAGAAATTGTGTAATTATCGATTCAAGGATGCAAAGTGAATCTTTACTTTTTTAGGATAAGAAGGGGCAGAGAAAACTAACAAATTTTTCAATGTGACTAATTTGTTAGTGATTTCTATCTACTCTAACGGAAAATGCCTTATGCGCTCCGCACATGATTTTTTCATGTAAGCTTCTTCATTTTACCTTCGGTTCGATACGGACATGGTCAATTACCAAATTTACCTTCAAATCTAAAAACTTTGTTAAGGCACATTGCCTAAACAACAACCAATCCAACAAACGACAAACAATCAATCAATCAAACAAAAGAACCAAAACTGGAACTGAAATGGAAACGAAAAACCACGAAACTCCCCGTACCGTCTTCGTCGCTGATTCCAATCCGACCTCGTCCGCATTGCCAGCCTAAAATCCAAAAAGTAAAACGCAGTTACAAAAACAATGAATAATACGACGTTGTTGATAAATAGAAACAGACACAGAGTTAGATCATTCACAACAGCTTCCCTAAAGGAGATATGTTCCATAAGTTTTAGGAAAATTTCAAGAAAGTTACAAAAACTCCTCCACAACAGCTTTCCTACAATTTTCGTTTCCCTGTGAAGTAAATAGTGCTAGTGAATATGAGAAGCACTATTCACTTCTCATTCAATTGTTTATTCCAAAAATATATTATCTCTCTCCTATTTTATCTTCTTTTTCCTACTTTTAATTAAAGTAAAAGTAAAAAAATAATATTTTAATGATATAGGAAAATATGAAGGGAAGCTGCTGTGGGGTGTTTTTTGACAGGAAAGTAAAAAATAGTTTTGTTCCTTATATTTAGGAAAAAATGGTTGTGAAGCTGCTGGGAATGCTCTTAGAGGATGAGTACTAAGAAGTTGAAGTGGTTGTGGTGGATGATGGGGAGGGAGGAGGTGGCGGCAAAGAGGAGGAGCACGTAGGCGGATACGGCCGAGAAGAGCGGGTGGAGGAGACGTTGTCACCGGAGGTGGTGGAGGAGGCTCGCGATGATCCGCCCACTCGCCACCACGCCTCGCCTACTACCATTACTCAGCATCTTCTTCATCTTCATAGCTCTTGTTCTCGTCCCCGTTATTGTTGCTGTTATTGTACCTGTATTTGAAGAAAGACGAGGAGGAGAATAACATTGATGGTGGTGGTCTTCTCTGTGTGATGGTGATGAAGACGAGGGCGACAGTGTTTCTATATAAGCTTTTCCCCATAAGAAAACAACTATGAGTCTACAACTACAAACAACTGATACAAAAAGAGAAAAAGAATTTGTTTGTTAACAAGGGAACCCTACCATGAAACCAATCTCTCAAAAGATTTCTTGGCGGTCGGCGCTGCTTGTAATTACTCACACCTGATATGGAGTATACGTGTCTTGTGGTTCAACAGATCGAAACACACATCCGAGCGCGCCTTTGACTGTTGCAATGTTTTCTTTGACCGTTGCAGCGTGTTCAGTGAAGGAGAAATAAGATCATGGCATCCAAGCGTGAAATATTTGAAGGTCAATTTGGTAGTTGATCAAGTCTAATCGAAGATAAAATGAATAAACTTGCATAAAAAAAATTAAAAAAAAAAGAACGTGCGAGCACGTGAGGCCATTTCCGTCAGATCATACGGAAATCACTAACGGATTTGCCACATTGACAACTTTGGAAACTTCGTCCAGGCACATTGCAAATTTTCAAAAATTTGAGGCAAAATTGAAAGTGGTCAAACTTTGAGTTAATTGTATTTTTCTCAAGTTAAAATATTTTTAAGTTGACTTTTTTTATGAGAAGTTAAAAAAAAAAAAAAAAAATGAGGGGAGGGGAGGGGAGATGGTTACCAAATAGTGCCACTATCTTCCTTCAACCCTTTAAGCGAAAATACAGCAAAAGGAAGGAAAATTCATGGACCAACCCACGTTGAGACTTTTCTTCTTTTTTTTTGTGCACTTCTATTTGACTCGTCTTTCTTTCTCCGTTTGGTATGCACTAGGCAATAAGAATTCACCACTATAAGTACCCCCTCTATATTATATGGTATTTCTGTTAATAAAAGCTTAATTGTATCTAACAAATCGTGGATGCTTCTTCATGCTGATAAATCTCTTTTAAGTAGTGTTGTATTCCACCACCTCAGTTTTTATCAATGAGTTTCATCACTCTTGCATCCTTATTCCTTCGCTAGTATCATTTAAGGTGATTGAACTAAATGAGTGGTGGGGGTTGACAACCACTTTCTTCCCAAATTTTTAACCGATTTTTCATAACCTATTATCTCTATAAGTCCACATATGCGTAGCTCACATGTTGATACAATACTTATCTAAGCAAATGAATGTATTTTACCCAACCTCGCATCAAGAATAGTGCAATTCGAAAAATATTTTGTCTTATAAACTACTGCCACAAATGTATCATGATTATGAAGTAAAACCTTTGGCATTGTTTTGCTAATAATTCTTTATTAAAAATACTATATTTTGAATGCCAAACCGTCTTATGCCCATGGATATCCCAACTCATCAAATGTATATTAAAATATTTTTCTTGATGTCCCTGCCAAAACTTGTGTATCATCACATAATTTAAATACAGACGGTTTTTTGTCTTTTTGACAGTTGAAATACACTCATATTATGAGTGAGAATCGCTTAGATCACTTCAGGAGAATCTCCTTCCTTGCATGTGAGAATAATTTGATCTTTCAATTTTGCAACCTATACATACACGATCTTTGATGCTCTGCGTTAAGAATAATCCCACTCAGACCAGCCCATCCTTAGAGTTACGGGCCTTCGGGTCAGTACTGGCCCAAGAATCACTGACAGCAAGACTCCCGGGAAAGTCCTATCCCGAGAGATAGACACCAAGCAACTATTCCTAAGAAAACGCGACATGAGGTATATTCTGATTGGGTCCCTAGAATGTAGGCAACCCGGGACTGAGAGTCAACTTAGCCAATTAAGGCCCAGGACAAGCATGTCCTGGGGACCTAGTTATTAACTCCAATTAAGGAAGGAGTTGCAACCTGGATTTCATGGGATCAGTCCCGGGAAATCGGGGATTAAAACTAACCCCATATTTGCCGCTAAGGATCTCGCTTGGAGATTGATAAGGGAAGAATCTTGAAATTGGAGGATAGATGAATTAGAGTCTGAGTCAGACTCTGACGACGCTCCTAGGCCAAAGAACACGAAACCCTAGCAGGAAGGGTGCTCATCATTCAGCCTATAAATAGGTTGATACCTCAAGTATAAAAGCATACTGAATTTTATTTTTTAGATTAAACAAACTATTTTTCTCATAAACTAACTTAGGCATAAGAGTGAGACCCCCATAAGGGTCTCATAACTTTAACTATTTTGTAGGATTTTTGGGAAAGCGTGAAGAACCTAGAAGGACGTGTCGTGTTTACACCATACCAGAAGCTGTCCAAATAGTTTGATGTTGTCTATGAGAACGATTATTCGTTTCTCATAACAAAAAAAATGCCATGGTGATGAACACATGCTTCGAAAGCCAAGCCAGCCGGCAAAAGAGATCCTAACCGGAGCAGATTCTCCAGCCCAACCCGAATCCAGAAGTTCAGAACAATCCACAACCCTCACCATTCCCTCCCCACGGGCGGTGAATATTAGGATTGCATAGCAGTGCTGAAAGCTCGAATGGAAACTTTGACACGGCAGAATGCAGAGTTACTGTTTAGAATTTCGGAACAATCCCATCCCGAGGTGAATCGAGATGAGCACAAAGAAGAATAGCACAACAATCATACTAACATCCGC
This sequence comes from Alnus rubra, assembly GCA_028654335.1. NCBI lineage: Eukaryota > Viridiplantae > Streptophyta > Magnoliopsida > Fagales > Betulaceae > Alnus > Alnus rubra. The sequence goes on along the minus strand of JAJPGS010001661.1, from coordinate 291,744 downwards.
GATCTTCAGGAGGAGGATATTCGGGAGGACAATCACCAAGAAGACAACTTCTGGGAGCATGATTATCGAGAACAAAGGAATGGAAGGGCCAGCCGTCAGGGAGACTAATGGGAAAATGCGGGAGAAATCAGTAGTTGCGGATATAGAGAAAATGTGCACGAATATGGAGATGGAAATGAAGGATAAAAACAAGTCCATAGTGGTGCACAAGCTTTTATCGGGCACCGACTCACCCTTCACTAGATGGGTAGTAGATTACCGACTACTCGAGAAGTTCAAGGTCCCTCAGATCATGAGTTATGCTAGAGACGGGGATCCTCTTGACCACTTAGAGAATTTTTGAGCTCACCTAAACCTTCACAGAACACTCGATGAAGTGGCATGCCGGGCCTTCCTTCTGACTCTCTCTAGAATGCTCGAGATTGATTCATGAAACTGCCCCCCAATTCTGTTGACAAATTTAAGGAGTTGAGCAAGATATTCTTGATGAAATTTTTGGCTTTCTGGACACGGAAGAAGCCGTCTGGATATTTGTTAAGATTGCACCAGCGCAACAACGAAACTCTTAAGGAGTTTGTGACCCAGTTCAATTGGGATAAGATGGCAGTTGAAGATCCAACCGAAGATATGGTTTACGCTACCCTTTATTAGGGCATTTCACCCGATGAGCCTTTGATGAATAAGTTTGCCTGAAAGCAACTAAGTACCCTGCAAGTAGGGGTGTACAAATTGTTATAACCGACAGTTATTGGCTAAAACTAGTAACCGCCTAGGCGGTTATTGCATTTTACCAACGGCAACCACTAACCACCTAGGCGGAGGCGGTTATTTTTATAACCGTCGGTTAGCGGTTATTGAGTAGATAACCGGCGGTTGTATAACCGCTTTTCAATTTGGGTTTTAGACCGGTTTTCGGCCGGTTTTGGCCATTTTTTGGGTTGGTTTTAGTACACGTTTTAAATCCAAAATCCAAAATAGTAACAAATCCAAATCTAAAACATAACAAACCCAAATAACCAAATGCAAACAAATCTAAACCCCAAACATTACAAATCCAAAATTATATATGTATATATATAGCGGTTAGCGGTTATTTATAACCGCTTTTAAAAGCAGTTATATGATTATGCGGTTAGCAGTTATAAGCGACTATAACTGTTCTGTTTGTACACCCCTGCCTGTAAGGCCTGATGGATAAAGTAGATGAATACATCAATTAGGAAGAGACACTGAAGGTTATGACCAATTCAAGGCCGTCCTGAGATAGATCTTCGGAACGAAAAAGGAAAGAGTCCAAGAAGGCTGATGGGGAAGAGCAAAGGCCGGTAAACAAATTCAAAGATTACAACTTTATGCCTCTGAACGCCGAGATATAAGAAGTCCTTATAGAGATCAAGAAAGATCTAGAGTTTCGTAGACCACCGAAGATGTCAAGTAATCATCCTCAGAAGAATGATGGCAAATATTGTGATTTCCATGGACAAACAGGCCATTACACTAATGGGTGCATAACCCTGCAGTTGTTAATTGAGAAGCTCATAAAGAACAACAAGTTGATCTGGTTTTAGGGACAACGAAAGAGTTAGCCAGGAAATAACAGGCTTCGAAATTGCCGAGACTACCATCCACGGGACGAACAACCCATGGATTATTATCCCTGAGACCGTTTTGAAAGGGATCGGGAGAATGATCCCAGAGAGGATATTAAAAGAAGGGAGGACCAAGGAAGTAGGAATTCATGACGTAGAGAACCGAGACAACATGAGATAATAGTCGATATCAGGTAGAGAGGACTATTGGGAGTCCCGGGCAAGACTTTTCTTTTTCGCATATATGTTTCAAAGAACTATGTTATCGTTTTAATTATAATAAAGACAAAAGATTCCCCATATTTCGGGAATACGTATATTCATGATAAAAAAATAGAGTTGACTTAAGCATCGGAGAGTTATCAGTCTAGAGACCGAGAACCCGTTAATGTCACGTCTTTTATAGGAAGAAGGCAGGGAGAAAACCTTATTAAAATTTTTTTTTTAAAAAAAAAAAAGAAAAAAAAAAGAAAGAAAAAAGAAAAAAAGACAAGAAGCCTAGCTCGTAGATGAGAGAAAACCCAAAGGCAAATATAGTGAGACAACCCTGTAGAGAAAACAAGCACGAGAGAAAATTCTAAGGCAAATCCAATGAGACAACCTTACTGAGAAAACAAGAAAATAATGGGGGGTCGGATTGAACTCTCGGTTTTGCAGGTTTCCAACAAGCAGGACTCCCGGGTAGTCCAATCCTGAGAGATAGGGAGAAAACCCTAAGGAAAAACAATAAATCATGAGGGGGTTGGATTAAACCCTTGGGTTTAGCAAATTCAGGAACCACAAGAGCGCTCTACAAGTATGGAAGGAGCCCAGGCTCTGGTTTTTCGAGACACGGAATTCTCATTGTCCAAGTATGCCTCGAATAAGGGAATTTGGGGGGGGGGGTAACTATTGGGAAAAATCCCACTCAGACCGGCCCATCCTTAATCACGGGCCTTCGGGTCAGTACCGGCCCAAGAAGAATTGACAACAGGACTTTTGAAAAAGTCCTATATCGGGAGATAGACACCAAGCAGCTATTCTCGATAATACGCAACATGAGGTATATTCTAATTGGGTTATGGGAATGCAAGCAACCCGGGACCAAGGGTCAACTTAGCCAGCCAATGCTCAGGACAAGCATGTATCGGGGACCCAGTTATCAACTCCAATTATGGAAGGAGTTGCAACCCGAATTTTGTGGGATCGCATTCAGTCCCAGGAAATCCGAGATTGAAACTAACCCTGGATTTGCCGCCAAGGATCTCGCTTGGAGATTGATAAGGAAAGAATCCCGATATTGGAGGATAGAAGAATCAGAGTCTAAGTCAGAATCAGACGGCGCTCTTAGGCCAAAGAACACGAAACCCTAGTGTTGACAACTTAAGTGTGCGAACCCAAGTGCAGGTTGTCACGAAGTAGTAATTCTCGGAAGTCCGAGTGTCGAATCACTGGGATTTGGGAAACAAAGAACACTAAAAAAAATAAAATTAAGAAAAATCTATGATAGATGATTTAGTTGAATTATGTAAATAAAATATATAATGAAAATAACAATTCAAAGGAATCGCTAAGGTATTGGGGTTTTACTTTTAACAAAATTATAATATTTATTTCGCAACTCAAATGATAATCGAAAAATAGATCAGTGAATACTAAGAGAAAATATCATCGAAAGATTAATCTTAAAATTGATTGATTTTATCACGCAAAATTTGTTATTTGATTCTCAGGGAATTCAAAGCATTCACTGTACCTGTAGTTAATAATGAATCAATAAATTTTGCAGAACAAAAACATTTTTCTAAGAATAAATTATGCAATCAATTAAAAAGATAATACATTAGAAACAATAAAAGAGTTGAAAAATAAATACTACAATCTTATTAAAAGTTTCACCCCTAGCCTCAGCTTGAGATTTAGCTAGACATGATTACGTAAATAAATTTAATCGTTAAAATCATAAACATCATGATAGCAACATAAAATAATTAAAAATAAAATAAAAACAAATCTTGAACCGTCGCTGCTGTCTTCTTTTATCTGGAGCTGAATGTCTTATTCTCTTTTTCTGCAATTTTTGGATCCCATGTTTGTTGCCGTGTTGCTTCTCTTATAGAGATAAGAGTTATTCTTCTTTTGGGATTCGTACAACTATAAGAATCCAAGTATTTTATTTGTTCAATGTCTTTCTCTTACTCTTGAAATAAAACTCTGCTTCTTATTTTTATAAGAGCCAAAGACATATTTTTCTTCTTGGTTTTGTCATGTAGTAGTATTATAATGTTTATTCAATTCGTGAGTCCAGCAGTTTGGTTTCACCTCTTCTTGTATTACACTTTGGACTCTATCTTGGGCATAAGATAGACTTATTCTTTTGACTCACCTCTTGGCTTTTACTATTTGATTTATGTTGTAATTCTTACATAACACAATTTATTCCATTAATATATCATTTAATCTTAATATTAATATTTGAACAATATTCCACAATTAAATATAAAATACAAGAATTAAATTATAATAAAGTATGATAATACTTATTTTAATATAGAAATAAACACTTTTAAGCTATTATCACTTAGTAGGAAGGGTGCTCATCATTCAGCCCCCAGGTATAAAAGCATACTGAATTTTTTTTGGATTAAACATATTATTTATCTTAGAAACTAACTTAGACATCGAAGTGAGACCCCCGAAAGAGTCTCATTAACTTTAACTGTTTTGTAGGATTTTTGGAAAAGTATGAAGAACCTAGAAGAACGTACTGTGTTTACATAATATTGGAAACCGTTCCAACACTCTGAAAAATCATTGTTATGGATTTGTTAATCTAAAAATTATATTCGGCTCTTCCTCCACTTTGTTGTCTTTTTTTTAAGCTCCTATGTCTTTTTCTGCATAGGCTTTACTCCACCTTGTTAGAATATGTTGGCACCTTCTTATGCTCCGTTTGTTTCGGCGTAAAATGATTTCGGAAAAAAATGATTTTGGCATTTTACAGTGTTTGATAAGGGCGAAAATAATGTTCAACGAAAATCATTTTCGGTTTGACCATAAAAGCTTCTTTAATTTTTGGAAAACGATTTACGGTTTATAAAAACCGTAAATCGTTTTCCGAAATAAAACTCTTAGTCCTTGTAAGCATGTTTGATATCTGATTGACCGAATTCAGCAATGGTCGGTTGTCGGAACTCGGCGACATCCGGCGAACGGAACACTGACGGCGTCGGAATCCAGTGACATCCGACCACCGTCGCCGGATGCCAGCGGACCAAATTCCGGCCGAAACTAGCCGGAATCCGGCCATAGTTAGAAGCTGGTCGGATATGGCTAAAATGGTCGGGATCCGGCCGGATCTGGACGGATTCGGCCGGATTTGACAGAATATGGAGGAGATGGCCGGTTCCGGCCAAACATGTTTGCCGGAATCCGACAACGGCGATCGGACGTTGGATTCCGGTGACAGTTGAATTTTCACCTTTCGTAATTTTTTCGTGCGCATCAAACACCAAAAAATATTTAAAAAAAAAAATATTTTTTAAAAATAATTTCATCAAAAATATTTTACGACAAAAATTATTTTACGTCGAAACAATCGGTAAATTAATTTTTCCTTCATCGATCCTCATTTATCTATCCTGCGATCATCTTCTTTTTCTGAAATTGCTGCCGCCGTTATTACTACTTCTACTAATTAATTCAAAAATTTAATGCCACTTCTTATTGGCTAGCCGCTCTGTTAAAACTCTCTTCTGTAGGCGTGAATTCTTTTATTTTGTTATTCCATGTAAACTTAATTTTATCCTGTAAATATCAAATCACCGAGTTCTCCAACGTTCTTTTGAGCTCCTCCGTCTGTCTACTTGGTTGACCACTATCCCAAATCTCTAGAAGGCTTTTTTTCAAGTTTTCTAGATCCGTCTGAATCTTTGATAAGGTTGCTTTATCATTAAGCATACATTTTTTTTTGGGGTGGCCTTTATGCTCGGACAAGTGAGAACGCCCGATGTGCTCCATCAAATTATTGCATAAAGGAATAAAGAAATAATAATAATAATAATAAAAACATTTATGACTTTTTTTTTATAATTTATTAACATGTGTTAGTATATGATTAAAGAGTATTAAATTCTTTTAATAATTGATGTGGTTCCAACTTCCTATTAATTATTTAAGGTTCATTTGGATTTGCGATTTTAAAAAATTAATTCTTAAAAACGCTAGCAAAATCACAGGTTAGCCTTTAAAATCATACATTTTTAAAAAAATATTCCATTGTTTACGATTTAAAAAAGCAGTTTTCTAATTTTTCAAATCGTATTTTTTAAAAAACATAATTTTTAAATAATTTATTTTATGTGATTTACTTTAAAATTGCACTTTTTATCTACAAAATAATAATTCCAAACACACCTCAAACTATGGACAAGTTGGGGAAAAAATTATAAGTGTAACATTCCTTAAACAAGAAAAAAAAGATGTGATGTCGGGCTTGTTTGTCAAGCAACAATACAGAATATCAACTGTTCATGTACCTTTTTTGTTCATTTTTTTATATTTTTCACTACTAATCAACATCGAAACATTCCCACTTTTTATATCACATCAATAATTTTTTATTACTATTCAAATAAAAAAATTCACTACAATACAAATTTTTTTTACTTTTTTATACAAATTCTTTTTATTTTATATCACATCATTACTTTTTACTAATTCCAAAACTAACAACTTATTACTCTATTCTGTTCTGTACATGTCTTTGCCAAACAAGCCCGTAAATTTTAACAAAATATATTTTGTTTATAGGTTAATGTAATTATACGTGTAACATGCGATGGTTTTTGAAGAATCGAGCCCCATCCCAAAATTTCGAATAGCCCGCCACACTGGCACAGAGACAGCAAAAAGAAAAGCCAGGATCCGCGCCGCACACCAGTAGAACATTGTGCACCGTCGATCCCCAGCTAATTGACGACTGAGAAGCACCCAAATACAAGCACACGGATCGACCTCCTCAACCATCGATTAACCTCCAAATCCAACGGCCCCAAGCATCCCACCCAAATTCAAAACCGTTCTTCTCAAATCCCTTCCCCCCAAAACCCCTTCTATAAAAACCCCAATCCACCTCTCACATTCCTCACCAAAAATCTCCAACCCTAAAACCCCCAAATCTCAGAAAGCTTTCGAAAATGTCTGGCCGTGGAAAGGGAGGCAAGGGTTTGGGTAAGGGCGGAGCCAAGCGGCACCGGAAGGTTCTCCGGGACAACATCCAGGGGATCACAAAGCCGGCGATCCGGAGACTGGCGAGGAGAGGAGGGGTCAAGAGGATCAGCGGGCTAATCTACGAGGAGACCAGGGGAGTGCTGAAGATTTTCTTGGAGAATGTGATTCGCGATGCAGTGACGTACACTGAACACGCCAGGAGGAAGACCGTGACAGCCATGGATGTTGTCTACGCGCTGAAGCGGCAGGGAAGGACTCTCTATGGGTTTGGAGGTTGAAGATCTGGCTGTATTAGAAATGTATTTGCGATTTCTTTTGGTTTTAGATGGTTTTATTTTGGTTTTAACAAAATTTCAGCTTGAAATGGAGGGATTCGATTTCCTGTGTAATATGATCTGAATTGAATCTGAATATAGCTGATTTCATATGATTGGAGAAAAAAAAAATGCCAAAATGGAGTTGAATTCTGATTGGTGTTCATAATTTTTTGTTTCATTCTGAGGAAGATTATGAGCATAGTAGTCACGGCACCAAGACAGCAATTTATGTATAGCTAACTTCAATTATTGGATGACTTTGACTTGTGATGGAAACACCAAGCGACAAATCTGAATTATGCATTGCCGACAGGATATCCCAGCAACCCTATGGTCGCCTCATCTCAAGTCAAAATCATCAAAAAATTGAGGTTAGCTATACGCATTGTTTTGGCGCCGTTCCTACTACTAATATCTGTTCTTGAAGTAATTATCATTTCCAAACCAGTCAGACCCTCAGTTTTGCAGATAGAGATTATAATAATTATTTTTTGGAATTGCTACCAATTTAGATTTGGAAATGAGATTAGCATTCATAAAGACTGGTTAATAAGCATGCATGAAATGTTTTCCACAAGGGCCACAACCCACGCCATCGCCAGCAAATTGCCAAGTTAGTGCTCCATTGACTCATTTACTATAACGCACCGGGAACCGAACACGTGGCTAATAGTTTGCCATAGACAGTTGAAGTGGATGTGACGTTTGGTGGGGCCCTCTGAACCCGACAGCGTCCTGATGAAAAGGGCAAAAAATAAGTAATCCCACCGCTATAGCACAGAATCGCGCACAACATTCTCAGGCCAACCCCTTACAAATTCGCCGCAGCACCTCACAGAGCTCCGGCTATGCCCTGCCCACTGACTCTAATCTAAAAACTTCTTGGGGGGTTGGGGAAGGGGGGGGGGACTCTTGTCGTCTTCTCCGCCTCAGATATGGGCATTCCTTTCGACGACGACGTCGTCTTGATCCAACATGGCAAGGAGCCCGGCGAGCCCTCCGTCATCACGGTGAATTGCCCTGACAAGGCCGGGCTCGGGTGCGATCTTTCTAGAATAATCCTCGAGTTCGGACTTACCATTGCCAGAGCAGGTATTTTTTGTTTTTGCTCTTTTGTTAAGTTTCGAGATTTCATGAAATTTGTTTTGCTCTTTTTGTTTGCTCGATTGAAAATTATTTGTCTTGGGAAAGTTTTTAGCATGAAAATAAGTATTTTTGTTGCTTTCATATAACTACGAAAAAAATCAATTTTTTTCGTCTGTTAAAGCGCCTGTTACGGTTTTTTGGGGAGATAGACACCACTGAGATCTACATGAACGCCACTCAAGTCAAAAGCCTATTTTTAGTCCAATTATATCCACATGGGACTTAACCTTTGACACTGCATAATTGCATATTCAAGCAATTATTTAAATTATTTATTTTGCAGATTTTTCAACGGATGGAAGATGGTGTTACATAGTCTTGTGGGTTGTTCCACACGAGAGTTCGGTTAGAGTTGATTGGGAAAGCTTGAAAAGCCGGCTTTTATCTGTATGCCCTTCTTGTTTGTTTTCCTATTACTTCAATCAGCACGCGAATGGTACCTCGCCGCCTCCACTATACCTTTTGAAGTTTTGGTGCCTTGACCAAAAAGGGTCGTTACATGGTATGCACAACAAGAAAAATGTTAGTTCTTGTCCTTTGTAATATGCTTTTCGTGAAATATGCTGATATAGATTGTTTCGCATATATGTAGATGTTACTAAGGTGCTCTGTGAGCTTGAACTTTCAATTCAGAGAGTAAAAGTTATGCCAGCCCCAGATGGCAGAGTGTTGGACCTGTTCTTCATCACGGATGAGATGTGAGTTATTATATTAGAATCATATCTATTGCTCTAATGGTTGAATGTTGAGATGGGTTTGGGGGGCCTAGTTTTTTGTCTAAGGTTCATCATTTAAAAGATGTTGAAACTTGAAATTGATGGATGGGATTCTATTTTGGGTTAATATAACAAGGCGGACTGCCTGTATCGATAGGGCTGGTGGGTTAAATTTTATTCGATGGTTTGGTAATTCATTTGGAGCTTCTTTCCCTGTTGTTATTGCTATTTTCTGTTTTGATTTTTGTTTCTGAAGTTTCCTAAAATTCTCATTTCTGGGTTGGTGGGCCGGTGGCCAGTGACAAATTAAGTTTCTTGACATTCCACTGACGATTTCCACCCTAAAGGTACCCAAATAGCCTTCTGTGACTAAATACTGCGAGTTTCCTATGTAGGAAACATTGTTGAAAGTGACCGTTCTGTTGAACTGCTTCTGCTCTTTTCTTTTTGGTGTTTATGCTTCAATTAATTATGAAGATTCCTTTTAATGTTGAAACTTGGGTGGGAAGGAGCTTATTTCCCAACATTTACTTATTTCATTCACAAGAAGAATAGTTCCTGGAAGTACAAAATGTAGTGCGACAGAAATTTCTAACAATAGTTGTACATGGATGGGCAGTTATGAACCATGATTATTTGATACTATATCATTGCAGGGAGCTGTTGCAGACAAAAGAGAGGCGAGATGATGTATGCAAACATCTGATGGCTGTTCTAGGAAAGAATTTTATTACCTGTGAAGTTCAGTTGGCAGGGCCTGAGTACGAACGTTTGCAGGGCTTCTACTCTCTTCCACCTGCAGTTGCTGAAGAATTATTTAGTTGTGAGCTGTCAAACAAGGGCACCTGCATTTTACAGGATCTCAACCCAAATATTTCAACAGTAAAGAAGGCAACTATTAAGGTTGATAATTCGTTGAGCCCAGCGCATACTTTGCTTCAGGTGCAATGTATTGATCAGAAGTGCCTGCTTTATGACATTATGAGGACCTCCAAGGACTGTGATATTCGGGTACTTCTTCATAAGTTCTTTGTGTGCTTTTCAATCTTGATTGGTTATGACTGGTTTCCTCTATCTGTAGAGGCTCCTGTCTAGTCATCTTTCGATTGCTGAACAAAGTGTGCCACATCTTCCCTTTGTGAGGTGCTGGCTTATTCGGGAACCCAAGTCAATTTTTCCCTTATCTACTGCACATTGCTGTGACTGTCCCTTTTTAACTATAGGGGTTTCTTGGATGGTTGTGGTCATCTAATTTTGTTGATGAATTACAACTTGTCCTTAAAGTGGGAATACTTTCATTTGTCTTCTTAGGTCAGCATGCTCTTTATCATTGTCTGATGCAATGGTAAAAGTCTCTGGCTCATCAAGTGCATGGGAGCGGGTTTGAGTCTTAAGAGTAGTCACTTCATGCAAATGCCCTAAATAGTAGGACATTACCCATCTTGTTTAGTATCATGTTTGATGCATGCATTACAGATTTTATCAATATAAGGTGGTCTTGTTGTTTCTGTTCAGATTGCCTATGGTAGACTTTCTTCAAGCGTGAAAGGCTTCAGAAATATGGACCTATTTATCCGGCAAACAGATGGGAGGAAGATTGTGGATCCAGAGAGTCAGATTGCATTGTGTTCTCGCTTGAAGGAGGAGATGCTTCATCCGTTACGGGTTATTATCGTCAATCGGGGTCCTGATACAGAACTCTTGGTTGCTAATCCGGTTGAGTTATCTGGAAAGGGAAGGCCCCGTGTATTCTATGATGTTACTTTCGCTCTAAAAACATTAGGAATATGCATTTTCTCGGTAAGAATTTGATATGTGAATTTCTCGTGATTTTTTTTTTTAACCACTGTCACATGGGGAATTCTCTCTCTCTCTCTCTCTCTCTCTCTCTCAGTTAAATCTCTTTTCATTGCTGGTTTAGGCTGAAGTTTTAAGGCATTCAACATCAGATCGCCAGTGGGAAGTCTACAGATTTCTCTTGGATGAAACACGTGAATTCCATTTGGGAAGCAGTCGAGCTAGAAGTCAGATTGTTAACAAAGTTAGAAGAACATTGATGGGTTGGTGAGCTGCTCATTTGCTACCTCTTTTATGAGGAATGCAGTTTTCCATCAGAATAGTACGCGTCACTTTGTTTTCTTTACTCATTAACACCTCTTCACTACAAGTGTATCTTTGTTTGCTGATGTGAACAGATGACTTTCTGAGATTGTCCAGATCCATTAATGTTGCCGCAAGGCTCACCACTGTAACTGTAAACCATCTGACTTTTTTTGTTTTTCTGGCTTAATAATTTTGTAACCCGTGTTAAGTTCCTGGTTCTTCACCTACCCATATTTACATGGATTTCATGCCGATCATCAAAACCAAGCTAACTTAATCTATTAAATTGACATGTGTTCGTGTGTCTGTCTGTGCACCCTAGGTCGTGGCATAGTTTCTTTGACGACAATGATGAATGTGAAGGTGGAGAGGCTTGACAAATAATATATTTAATTGTTACATGCTTCAATAGTAAGAAGTGACCAACAAAAAAGGACATGAGAACAATGTTTAGATTCATTTCTTTATCTATTTAAATAAACATCATCTCTTTATTTGTATCAAATTTCAATTTCGTAATTCATTAAGTAGTTTGAATTATGAACGTCCAACAAAACGTTCCTAACATTAGTTTTTATTGAAATTTTCTTACTTTTATGCCATAACATCTTTAAAAAATATTTCTTGGTCATTTTTTTCACTTCCTCTTTAAAAAAAAAAATTATTCTCAAACTTTTCTGTGTAAGTTATTTTCTTATAAATTTCAGAAGAATAAAAAAATTATATTTAATAATGATTTTGAAAAGTATTTTTTAGCTTTGGTTTGAAAAGGTTTTTTGAGTTATATATACCACGAAAAACTATTTTTTTTAGTTGAATTGATTATTAAAAATGTTTTATATTAAGAATATATATTTTTATTCTTGAAAGCTTTCAATTCATTAGCTTTTTTTGGGGCAAACAGATTTTAATCATTTTATGGGATTATTGTACGACTATATCCAATAAAGACGTATCTTGGAAAAGGTGGCAAACATTGAATCCAACGGCCAAACAGGCCAATAACACATCGTTGAGATGTCGCTTATCAGAGTATGATCTTCGCGAAATTTAATAACCTGATTAAGCCTCTCTGCTCTGAAATCCCCAATTCCTAATCTAGGGTTTCCTACTCAGCTTCTGGTTTGTTAGCATCTCAAGGTTGTTACCGTACAAACCAAGGTATCTTCTTCCTTGAGAAGACTCAAATACCGTGTGATTGATTCATAATGAAATCTCTCCTGGGGTGAATTTTTACGTTTTGCATGTTTGGTGATCAAACAGAATTTCTAGATTTATTTGGAATGTACCTTTTTCCTTTACGTTCCGTTTGGTTGATGAGAAAACTTAGGGAAGTCATGGAAACTAAAATCTTGAGTTTGATTTGGTCTTCGAGAAAGGAAAGAGCATAAGTTAGTTATGCTAAGTTTTGTACTTGGAGATTATTCGTCCGTTAATGGGCTTAAGATTATTGTTGTATTTAGAGAGGTGGGTTCTTAACATGTTTGATTTGGAAGATCCATTGTGGATGGAGGTTGAAATTGAGGTTCACAGATCTTTTGGTGTAGCGGGTTAGAATTTTTTGATTTTCGGTTAATGATGAAGTTGCATTGTTTCCGCCATTGATTCTACTCTTGCAAGTAGCCCGTAGATTTTTATTTTTTTTTGGTCCTAATTGGGTTAGATATGCTGGCTAGTTTTTGTGAAAAACTGAGGAATTAGAATTGAATGAAATCATGAAATTGAAATCCTGAGTTCTGTTTCCCACAGAGACAGAGGTTGAGGTTGAGAGGTGCTATCGAATAAGCCTAGCAGTATTTTAGGAGTGAAGAGGAAGGACTTCTTTCTTTCCTTTTTTTTTTTTTTTTCCTTGGTTCCCAGTAAAGAAAAATTCAACTGATGTTTCATTGTTTAATTCTTCCACGTTAAGATAAGACTGATTATATATTCTACTGAAATAAGAATGTGTTGCTTTATACCTTCTTTTGTGTTCTTTTATTGGATAGACTAGATTTGGACTTCCTTACATTCTGGTGTTTTGGTTTTCTGGTTGCATTTGCAGGTCCACGTTGGATACTCAATTGCTGGCTTGGGGTTCATTATCACTAGAGCTGGTGGGAGATTTAGATATTTTTCTATTTTTTGTACTCAAAGAGAATTACTAACAGGTTTTTGAGATGAGCCTGGATCGGGGCCGAAGCCCACCACGGGTGAAGAGGTTTCGAAGCAGTGAACGGGCATCTTACCGTGATGCTCCTTACCCAAGGGACCGCCGTACAAATCGGTTGGTTTTCACCTTGGTTTAGTATAAACTTAAAAGTCGCCCATTTTTAATTGGATTATAAAATTTCAGAATAAGAGTGCCCTTTTGGGTAACCTTATAGTCTAAAGCAGAGTAAAGAGCATACATTGATTCTTATCCCCCGAACTAAAAAGGAAAAAAAAAAAAATTCTCTTCACCCCTTTCTGTGGCTAAAGTATATTTTTACCTATACATTTTTTTTTTTGTAAGAAAAAAAAAAGCATTTGTTTAACTTTTCTGTGGCTACCATATCTGGAATCTGTACATGTTAGCAACTTTCTTTTCACTGGTTTAGTTTCTTTAAGTTGTTTTTTATTTGGTGCATAAATTCTGTCACTTTATTTGGGTGGGGGTTAAAATGTTATTCTGTTGTGAGCAATTTAAAAGTTATTGTACTTTGATGTGTCAAGATACATCACAATCAACATGGAATAATCTTTATTATCCTGCTGAGCTGTTGTTGGGTCAGGGCGTTTAGTTGCTTTCTAATTATTGTAGTTGTAAAACCAATTATAATGACCAGTATTAGATCTCCTAGTGCAAGCTTTTCTGCTGTTGTACTTTTAGCTGATCATCTGGTGCTAAGTTACCACTACTGCTTGTGATCTGGGATTGCCAATCCAAAATGGTACATCCAAAATACTAATTTTGGTCTAGAAAAGCTATTGTAATGAATGGCACACTACTGAAGTGGTAAGGATATTTGTTTTATACAATAAGTACTACATCAGTAAAGTTTCCAATGTGATTTTATTTTATGTATTATGAAGTATTTGGGCAAAAACAAGTTCAGTGATGATGGTGCGCCAGCAAAGGATCTTTTAATATGTACTTTTTAGCTGGTAGCTTTAAAAGTTCTTTGAATTTGACCCGGCTGGTTAAGTAGCAGAATAGATAGTAGGGTATATTGATGGCCTGGCAGGATGAGAATAGAAATAATTAGAACTAATAATCCATATGATGTTAATAAATTAAAGAATTGGTATATAGGACATGGTAGAACCATTGAACAAAGGAGAATTGTGGAAAAGGAATAATGAATCAGAAACTTGAATCAAACAGTGAATAGGGATATCAAGTTTTGGGGCTCCTCAATATCTAGTATGTATGTGCCAGTCCTATAGCATTGTTGAGGTTCCTTGCTCTTGATAATTTTGCTTCAGTTATTCATTGATCCAAGGGATGGTTCAGAAAGTTTTTTTCCTTACTTATGAAAAGAAAATGCTTGTTGGAGTTAATTATCTCATTTTGAAACTGCTGAAACTTGAATTTTTTTCGGTGCTTGGACTCCATATTTGTGTTGAAAATTTTATCTTTTGTTGCCCATGTCAATTTTTGGTCCATATTTTGTCTGAGTATGCTTTACTTTCCAGGCAAGATTATCTGTGCAACAAGTGTAAACGACCTGGACATTTTGCTAGAGATTGTCCAAATATGACTGTATGTAACAACTGCGGACTTCCTGGGTGAGAGAACTCGTTTAATTTCTGTAGATCCTTTCATGATTTATCAGAGAGAAGAAAAAATGGAGTATTAATTTGGCTCCCTAAATGACTATGAATCCTGATTTGCTGATTTTACTGATTCATCTGCTCTCAGCAGAAACATGCCGGTTGCTTTATAACTGTTAAATATTATTTTATTATTTTAGCCACATTGCTGCTGAATGCAACTCATCAACCATGTGTTGGAACTGTAAGGAGCCTGGACATCTTGCGAACCAATGCCCCAATGATCCAGTTTGCCATATGTGTGGCAAGGTGGGTCACTTGGCTCGTGATTGCATGAATCCCAGTCTTCCAACTCAGGATGGAAGGCTCTGCAACAACTGCTACAAGCCAGGACACATTGCTGCTGATTGCTCCAATGAGAAGGCCTGCAACAATTGCCGTACAACTGGTCACCTTGCTCGTGACTGTCCCAATGAACCTGTTTGCAACATTTGCAACATATCAGGTCACGTGGCCCGTCAGTGCCCCAAGTCAAGTCTGGCATCTGAGATGGGAGGTCCTTTTCGTGATATCATTTGCCGTAGTTGTGGCGAGCTCGGCCATATCAGCCGTGACTGTGTTCCTATTGTCATCTGCATCAACTGTGGTGGAAGGGGCCACCAAGCCTATGAATGCCCTTCTGCTCGAATGTTTGACCGTGGCCTACGTAGGTATTGACTGGACTGGGATCCGTTGCATGGGATCTAAATCCGTATTGACCACCTTGGGTAGGATTTATTCTTGGGATTAACTTATTGAATATCGTGCTATGGTACTTTTTTATTATGAACTCACTGATTCTAAATTAGAGCAATATGGGTCACCTCGCATTTGAATTTCAATTGATTTAAGGCTCTCGGGCACTCCTTTTGTAGTTGTGCTTTACACGAGTTTGAGGTTTATCTGACATAAGTGGCCGGATACACAAAATGACCCTACTTTTTGAAGAAGTTCATCATCGTAAAAGAAAAAAAAAAGGCACTCCTTTTGTAGTTGCTGTAGCAATTTCTTGTTATGAAATTAATCGTGCAAGAGATGATTTTCTTTTTGGGTACTTAAACGTGTTCAGCAGTTGCTGGGACCTCGTCTTCCAGGCTTCACTAATTTGGGTGACTTTGACTTATGGGAGTAGGCAACGATTTGGCCAAGAAGTCTGTGGTGGGTTCTCTCTCTCTCTCTCTCGATTTTCATATCATGGTTAGCTTTTGCCGAGGCACAGCATAAATAAATAGAATGCTTTCCATTTCAAGTGAGATAGATATGTTATTTTATGTTCAATATTTAATGTTATTGTATATGAAAAAAATAAAAAAATAATGATCTAGCAAATGTAATTGTTGTAATAGTCCGGAGACTCTCAAATCATTTATTTATTAACAGCCACCTGGCATCTTTCCTTTGGAACAAAGTGAGCACGCAGTATCTTTGGGCAATTGTAACTCTTTTACAAAGGAATTTGTAGCAGATTTTTAGAGTCTTATCAAATATTATTTTACTTGTTTACAAAATATATTGACTATTTGACTCCCTCTCAGGCAGCCCATGCCTTGCGAAAGTCCGCGCCGGCGCTACAGGTCAAAATACATTAATTAAATAATGCGTCGATTGCCATCGCTCACGCAACTCCTCTCTGTCTCTTCTACAAATACAATCCTTACCGATCAGCATCGTTATAACGACTGCCACACACAAACACACTCGCGCACAGATGTGCACGTTAGAAAAAAGAGGCAAAATCTTTATCCTGACGCTAACAGGCGAAGGGGATGAACACCGGCTAAATCCCACGCTTGTCGATGCAATCCACTCAGCTATACGCCGAGTCCGAGCCGAGTGCGTCTCCTCCGAGCCGAGTGCTCTAATCACCACCACCCAAGGCAAGTTCTTCTCCAACGGCTATGATCTCGCCTGGGCCGGATCCTCCCAATCCCGCACCGAACTCATGGCCTCGAAACTCACCTCACTCGTAGCCGATCTCATCTCGCTCCCCATGCCAACCATCGCGGCCGTCTCGGGCCACGCCTCAGCCGCCGGATTCATCCTGGCTCTGAGCCACGACTCGTCCTCATGCGAAAGGACAGAGGCTTCCTTTACATGAGCGAGGTCGATATTAATCTGGTGATTCCGGCTTGGTTCATTGCTCTTCTCGAGTGCAAGATCGGCTCCCCGTTGGCTCGGCGCGACGTGGCTCTGAGAGCGGCTAAGGTGACGGCTAAAGAAGCCGTGGAGAAGGGAATTATCGACTCGGCGCACGATGGCGCGGCGGAGACGGTTAGCGCTGCGATCAGGTTAGGGGAGCAGTTGGTGGGAAGGGGATGGGACGGACACGTGTACGCTCAGATTCGCATGAAATTGTTGGCTCGGGTCTTGGATGAGATAAGTGTGAGTAGCACTCGATCGCGTATGTAGGCCCTCATTATGCTATAAGTGGATAAATTTGGTCTGATAATTGTGAGTGACCATTAAATAAAAATTAAGCTCAGTCAATAAATTTTATAAGTAATCTCTTTTTTTTTTTCTTTTTTTTTTTTAACAAACAAATAGCAAGTGCTATTATAAAAGCTGCAAATCATACATCATGAGAAATAAAGGGACAAGACCCCCTTACACTCTAAGTCAGAAGGATCTGACTTAAAAAATAGCTACTTGTGCAGAAACATCAAACCCTACTAGAATTACATTTGGGTCTCTCTTACATTAACGCTCACACTCAGATAAAAGAGGGCCGATCTAGCATCTAACCAACAAAAATTCTAATAAAATCTGAATAATACACAGTCAGACTGTACATAGAAACTAGATGATACACAACAACACAGTGCATAAAAGACCAAAAAACACAGCAACCGGCAGAGGAGACAGAGACGGAATCCACCGGAGACGGCGGCGCGTGGGAAACACGCGCCATCACCAGCTGCACCCAGCCGTAGATCGCCACCATAGCCCCCATCCCCAACGAGCACGGCCAGAAAATGGTGGAGCGTGGCCTTCACGCGCACCAAAGAGCAAAGCCTCTCTGGCGCGTGCAGGCCACGCGCCAGTCTCCGACGAACGACGTGGCACGTGCTTCCGGCAGCTGGAACGGACGGCGACGGAGAACGAGGCTGAGGGGTGCGTGTTTTGAGAAAAACAACGGGGTTGAGTAGATCTGGCTCCAAAAAATCGAACAAACGCTTGAAAAAGCAGGCCAAAAAACCACCGCTAGGAGACACGGATGCCGCCAGATCCCCGTGCTGGGCACCATGCTTTTAGCTAAACTGCCAGACAAAAGAAAAGGAAGAAAAACCAACACAAAAACAAGCCACCATAGCCTATAGAGGCTAGGGGAAAACAGCCACCACCGGGTTTGCCGGGGGAAACAAAGCTCCACAGCCTAGAGGCTGGGAGAAATCTAGCCTCCACTAAGAAAAAACTCAGGAGGGAACAAAAGACACCTTAGTCCAAGATGACTAAGGGGCACAAGGAGCCGGGGGGAGGGAGGCAGCCTCCCTCCCCCGGCGAGCAAGCATTCCTGGGGGTGTTCTCTGGAGAGGGTCGAGAGAGAGAAGAGATATTTTTTGATTTGAAGACGGTTGCAAGTGGTTTGGAGGGTAAGTAATCTCTTAAAATTATTTGTCAAGTATAATTTAGTTTTTGAGTGATCCAATTTAGTTTGTGGATCAAGTTCGACCACAACATGCAATATCAAGTTAACTTTATCAAGATTCCCAATACTTATAGTATTTCATCTCCATTTTTTATGCCATAATACTCGATAGATAATTACCACTTTCACTAAAAGTTGTAAATGTGATTGAATGCCATGAATTTCTTGAAAAGTACATATTAGATGTTACATATAGAGATTGAAAGTCGCATTGTGACATTAATTTTTTTTTTTTTAAAAAAAAAAACTTGAGAAAAATCATAACATTGTCTCAATCATCAAAAGTATGAGGTCTCAAACCCATTCTCCATTGCCCTTCCTCAAACAACGTAGAAACAAAGTGTTCATCTTTTTCTTCCATAAGTTAGGAAGTATTTGACATTTTTCAGCGGATTATAACATCTTATATGTGAACTTCCATATAGTTACAACATTAAGATTCAACAAACCCTCGAATGAAAGTTTGTTCTCTTTTCACACAACCCTTAAAACTTCTCAAATTTTAAAGGTGAAGACTCCACATATTTCACCACATTTCGAACATCCACGTTTGAGTCATTAAGGTGTGTTTGACAAATGAATTTTGGAAACAAAATATGATTTTGATTCTACTTTTTTTCAAAATAAATCATGTTTTATTCAATTTTTTCTAAACAAATCATATTTCATTCAACTTTTTTCTAAAAAGTCAAACCTCAAAATTTACAAACAGAATAAAAATTCAATTATGATTTCAAAAATTCAACACCCCTCTTTCAACCCCCTAGTTACAATAAGATTCAGTATGTGCACAACACCTCATGTGCAATAAACTCGTTCTCTAATATGATGCCCATCTTATCTATCATTTTCTTCAAATACTCAATTGCAGTATCATTGGAACTAGTATTGTTAATTATGATAGGGAAAATGCTAGTAATACCTAACTCAATAATACATGACTCTATCTTCTTCCCATTGGTTTATCTTCTATGATTATGAACTAAACAAAAGTTCATAATTATTTTGGGTATGTCCAAATAACTGTCAACAAAATGAAATGTGGTACATGTATAATTAAGGTTTCGCACCGAAGTCCATGTATCGGAAGTAAGTATTGTCCTTATCGCATATAATTAAGGATTGTCTTACCACTGATACATTAAACTAAGGGTTTTTGTAATTTGAGAGGAGATTGCAAAATTGATGAAAGTTTATGGGGTTAAACGAATTTCCATTAAAAAATAAATATAGTTTCGATAAGGATTGAGATTTCCTGTAATTCATAAGAATTGTAGGGGCTGCAATTCATTCAATTTCAACCCTTTGTTTGTAATGAACGACTAGGAACGAACACGTCAGCATTATTAGACATAAAAAATAATAATAATAATAATAAAAAAAAAAACCTTGTTCATAACTAGAGTGGTCAAGCTACCCCTTACTTGTTTTGGAGGAGGTCAACCATCCCTAAGACCTTAAGAGCACTAGAGACAACTTTTTTTAATCTTGTTATCTTTCTTAGATATGGGGAAAACTCTTAAAAAATTACTTGAATCAAATTTTATTGTTGTTTCCTAAACTAAGGAAACACCAAGGGAACCAAAAGTTGTATCCTACATCTAAAGAAGCAAAATTGCTTCCCTTAACATTATTTTAATATAAAAAACTTTATATGTTATATTTCATTCATTTACCATTTATTTGAAACAATATTTAAATAGTTTATTTTTCATTTCTCTTTCTCTTAGAATTTAATTTAAATGATATTGAAAAATGATAAGGGAAGCTATTGTAGGGTGCATTTAAATAGGGAAGCAAAAAGTGGTTTAATTTCCTAAATTGAGGAAAAGCTGAAGGGAAGCTGCTGTGGATCAAGATCGTCTACAATTATTTGTTCGAATACGAGAGAATTCGAGCAAATGATTGTGAGATACTACTTATGGGACCCATCTGACTGGATAAATGGTTGGACAACCCTATTTTTATTTGGTCAAGTGGATCTATAAGTGGTCTCTCACAATTATTTATCTGAATTCTCACAAATTCGAACAAATAATTTGATAAAATCCTAATACAGTTGCTGCTAGTGCTCTAATATGTTAGCAGACAATTGCGATAAGCAATTGTAAGGGATTCCATATTGTTTTGAGGGTGATAGATCAAATTTGTAACATCTCCCGTTAGAATTTTCTATTAATCTAAGACGCGGAGATTATAAATTTTTTTTTTTTTTTTGAAATTAAAAAAAAAAGAATTTTTTTAAAAAAATTGACGGGCTGACCCACGGCTGTTGGGGTCTGGTGGGTGGTGTGACATTTGACATTTGAGCAGCTTAGAATGAAATGCAGGAGATTGACGATCATCTGTTAGCTCTTTTGTTGGCTCCAGCTAGCTTTGACATAGAATTCCAAAATGGAATCATTTGATCTCCATCATCCATGGAATCAAACCATCACTAAAGCAAAGGGTGCAAAATCGATTCCCCAATCTTCATTTCATGTAGTTTTATTTGATGCCCCAAATAAAATAAAAATAAAAATAAAAAAATTAAGTAGGGTTGAACGCACCTACACTCTTTCATCTAATCAATCCCATCGAAACTCTCAACCTCCAGAGTTATTGTTTTGCAGTTGAAGATTTATTTATTTTTTTAATTAAGGATAATTTATTTATTTTATTTTTTTACCGTCTAATTTAATATAAAATCTTAACAGTAAGACTAGTGGCATTGCAAAATTTTAAAACTTAATTATCGGATATTGTAAATTTTTAAATTTTAAAAGTGTAATTGCAAAAACGCAGAAACAGAAAGGGGTAAAGTTTGCCTTAATGAAAAAAAAAAAAAGTCAGTTAAAATAGCTTAAAATAAACCTGCTTTATCGTCCAATAGCCAGAAAAAGAAGAAGAGAAGAACTTGAAGGTTGAAATGAACGTAGAACTTGTACGTCTTTCTTTTGAATAAGAAGTGAGACATATCCTATTCCTATCTTGTAATTATTTTCTTATTTCATTAGAAGAAAAAGAAAAACGAAAAAGAAAGAAAGAAAGAAAGGGAAAAATATATTTTAGCCCCCCAAACTATCACTCTTTTTCCGGATGGCCCCCCAAACTACCAATGCTTAGATTCTGGCCTCCAAACTACTACTTTCTGAATTTTTGGCCCCATCCGTCCATTTATGCCGTCAATTATAAACATAATTCTGAAAATACCCCTCCTACACTTTGAAATTCTTACGGTTAAGGGAGGAGTATTTTCGGGTTTTTGGTCAATTTTTGTTAGAATTAACGGCATAAATAGACGGATGGGGTCAAAAAATCAGAAAATGTAGTTTGGGGGGCCAGAATCTAAGCATTGATAGTTTATGAGACCATCCGTAGAAAGGGTAGTAGTTTGGGGGGTTAAAATATATTTAACCCAAGAAAGAATGTAGAAGTGGTGGCAATAAACACGGAGGATGTGAGTCGAACGGGGGCCATGGCACGATCAACGGGCCCTCCAGGCTCCAACTTAGTAGTTTAAACGGCAAACTCGTCTATTGGGAGGGTATTGAAAAGCCCACATCAGTCGGACTCTTTATCAGCCCAGCCGTAGATATGGAAACTGGCTGTTCCCCAAATTGCCCCTTAAAAAGTGACAAATTCTATCTAGCGCATGCCAGCTAATACACCTCAAAAAACTACGCCAATACGTACAGCTAATACAAACACACTCGCGAAATTTAAGAATCCCCCCACTCCTTTTTTCTAAATCTCACGCCAAAACAAAACTCTCTCTCTCTCTCTCTCTCTCTCTGAGACTTGCTTTCAGTTTCACACAACGAACAGTTTATTCAATTTGGTTTCAAATGTAGAGAGAAAAGACAAGGAAAGTCGGAGACGAAGGACAGCGAGCTTTTTGCCCTTTCGAGAGCGAATTCTAAGTTCACCGCGAGTTTCACCGGAGATTTCGTGCACTCGCCAAAATTTTCCATGTCTTCGAGCTTCAGCCCCTCGCGTAGCCCGGGGAGCTCGCGGCATCAGCTCGGCGGTGTTGGCGGGGTTTCGCGCCTGAGGTCATCGTCGGTCAAGAAGCCGCCGGAGCCGCTGCGACGAGCCGTGGCCGATTGCCTGTCCTCGTCGGCGGCGGCTTCCGGCTCCTCGGCTGCTACGCCGCACCACGGGCGCCCCTCGGCTGCGTTCCTCTCCGAAGCTTCTAGAACTCTGCTGGTTCGTAATTTCTGTGAATTTGGGGCTGATTTGGTTGGGGGCTGTGTGGATCGTTGCAATGGATTTTGATGTGCTTTTTGTGTGTGAAATTTGGTTTTTTTATCGGCTGTTCAGTGGGCTTGAGTTCGAGATTTGTGCCGTGGCTAGTTACTGAGAAAATTAAACGAGAGAAATGGAAATAAAAGCAAGCTGTTTTGTTTTGAAAATGTGGATGGGATTTATTTTCAAATATAAAAAATTGAATTTGTTAATGGCAGGACTATCTGGCAGCTTCTGCAACAACGGACCTGGCTTACAGTGTAATTCTAGAACATACAATTGCAGAGAGGGAGCGCAGGTAACTGTAATAGCTTTTTGCCATTGTTTTGTCTGTGGCAAAGCTCATTTTAGTTGCTCTTTGTTTACTACGTTCACTGCTATATAACCATATAACCACTGCTCACTGCTACACTGAAAGTTATTAATTTTTTCTGTCAGTTTAGGTTATCAGTCATGAGGATATGAATTAAGATGTTTCTTGGCCACAGAATACAACATGCACCAAATATAACTTGAATTGAAGTAGATAATCATGAAATGATAAACAACATGGGGGAAAGAAAGTGGTTCATGGCATCGCATTTCTTGCTATATAGCTTATTATTATAGTAAAAGCTAAGAATGTTTTAACAAATGGTTCAGGATATTCGACATGAATTACGAGGTATTTCTGTTGCCTTATGGGATTCAGATGTTTCTAGGGGATATGGTAACTTACTCAATCCAGTGTAATTGGAATTGAACCGGAGAATCATGAGATGCTAAATATCTTCTAGTAAAGAGATTCTTGAAAGCGTTCATATGTTTCTATATATGTGATACAATGAGTATGACTTGAATATGTAATTTGGATCTCTTAAACTCAAATTAAGGAGCTGTCTTGCATTAGAGGTCCCAAGCTATTTTTAATTTGTGTGTGTGTGTCTGGGAGGGAGGTGGGGTATGGAGAGAAGTTCAGACCTTAATGTCTTGAAACCAGTGTGGCATGGATGGAGAAATATGTAATGCTTGTCAATAAAGTCGATGAACACAACTGTGATGCAGAGTGCCTTCATCCGAGGTAGGCAGATCCTAGATCGTGTTCTTATTGCCAATAAATGTCTTGATAGTAGAATAAGATATGGGTGCCGGGTGTACTCTGCAAGTTGGACTTAGAAAAAGCCTATGATCATGATAATTGGGATCTACTTATAAAAAAATTGATGTGATGTGGTTTTGGGAGGAAGTGTGCATTTGGATAGCTCACTGTATTTTTACGGTTTGATTCTCGGTTTTGGTGAATGACACTGCTACCGGTTTTTTTAGTAGCTCCTGTGGTTTGAGACAAGGGGACCTTTTGTCCCCTCTGCTATTTGTCATTGTGAGGAAGGCATTGCCGCATTGGGTAGGATGATCTCTACAGCAATGAGTGGGGGATTGTTATCTGGCTTCTCTGTGGAGACAAGGATTGATGTCTTGCATCTTTTGTTTGTGGATGATACATTGCTTTTCAGCAAGGTTGACCGAGATCACCTTTGACATTTGCGGTGCTTGTTTTTATGTTTTGAAGCTGTATCGGGCTTGAAGGTAAATTTGGCTAAGTCAATATTGGTTCCTATGGATGATGTTGTGATGTGATGTGGATGGGTTGGCAGATATTATGGGCTGTGGGGTCTCACCTTTGCCTTTGAAGTATTTTGGTTTGGAATGGAGTTATTGAAAAGATAGAGGGGTGCTTGGCTAGTTGGAAAAATGATGTATTTGTCTAAGGGTGGTAGTGTTACCCTTATAAAGAGTACACTTTCCAGCTTAACTATGTACTTCAAGTCCTTCTTTCCTCTTCCTGCGGGTGTTGCAAACCGTATTGAGAAGCTTCAATGTGATTCCTTTCAAGTGGGCTAGGTGATGAGTTCAGATATTACCTAGTAAGTTGTACAAGGCTTGTTTTCCGATCTTTGAAGGAGGGGTTTAGGATTCGGAACTTGCTGATGTTCAACTGAGCTCTCTTAGGGAAATGGGAGAGAGGCTTGGTGGAGAGTGGTGGTTGACTCTAAATTTGGTTGTTCATGGGGTGGGTGGTGTTCTGTTGAGCGTTTTGGGACTCGTGGGGTGGGTCTATGGAAGAATATTAGGAGAGGTTGGGGGAATTTCTCTAGCCATACCAGATTTGAGGTGGGATATGATATGATGTGGATCCAAGGTTCGTTTTTGACATGATCTGTGTTGTAGGGATATGGCTCTTAAGGTCGCCTTTCTAGATTTATTTGGCATTGCGTGTGCAAAGTATGCTTCTGTTGTGTCTCACTTGAAATTGTCGGGTGGAGCTACTAAGTGGAATGTAAGCTTTGCTAGAGTGGCTCATGATTGGGAGGTGGATGTCTACGCTTCGTTCTTCCAAGTGTTGTATTTAGTTAGAGTGAGACGGGAAGGTGACAACAAGCATTGGTGGGTCCCCTCCAAAAGAGGTTTGTTCCCTGTTAGATCCCTCTATAGTGTCTTGGTGTGCAATGAGGGCTTACGCTTCCCTTGGAAGTGTGTTTGGTGGACTAAGGTTCACCTGAGGGCGGCCTTTTCTACTTGGTTAGCGGCTCTAGGAAAGATCCTTACCCTGGATAATCCGAGGAAGTGACATGTTATAGTGATTGATTAGTGTTGTATGTGTAAAAGGAATGGGAAGACCATGGACCATCTTCTTCTTCATTGTGAGGTTGTCTGTGCCTTATGAGATGTATTCTTCAGTCGATTTGGATTGTCTTGGGTTATGCCTAGATGAGTAGTCGATTTATATGCGTGTTGGTGGAATTCTGGGAGCGGTCAGAGTGCTGCTGTGTGGAAGATGATCCTTCATGCCTTTTGTGGTGTCTATGGAGGGAAATAAATGACAGAAGTTTTGAGGATCGTGAGAGGAGTTTGGAGGAGCTTAAGTCGTTATTTTTTTTATACTTTGTATCTATGGACAACAAATTTTGTTTCCCCTTTGGTAATTAGCTATTATGATGTTCTTCTTCTCTTTTTTCCTTATAATTAGGTGTTTTCTCATATATACTTCTTGTGCACTTAGGGCGCTTTATGCTTTTTATGATATCTCGATTACTTATATATAAAAAGAGATACTTTAGGAGGGAAGCAAGAAAACAAGAACACAAGAAGACTTAGAAGAGAGGCAACATGCCTTCAACAAAACCAAACATGCAAAATTCTATGAAGCAAAGGCTAATAGCTTTGAAAAGTATACAGATAGTTATGGACTTGTATCTATTGAATTCTTCCTTATCTTATGGAATTAGAACACTCAGTTATTAAACTACCTAATCGGCACATAAACACTAGCTTAATACTGAAAGAAACAGATGGAACACTCTTAGAAACTTGGTTATGAAGATACCTTAAAATAAACTACGAGTAGGACATTGTGCATTATTTCCAGGAAAGTGCAATTATGTAGGACTTATCACTCTTAGACCTCTGCTTAAAAAAAAAAGCACTGCATTAACTATAGCCTCCTAGTTTCATGGCCTTCAAATATATGGAACTTTACTCCAAAAACTAGGCACAAAACAGAAGAAAAAGCCTCCCTTTCTACTGTCTCTATAATGTAGATTAACTTTATTGAGTCCTAGTAATATTGCCCTTTAGCATGTACAACTTTTTACCGGGGTTAACTAATATTGGAGCTGCACAGGCCCCCTCTATCCTGAAATGAGTATCTTCTTTGAATACAATGCAGTACTTGACACTTCTATCTTAATCTTGTTCTTCAAACTTGCCCACTGCCCCCTTGTACTTTGATTTCCTAACTTTAAGAGATAATTATCTTTTGGGGAAATGACGATATTGTAAAATGAAAATTTAGTCTTTTGGTTTTACATAAGTGAACACTCATTTTGAGACAGACAAAAGATTAAGTCATCCATTTTGAGATGGATGAGTATGAATTTTCATATGCACATGCATCCTCAATTAATTTATGCAGTATTTTTTGGTATATAATATAATTATGAATTGAAGTTTCATTCCATGTGCAAAACTTGCCATTTATGTCTCTTTTCTATTGCTTTATTGCTTTTGCTTTGAGCATTATATGTTGGTTAATGTTTGTTACTAGATCGAGTCCTATGCAACTAATATGGATCTTTTCATGTTTGTAACCAGCCCGGCTGTAGTTGCAAGGTGTTTGACACTTTTGAAAGGCCATCTACTACGGTATGTTTTTCAATTGTCCAAATATTTGATGTGTGAACTATCATTGAACCTTATTTTTTTTTAATAAGTAACTATCATTGATGTTCTAGCAGAGCTTGTTTTGTTAAGTTGCCTTTTTTTTTTGGCTGAATTGTTGCCTTTCAATTTTGCTTCTTTGGGAAAAAAGGGAAATCTTTGGTGGATTCAACTTGTTGAGTAATTGTTCAGTTAATTCAAAGTGATGTGGGTTTTAGAAAACCGCTTTTGAGGAGCCACCTGAAATTTTTATGTTGGTCAGTGCTTTCTGCTCTTGATGCTATCCCGATGTGCATGGCATAGGCGAGTGGCATCTTTCTGCTATATGAATATCAGTTGAAAAAGAAGCCATCTTTATTAGGTTTTCCTTTTGATTTTAGGAGTTTACTGTTCTATCTGCTTCTCCAGATACAAACCAAGCGAGGAGACATTACTGCAGATAGATCGGTTTTGTGTGAACACAATTGCTGAGTGTGATACTAGTCCAAACCGAAGATTGTCACCATGTTCCCGATCTTTAGATCAACAAGCAGGTGCATCAGCAGCATCTATAAATATATCTCCTTTGCCTGTATCTAGTTTTGCTTCTGGGGAACTTGTGAAGAGGTTGAATTATGTGCGTTCCCTAGTGGCTCGACATATTCCAAAACGGTCTTTCCAACCAGCTGCCTTTGCTGGAGCGCCCCCTACATCAAGACAGTCACTTCCAACATTGTCATCTTTGTTGACTAGATCCTTCAATTCTCAGTTAAGCCCTGTAAGTGGTGGAGAATCTTCAGAGAAGACAGATGCTACTACTTTACCTGTTTCAAACTTATCAATCATCGAAAAAGTTGATGAATTGGTAGATCATGAATACATTGCACATGATGTTCTGGAATGGCGCTGGCTTGGGGAGCATCAGTCATCATCTTTGCCAGCTGAAAGGTAAATTGAAGTTTGCACGCGTGTTAAGTTTAATTTGGCCACTTATGTTCTTTCTTCTATTGCTCAAATAAGTGACTAGAGTAATCGACATGTTCTGTAATACAGTGATCGTGCTGTGAATCCCCAAGACAGGAGAACACGTAATTTCCTAGAATTTGGTGCGGCAGTGTTACTTGTAGGAGACATGGAAGCTAAAATGAAGGGCCAACCTTGGAAATATTTTGGAACTGCTGATATGCCTTATCTTGATCAACTATTGCAGCCTTCGCCAGTAACAACAGCTACCAACTCTGCATATGCCCGGCCCCACTTAAGAGCAATAACAGCATCTAAACGCACTAAACCAGGCCCTCGTCAAATTTGGCATGTTCTTCTCTCTCAAAAAATTGCTTTGACATGTTTGGTGTTCCTAGTTACTGTAATTTTTTTTCACTTCTTCTGCTTATAGGTGCACTGTACATTATAAATTAGTTTCTATGAATTTAAAGCGTGCTTTAATGCATTTTGCATGACATAGTTGCATTTTACTCACTTACCAGGCTCTTATCAAATTTGCCATGTCCTTCTCTCTCAAATAATTGCTTTGACATGTTTGGCCTAATTTTCCAATCCTTAATCTTTCCACTTCCTTTTCTTGTAAATCCAGTCCACTTCACAAATAGATGTTTGTATATTTTTTTTTATGACGAGGAACCCCTCCAAGGCAGGGCCAATTTGTATACCCACTCATGTTGCCTTTTTGTCCAAATAATTGGTGTGAGTGCAGTGACATCATAAGGCTTGAGAGGGGTTGTTGTAGGCTGAATTTGGGTTTGGGAAGTCCGACTGACCAACCTTTAGTAACTTTGAGCTCGTAAATTTGGTTGAGTTGGGAATGATCTGCCTTTTAGGAAGGAGAGGTGAACTCGATTTAGTATCATGTTTTGGTTTTTGGGTAATGCATCTAAATCTGACCAAGGTCAGGCGTTAAAATTTTTAATCTGAACAGAGCTGGCTAGTTGAGGGAATTAAACCAAAGGAGTCAAAGAAAATTGTCTTGCAACTTGATTCCTTGGAAGCAGGGGAACTCCTTACGTGTGGAGTTCCCCTCTGTTTGACTCATCCTTGAGCACAATACGTGTTGGCACCCCTCAAATGCGTGTAAGACACTTGTTTGTATGTGTCCATAAGAACGTAAATTTTAATGTCTGACACGTTTTGGACCCTCTTCAAACATGGGCTAGACACAACCAAGACCCACAAGAATCTTTTATCTATCTTTTCGATTTTTAAAATAAGATAAGAAAAGAAGTGAAATAGGTTTTAAACCTGATTCAGATTATAGTTTTGAACAAAAAACATTCTTGTATGTATGTTTTATGTATTATACAACAATTTTTTTTGTTGGTCAATTTAGGAATTAAGCATGTGCTAATTCAAATTACACACACACACACACCTGTGTATATGTGTACTTACACCGAATAGATTGTTGTGTTCCTGTGTTTGTTTGTGCTTTCTACCTTGGTTCTCCTCTTTGTGTGCATGTGGTTGATAATGTTTTTAACAACTGGACATAAGATTTTGAAGATGTTTATTTTATAATTGCTTGTTGTTGGAGTTACACCTATGGTATTTGTGGAAGTGAAGCCGTTTCCTGTTTCAGACCTACATGAAACTATGAATGAATTAGAATCACAAGTTTAGTTAAAAAAAGAAAAAGAAAAAGAAATTGATCATATGGCTACTATTCCATCCGGGGGATGATACTCTTGTTTCAGACCTAAATGAAATTCATTTCATTTTCTCAGGGAGGAGTCTCCTGCGAGCACATTCCGTCCGAGGGCTCGACAACTCTTCCAGTATCGACATTACAGGTAAAAAAATGAGATTATTTAGATTTTGGTTGCAATATTTCCTAATGAATAATAGATGGTTCTCTTATAGAAGTCTGTTTCTTGTTATCCATGCATATAGTATTGATGGAGGCATGGTCTCCCTTCTGTTATTATCAACATAATCATACGGCTTTGCCCAGCAACAGTGGTCATGTTGTTGGTGTATCAGCTTATTCAATATTACCTGAAGAATTCTTTCTTTTTCTGTTGTTATTTCTCTGAGCAGCGTTATTTTTTTCTCAATAAATTTTCTGATAGTCATTGGTTTTATCATTCGTGCTTTTGAACTGGTTACTTTCCTTGTCACTGCACCCATGTTGATCAGTTTGTAAAATGGTGTTCTATTGTTATCAGTAATTTTGTTTCTTTTTTATGAGGTTATAAGCTTGTTGAATGTGAAGCTTTGCCAATGCTATGACTTTTATTTCCTACTGCCACTTAACCTTGATTATGTTATTTTTCATATAAAATTTAACATCGTAGTTGATGGATGAGTTAGCATAATTGTTGAGGCTGGTCAGTCGACTGAATTTATGATGAGAGCATGCTTGCTGCTTATGTTACCTGTACAAGAAGTTTAGATCATCAATTTTGATTAATAATTATTTTTTTATTGTTCTACACTTCTCTCTTATCAAATGTTTTGATGTGAATCAGTGAACAACAACCTTTGCGATTGAATCCTGCGGAGGTATGCGACGTCATTGCTGCAGTTTGCTCAGAGACATCTTCAACAAATAATAATCTCATGACAATCTCATCTAAATTAAGTAATAACAGTGGAAAGCCATCCATGGACGTGGCTGTGAGCGTCCTTGTCAAACTTGTTATTGACATGTATGTTTTGATGCATTTGTTGGCTGGCATTATTGAGTCTGTTCTTAATGTCTAACCCCTCTCTGTGTGTGGTTATGCATGCTATATATGCATCTATATATATATATATATACGCGCACGCACGCACACACACATACATATATTGTATGTATCATACCTGGATAATTGATGGAGTGATCCTCTATCCCTCTGTATATTTACAAAAGTTGTCGGACCACCATTGATTTGCTGATTGTGGAGATAGACACAGTTTTGTGAAGCTTATTTCTTGATATTGTCTTAATGTTGGAATACTGGGAACTTTTTATTTTATTGTTTGTTGGAATATGGTTTTATGTGCTCCACAGTGGGGAACAGAATTAATTGTCATTGGTGCTTTTGGGTTGCAGATGATATTCTTTTTTTGCGAAGAATGTCCAAATTTTAGTACTTTATAGATTATATCTTTGCACATGACTATGGAATTATTTTACTGTTTTATCTGCATGTTTCCTCCCTTGATCGATTCCTGAAATTCTAGAGATAGATTGATCTGTTAATTCATGCAAAATGGTCTTTAAATATAATGCAATATCCTATAAATATCTCAAGTAAAAATTGCAGGCATGTACTTTCTTATTCTGTTGAATGTGTTAACCGTATGATCTAGATGATTAAGTACTCAAAATGTTATACTTGCTGAGTCAAGAACTACTGCAAGAAATTATAAACAATTACCATAGGTGTCAAGCTCTTTGAAGGTTGAGTATACTTTCCCCCCATCTGCATATTGATGTTGACCATTGGTTCATGTAGTTTGTTTTGTTTCTTTGTCTTATGGTTTTGTAGATTGATCATGGTAAAAGGTCATTGACAAATTTTGGTAATTTCACTTATAAAAAAAATAAAATAAAAAATTGACAATTTTGTTTTTTAGGTATGTTTTGGATTCTGGGACCGCTGCTCCTCTAACTCTGTCTATGCTTGAGGTGATGCATCAACTATATTTATTTTATTTGATGACCTCGTCTTTTTGTTTGTATTATTATTAGCCTATAATTTTTGAATTATCTACCAGGAAATGCTTAGTTCTCCAAAAGCAGCTTGCAGGGCTCGTGCTTTTGATTTAATACTGAATCTTGGTGTTCATGCTCATTTGTTAGAGCCAATGATAACTGACACTGCTTCCATAATAGAAGAAGAATATTCTCAGGAATCTTATTTTGACAATGAAGCTGAACTTACAATCCATGGGAATAGAAAAACAGATTCTGTTAAGAAGACGGGCACTTTCTCAGCTATCGATAATTTTGAATCTTGGATTTTAAACATTTTATATGAGATACTGCTTCTTCTTGTTCAGGTATATTTGGTATACTGAGCTCTGCAAGGTTGGACATAAAGTTTTTTTTTTTTTTTCTTTTTCTTTTTATATGACATCATTCTAGCAACTTTTATGGCAGTGATTTATCTTGAATTTTCTTTCGTTTATCTTGTAACCATAGGAATTGGACTTCTTTAGACATAACAATTTGAGAAGTAGATGACTTTCATTGTACTACGTGATCATCTCATTTTTCTCATCAGAGGATTTGATGTGTGTTATGAAACTCAAAATAGAAGCTGTGAATTCATCAATGGTTTGGGTCGATTTTGTAGTAATGAGGAGCTCCATGAATTGAGAGCATAATGCTTTAAAAACTTCAAGACAGTTCTGACCACGCAATTTTGTATATGCTGTTTTTTTTTTGGCCAAGCTACACTTTTTGATTTTGTTTTTCTAGTTCATAAGTTTGTTCTTCTAATCTTTAGAGTTGAGATTCTAAGATTATTGGTCATTGCTTGGTAAAATTTTATCAAAGATTTTTTTAAAAAAATTTTTTTTTTGTCAAAGATTAGTTGCTTAGTCATTAATGACATTAGTAGCACAAAATAGTTATTTGATTATAATAGTTTGCGTTTACAATTGTAAATTTTAAGAATTTGGATTATGTGGAGCTCGATTATCCATAAAGATTTAGGTTGAACAACCAATGCAGAAGGGGAACTTAAAAAGCGATAATGAGCACACCAAATAGGAATTGGTGGGAAAAGTTTAGAGCAATATGGCTTAGGGGAACAAAGAAGAAGAAGATATTTCACCATCTAATATATTTGAACCATGAGATTGTCTACTCTTTGCTATATTTAGTTTAAGGTGTTTCTTTTTCTTAAGTTTTTACCATTTCTTACCTTTGATATTATTTCACAGACAGAAGAGAATGAAGAATCTGTTTGGGCATCTGCTCTAAGCTGTTTACTTTATTTCGTCAGCGATAGAGGCAAAATCTGGAAAAAGCGACTAAATGGTCTGGACATAAGGGTGAGTAGGTTTTTTCTTCGTAGCTCTACTAATGTAGTACTTTAATGGAGATGATATTTGCATTTTAACTGCTTTAATTGTGAGATTCTTTAAGTAGAGTTTTTGTTCTGCGTACAATTATACAAGATATTTCCTTTCTGCTCTTTATGTATGTCGCAACCATTGTTTCGTTCTGTAAGGGGGGGTTGGGGGGAATAACAAGATAACCTTGTTATTCCCACATTATCAGGAATCTTAAACATGGTAAAATGGTAATATGAAATTTAGCCTGATCTTTGTTGTGTTTACCTTCTCCCCCAGGAGCAGGAAATGCGCTCTGTACTTTGTAAACAAAAAGCCATGTGATAGTTGCAGGAAGAAAAAACTTAGGTTTTTTCCTTTACTCTTTTGTGGCCTCCCCCCGGGATTTTTTTTGGGGGGGAGAGGGGGGGGGGGGGGGGGCGTGGTCCTTAATCAACTAATTACCTTGAATCAACAAATAGGACCAGACAGAGCCTGTATAAACTTTACTTAAGTTTAGCTTCCTAAATTCTTGAATTTAAAATTGGGCCTGTTACACTAGCTGCTTCTTGGGTTAAGTGTGTTACACTAGGTGCTGTTAGGAAAGAAAACCAATTTGCTGATCAATTTTTGTCCAAATTGTTTTGTAGAAACAAATTTTTTAAAAGCTTAAGGGATTTTTCTTTATAAATAGAATGGATTGTAGTTTTGAGAATTGCAAGAGAATGTTGCTGAACATCCGCTATTGAATGCCTTCATATTACTAGCTTTAATGGTTTTCTTTTTCTATATTGGTGTCTCTCGTATACTACCTGTGGACTTGGGTTGCACCCCTTTTGCTTTTTAATAAAATCAATTACTTATCAAAAAAAAAGAAAGAAAAAAGAAACGGAAGCATCCAACTAAAATCTTTGCTATTATTTTGCTTTCCACTTTTGTATCTTAACCACAATTGCTTGGCGGTTTATCGCCCTCGCCCTCTTTAGAATATAATCAAAATGTCTTGTTTATTTAAAGTTGCAAAGCTGCTCTGTGTGAGTTTACGGCTTGATGTATATCGCCAATGTGTATGGTTTGGTGCTGTAGTCTCTACATGGCCTTTCAAGTTTTCTGTTCTATTAGCTTTCACAATTGTGCCTTATGTCAGTATCTTTGAGTCTATGGTTTGATCTAGTTTTGCTGTGTCTGTTTTCAGGTTATTAAAGCACTTCTAGAAACTAGCAGGAAGAATTCATGGGATGAAGTAGTTCATTGCAAGCTTATTTCCATGTTAACAAACATGTTTTATCATGTTCCTGGTGAACCTACTGAGGCTGATTCAAGTACTCCAACTTTTCTTATAGACCAGGTTGATCTGATTGGAGGAATTGAGTTTATTTTTCTTGAGGTATGCAGATCGTTTGTCATGATATTCGAATATTTAGTAAGATTGGCTTATTCATAGGCAGATAGACATAGAAATAGCTTGGTCCTTGGCATTTGACAGTGTGCCCTCAGTAGATTGTTATTTGTTTATAATGGTGGAGCATTTTGCTATTTATGTAACAGCTAGCATGTATGTCACATAATTTGAGAATATATGCCAACTCTCTAAACTTGGGAACATGACTGAAATGTTAATTTTTGTTTAAAAAGTCCTTACAGAAGGATTATGACTTCTAAGAAATGGTGGTGCCCTAAATGATAGCTAGAAGTATATGTGCATACCCTAAGTTTTGTTACTTATAGAAGATTGATGGCGGCAACAAATTTAAAGTTTCAATCTCTTAGTTAATATTGTTTCTTATGCTGATTTAGGGAACTAATTTAATAGATGTACTGAATGTTTAGTAATGCCAATTCAATTTGCCATTGATAATTGGATTTATTTTAAAGGTTCCTCTTTCTTTAAGCATGAATTGTAAAATGCTACAATTAAGTCAAAAGTTTTCCTATTTTTTTCCACTTCCTAAGTTGGACTTTATGTATTATATCAATTATTTTCTACCAAAGTTATGTAAGTTCATTTAATTCTTTGCCTAATTTTTTTTGCAATGCAGTATTCCCTCGCGAACTCGAGGGAAGAAAGGAGAAATCTGTATTTGGTACTCTTTGACTATGTTTTGCATCAAATAAATGAAACATGCATAGCTACGGGAGTCAATGAATATAGCGATGATGAGATTCAACCTCTTGCTGTCCTGCTCACTCTTGCAGAGGCGCCTGAAGCATTCTATATAGCTGTTAAGCTTGGGGTGGAAGGCATTGGGGAGATTTTGAGAAGATCAACTTCTTCTATGCTGTCCAAATATCCCAATGGTGAAAGATTAAATACGGTAATGTCTGAAAGTGTATGAAGTAGGTTGGTCTGTATGTGGATGTGTGGTGGGGTTCTTATTGGAATTCTTGAAAGATCATTTTTTTTTAAGAGTTTGAAGTAATTGTTTGACTAGTATGATTTCTATTAATTGATTCACAAACAGTATATACTTTGTACCCATTTGTAAAATTGAAAATTAGATAAAAAAAAAGATAATATATACGCCTATTGATTTGTATACTACACCACAACTAGAATATGGCTTCCAGTGGACTTGATTTACCTGAATCCAAATGTGGGGAGGTTGCATTTCGTTCTCTCTAGTCCACTCTGCCTATAATAAGATCAGCTTTGATCAGGCCTATTTTAGACCCCACTGTCAGGTTGTCCTTTCTGTTCACTCATCATATATCTGACTGAAGTCTTAACCTATTTATCATATGCGAAATTGAATCAGAGAGAGAATTTTTTTTTTTTCGTTTTTTCTTTTTTCCTGGCTTTGTCAGCATATTGCCTTTTCTTTTCCCCCTTTTTGATTGTCTTTTGATGGACTTCTGCATTATCAATATTTTTATGTGCTTTCTGATTTATCGTAACAGCTTTATATGGACTCTATATGTTAAGATCTATTTTCTTTATGTGAAAGTTTATTTATAATTTCCATTGCAGCTCATGGAGATTGTAGCAGAGAAACTTGATGCAATAATAAGCTCATTCACTCATTTAGACAAAGAGTTCTCCCATATGATGCAAATAACCAAATCGTTCAAATTTTTAGAAAGCATTGAAGATACAGTTTCAAGTAATGGTATTGGCATGAAAACGAAGCTCTCATGGGCCAATTTACATTCTCTTCTTCATTCAGAAAGAATTCCATACCGCCGGAATGGTTACATATGGTTAGGCGATTTGCTGATTGAAGAAATAAGTGAGAAAAGGGATGCTAGTATCTGGTCTAATATTAAAAACTTGCAGCAGAAAATTGCACTTGCTGGTCCTCATGATTCTTCCGCTGCTTCAGATGTTCCTTTGCCCGTTTGGCTTTTATGTGGGCTTTTGAAGTCAAAGCACAATTTCATAAGATGGGGGTTCCTATTTGTTCTGGAGAGGCTTCTCATGCGATGCAAATTTTTGTTAGATGAGTACGAAATGGAGCACTGTAGAAGCACTGAGTTTGTGCATGCAGAAAATGATGTTCGTCTTGAGAAAGCTAATGGAGTGATAGACATAATGAGCTGTGCTTTGTCCTTGGTGTTCCAGATAAATGAAACAGACCGAATCAATATTTTGAAGGTAATTGCTTTATAAAATATTGACAAATGAATTTGTTTGGATGCTGAATTACTTGTCTATTTAGCCTTGATCTTAAGGGGGAACATGTGCCTAAAATGCTTTATTAGACATCACACTATTTGGATATATGTTACATGCAATAAAATTTCTTTGATCTTACATGACATGTCATTAATAGCTCTCAATTAGGCCTAGCCTTATGGTATAATGTTTTGGTAGAAAAGGCAGTAAAAAAGAAGAACGAAAATCTTGTAGAAAAGAGAATCAATCGTGTAATTACCCATGTTTACATGGATTTAAATAGGAGAGAATACAAATTTCTTATGGAAAGAAAATAATAGGAGATTAAATAAAATAAAATCAGGGAGAATAAAATAGTTTCCATCTTCAACAAAGGCTTCGTTTACTTTAGATTTTGTCTATTCCATTTCTGTATAATAAATTGAAGGTTTAGATAGATTAAACAAGCTTAATTCTTTGGCCTATATCTGTTTTATCTGAACTATGTAGGAGGATTTTACTTGTAAAAAAAGACAACGATGTAGGAGGATTTACTTTTGGTTTTTCTGGAATATAAGCTTTTTTATGTACTTCATGGTTTTAGTCTTCTTCTTTTTTTAATATGAGCATCTTGTAGTTTTGATACCATCTTTATATGATTATATCTCCTTTTCAGATGTGTGATATACTGTTCTCCCAGTTGTGCCTGAGAGTACCCACTGCAACTGCAACAGCATATGGAGATGATGTGCACCAAGACAATACAATGAAAGAAGCTGATAGCAGATCCAGCAATCCTTTAGATCATGAGACAACCTCGATGGCAGCACTTCTTCTTTGTGGACATGCCATTGTTCCTATGCAGTTAGTGGCACGTGTTCCTGCTGCATTATTCTATTGGCCACTGATTCAGCTTGCTGGTGCAGCAACAGACAACATCGCATTAGGCGTTGCCGTTGGAAGCAAAGGAAGAGGAAACCTCCCTGGTGCCACATCAGATATTCGGGCTACCCTTCTGTTACTTCTAATTGGTAAATGTACTGCAGATCCTGCTGCATTCCAAGAAGTTGGTGGGGAAGAATTTTTCAGGTGATTGGATTTCTTTACTTCTATGTATTTCCCTTTTCTTTATCGGTCTATGTTTCAAATGTCAATGCACATTTGGTTTTTGACAGGGAACTTTTAGATGATACTGATTCAAGGGTGGCATATTACTCTTCGGCTTTTCTTTTAAAGGCAAGAGTGCTTTCTTTTTTTCCACTTACGACCATGCATTGGTTATGGATTTAAATTTGATTTTTTTTTAATAACTCAATTAAATTTGGAATTTCAGCGAATGATGTCTGAGAAACCTGAAAAATACCAACACATGCTTCAGAATCTTGTTGTAAAAGCTCAGCAGGTATGACCTTATTCAATGAAGTTACAAATTGTGTAATTATGAACCCTGACAGTTTGAGAATACAATGCTCCCTCTGTCCCATATTTATAGTCCCCTTTCAGAAAAAGAGATATTAAGGAACTAAATTAAATGCTTTCCACCTACTTATTTTGTAGACGCTTCAAATCTTACCCTTACTTTTCTACTCATAAGTGAAAAAGTGCTTTATCTCTTATGTGATAAATGTGAATAGAGATGGACATTATGGGAAAGTAACTAAAAATAGTTTTTGATTTTTAACAAGGAACAAATATTTTGGGACGTCCAAATAAGGAAATGTGGACTATCAATACAAGACATAGGTGGTAATGCAATGTCCTTTTTCATTAGTTATGCATATCCAAAATCTGCCTACTTATAATTGAGGTTCATGACTTGAATTTGTATGGGGGTTCTAGATCAGACATTTGCAAAGAGAAAAGTAGAAGTCTCGGATATGGTGACTTGTTATCATATTTTCTTTATAAGCACTATGATTTGTGAAAACAGAAAATGAGATCTTATATGGTTAAAAAAAATTGAGGGAAAAATTCACATACCCCTATCAAATTATCATCGAACTGACAATGTCTGCCAAATTTTATATTGCGACGACGTCCTCTCTCAAACTATCAAAAATTGTTAAATGTCCCTTTCAAGGCCAGCAAGAAGACAAAAATGACCCTAATTTTTTTTAATAAGACAAAAAATACCCCTATAAATTCAAAAAATAAAAATAAAAATCCAAATACAAAATTTTGAGGGGTGGCTGTGTTGAAGATGGAAACTACCGACATACTATGATTCTTTATTTATTCTGATTGTAATATTGTCTTTATTTCTTTCCATATTAGTCTCTAGGTTTTTTCTATTTAAACCTATGCAATCGTATGACTATTCCAAGCAATAAGAACTTCTCTCTCTCTTTTCGTTCTTTATTTTCTACAGGCTGAACCACCCCAGAAATGGCCAAAGGTGGTGGCTGAACCACCCCCAGATATGGTCGAAGGGGGTGGCTTGGCCACCACCTGGTTTTTTTAGTTTTTTTTTATAGAATTTTTTGTTAAGGGAATTTTTGTCATTTGGGGGGGGGGGGGGGGACAGACAATTTTTGATTGTTTGGAAGGCATTGTGGCAATCTAAAATTTGAGGGGACATTGTCAACTGCGTGGTAGCTTGATGGATATATGTAGACTTTTTCCGAAATTAATTTCCTTCCCCAATATTTTTGTAAGCTATTCATTGGATAGTGGAGTTACATGTCACTTATGTATTTGCTTTCTGCTCCCGCTGTGCAGAGCAACAATGAAAAGCTGTTAGAGAATCCATATCTTCAGATGCGTGGCATACTTCAGCTGGCAAATGATCTTGGAACTGGGTTGTAATCTGTTGATGTGGTTTTGTGGAACTTCATATTCCTTGGCTTGGAGATGCTCGGTGAATTGATGTCACCGTCGATAGGTTCTCATGATCTTACAGCGACTGGCATTATGTCTGTAACTGGATATGCTTGATTATGCAGGTGTGCAAAAGTAATTTTGAATCTGACTCACCAAAGTTTTTCTATCGGACAAAATATTGAATTCAACATTGGAGTATGAGGTTTCAACAAAAAAGATAAAGGGGCCTAGGTTATGAGGTTAGCCCAGTTGATCATAGAAAATTCTTTTTGGAGTCTATTTTGTGCTCCTAGAATCAGCCATAATAACCATGGATTTCTGCATTGAGATTGCTGGAAGATGGTGATCCATGTTAGAGTTCTGCTTCCCGTATCCCATATCAATTTATGTCATGAATTGTTCTGAATTCTATGTTTGGTAAAAGATGTTAAGTTTGATATTCAGCTGAAGTTTAGGACTCGAGGTGCTACATTGAATGTGAGCCAGAGCAGTTGTCCAGGAAACTTTTTGGAGCACTTGATTCATTGACTTGTCTGCCTATCATCCTACCAGTAGATGTTGCATCAAGAGCTTGGATGTATCTCAGGTACTGCCATCTAGACGACTCCCCCCTATATCACTGTAATTGTTTGTAAATATACTCTGACATCCTATTTTCATAATTTCTTTTTCAGCTTCATAACTTTTCCATATATCTCTGAAACGTGAATTGTTTAACAATTATCTTCCCAGCGTTTGAAGATTTTCTCATCATATTGTTCATTTTCGAGCTTAATATAGGGTTCTTTTTATCATTAACCCATTTAAAAATTATTTTCAAGGAATAAAGTAAGCACTTGAAACTTTGCCGTTTATTTGTACTGAAATATTTCCAATATTTGTGTGGAACAGTTGGTGTTCATCACATTCACAGAAGACTTTCTGACAAATTTTGGAAGAGTACTTGTACAGAATCAGATTTCCTTTTAGCCTTCTTTTTATTTTTTTCATTCTTGAAGGCGACCTCTACACCGTCTTTTTTGTTGGGTATCCGGAGTAATAATCTCGTGCTTTGCTAATTTAGTCTGGGGTTCATCACCTTGACGCAATGAGGAGACTACAGATCTTGTATTTTTTAGTGGATAGTACACAATGGTGCAAGAATGGTGGATTGGATCACATGTCCATGAAATAGGCGGTGTCTGTTTTTAGGGACATCTCCTAGGCGTGTCTGATTATTTTATTTTATTTTATTTTTGTTTCTTTTTTGATCTATTGTTTGATTTTTGACTTTGTAAATACGGGGTATTTTTTACCGTGTTTTTCTTCCTTTTTTTCCTTGGCGACTGTTGTAAAATGGCTTTTGAGAAATTCTCTTAATGTATTATTTCGAAGGTTTAATGGATGTTGAAAATTTTGCTGCATGTAATGTCTTTAATGTCTGATTTTTAATATCTATATAGATTTTTTTTTTTTTTTTTTTTTTTTTGAAAAAAGAGATCAAACAGATGAAACTTGCTTAGCAAGTACAATAGACCGGATGTAAGAAGGGCATTTCTCCATCCACAATTCATCTAACAATTGCGAAATGGCAAACTTAGCTAAAGAATGGGCTGCAAGGTTCGCAGCTCTACGGACATGAATAATCTCCACATGTTGCAAACATTTGACCTTCGCTTTTACGTCTTCTATCAACTGTCCGTAGGAGCTCCAGATTGGCTGGGCCTTGTTGAGAGCTGAGACCACTACTTGAGAGTCCCCCTCCAACACGATTTTTTGAAATCCCTTATCAACACACAGAGTAACAGCATGCCATGCTGCTAAGGCTTCAGCTACAGTAGGGTCTTTGCTAGAGGGGAGAATCTTGCCATAGCTGCGACAAACTCCCCTTTCTCATTCCGCACAACTATCCCGATACCCATTTTCTTAGACTGCATGTTAAGAGCTGCATCCCATTTAACTTCAACCACCCTCCAGCAGGAACCTGCCATTTAGGGAGAGTTCGACCCACTATCCCATTGGAGCTAGGTTCCTTTTGCAAAGCGTCTTCAAAACCAGAAGCTGTAGACTTGGCTCTCAAGACAAGTTGCTCTGGAGGAATAAAACCTCTTTGGAAAACAAATTTATTTCTTCTTAGCCACACTTCACGCATCACCAAGAAAACCTCCAGGAGCTCTTTTCTATCCAACCTAGCTCTTTTCCTACTATCAAGTATAGATTTCTTAGCCCTTTGGGACTCTTTTCTTTATGCAAGTTGTGGACATTAATGGATGGGAGTACTCTCTCTCTCTCTCTCCTCTCTCTCTCTCACACACACACACACCACACATGCATGCATGACAAGAAAAACATGTATGTATAATCACCTAAAGTTCTATTTTAATTGTGGGATGGGCACCATGGTTCGGTC
The DNA here is from genome assembly GCA_028654335.1 of Alnus rubra. Lineage (NCBI taxonomy): Eukaryota > Viridiplantae > Streptophyta > Magnoliopsida > Fagales > Betulaceae > Alnus > Alnus rubra. The sequence goes on along the minus strand of JAJPGS010001661.1, from coordinate 250,038 downwards.
AGTCCATAATATTAGGAACTGAATATTTAGTAATTGCAAGGCTTGTTTCTTTCCATCAGCACTAATCAGCAGCTTTATTAGGTGTTATCATACTACAGTATTTTTTTAGATCTCTCTCTCTCTCTCTCTCTCTCTCCTCTCTCTCTCTCTCATGTTATGTTATGTTAATGCACGTGAAGACCCATAAACACAATGTCAATTGATAGTATGTGGACACTGAACACAAAGACATCTGTTCATGATTTTGAATTTTAGAGAGAGAGATGAGGTTGCATTTTCCACAATAAATTATTAAAAATATTATTGTAATAGAATAGAAAAAAACAAACAATTCGAACAGAGGCTCCAACCTTTTGAATTGCTCATTAAGATGAACAATTTTGCAATAAAGTTTTTGCATATTTAACGATATTCCAAATAGGGCCAAGGCAACTCAGCCCGGCCCATTATTCAAATAATTAAGCCTTAGCCTGTCTCTTCGTTTCAAGTGAAATTGAGAAGAATCATTTCATAATCTAATTAAATTTTATAGTATTTAACGGTGTAGATGATGTTAAGTCATTTAAAAATTTAAATGACGTGATAACATAACAACATATATACCGTTAGGGAAAATGATAAATGGGGGACAAACAACCGTCCCCTATCACCCTCTTTTGTTTTTTTTTAATCAAAAAATATATAAATTTGTACATCAAATGATAAATTTTGATTTATTTTGCTTTAAAAAAAAAAAAAAGGGGAGATGATGGACGGTTGTTTGTCCCCATGTATCACTATTCTATCGTTAGATATTGTAAATTCTAATTTGGACCGTTAAATAGTTTTTCTCCATTTTACTTTAAATGAAGTGGATCTTTTTCTTTTGAAAATATCTGCACAATAATGTCAAAGTCCATGCTCATGTAATTATCAAAACTGGTGACAGCTGACAAACGATGGAATGAGAAATTCATCTCAATATAAGCCAGTGAAGAAGATGGTGAATGAAGCTATCACCACAACAAACACTAATTAGGACTATTTTACATTTTTGATGATCCTTGTAGAAGAGTTGGATGTTCTTTTATAGTGGAATGAAAGGTAAAGTTCTTGCTTACTTTATTTAATTGTCCTTACTTACTTTACTTTTGAATAAAGTAAAATTGTCTTCATTGTTGCTAGCCAATAAATTTTTTGCTTTTTACAAAATAATCCACCAAACTTGTCGTATACTTGATCTCGTCATTTCATCTGGTTATAAGATTTAGTAAAGATAAAGAGATAGGGCTTTGACTGTCATCAGGTTGAGGACGAGAGTATTAATTTTATGTAATATGCTAATAAAGACAAATCATAGAGGAAAAAGATTTTTTCCTTCTTAGCATGTCTTCAAGCAAATCTTCAAGTTTGTTCTAAGTGGCTTAGGGCATTGGTTTGCTTAGTCGACATACTAGAAGATTGAATCATTGGTTTGAATCCCATTAACGAGAGGAAAAAATAACCTCTTTGTGGAATCCTCCATTCAGATAGATGAGAAAAGAAAGAGCCTTTTGGTAAAGTTCTCCAAAGAACAGAATTATCATTACTCGGTGACGAAGAGAGAGCGGAGGGTCCATCATGCGTTGTTTTTGTTTGATCGGACCATCTTCTTTCTATAATTTTTGTCTTTTGCCTTGTAGTTTTTCCTCCTTCCCTTTCCTGTGTATTGCATAGAACCAAAAAAAACAAGCTCCCCTATGGGAGTTCTAATAAAGAGACAGCTAATTTATACAAATTAATCTAATAAATTAACATATGTCCCATTAGAGTAGTGATTGGTGGGGGACTTCCAACCGGCTCCCATCCCCCACTTTTAATAAATAAATCACTTTTATCCAAAAACAAAGAATAAAACAATAAAAAAAAAAAAAAAAAAAAATCACTTTTAATAAAAGTGATTTATTTATTGAAAAGTGAGGGATGGGAGCCGGTCGGAGTTACCACCAATCACTACTCGTCCCATTAACATGTGAGTATGCCTTTCACATGCTTTAAGAACATGTCACTTTATTAAATTGATTTATAAAAATTAACTATAAACCAACTTGTAACTAATTTCTGTCCATTTTAGCAATTGCATGGCTGCGGCCTTGAACCAAAGAGCTAGAGAGTAGAGACAAAGAGAACTGGTATTTTGACTATTTTCCCATCAAGGTTGACAACCTTGATACAACATTTTTTTTTTTCAATTTTCTTTCATTTTTATCTTTTCAAGAACAGAACGTGCGCTAAATAGGAAATAAGATCCTCTCAATTTCAAGAAAATAACGAGGCAATATTATCATATATGCCATTAAAGCTGTAAAATCTAATCTGAAACCATAAAATTGTTCCTCAAAGAATCCTGATAGGTTTAGTTTACTTGAAATGGAGAGGACCCAATCCGTTTAATTGGCACTGTACATGCTGAATGTCACCGCTCAGAGGATTGATAGAGAAGCTGCGTCAAATGGAGCCAAAGAATGCAGAGGAAAGAAAATACTCAACTGCTCATATCGCCAAGACAAATGCGAACGATGTGTAACAGTAATTTCAAAGGAATAGCATTATGCGCACAGGCAGCCTGGGCATTTTGCATGACAAAAACCAACTCTATGAAGTGGGAATAGGTCACAAACTAAACTACACTGTTAAATTATAAGGAGAAAAAAAAGTAATGCCATCACTCATATATCTATTACCAGTATCTTCAAATTGAAATTTCCACATCTAAACACACAGTACCTCATGAGAAACCACCAACATACTTGGAAGATGCATCAGCCATGCTGAGTTACCAAAAATATCAACTACGATTTGATCTTCAGTTTATTTGCATAGCCTCAAGGCGGTATTTCTCCAAGTCAGCGTCAAGATCTTCTGCAGATAACTTCTCAACATGATCTTTCCCTCGTGTGAGACCTCTTGCAGGTCCACGGTTAATGCCACGACCACCACCACCACCACCACGACCCCAACTCCCAGCACCATACCTTCCTTGTACACTGTCCAAAGACAATAAAAATTATGTTGATCAAGAGATAGAGAGAGAGTCATACGACAATGTAGTGTTAAAGATTACAAAACAATGACTTGATGAGGTAAGCTAATTCTATGTAGTTCACCAAAATTATAAAGCTCTATTTAAATTCTCTTTTCCAACAGTCAGTCATTGATAAAACATTGCATTTCATAGAGTTGCCATCGGCTCAAACTAGCCACTCAGTACTAAGTGGTTTGAACAGATGGGGGAGAATTGAAATCTATGTTTGCATTTTGCATCCTACACTGACTATTTGTGATGCAGAATATAATTTTAAGTAAAGTTCACAAGATCCTTGACAATGGCCTCAAATATACAAAAATACAGAAAACTTAAAATTCATTGTTTCACTCAACTACAACATAGAAATACATTCAATACCACCTTTCTTTTCTTCTCTTGTTCAATGGAAAACGAAATTAAGCACTGAAGTTCCATGTATGATTAGTAAAATATTTTCAATGATTATATGGTCCCCATTAATCCGCCAAATCACAGAAATACAGAATAGGTTACATAACTCCATACCTTGTGAAGGCGCCACTTGGTTTTCCTAATATGCTATTTGCACTAGGAAGCACAACAGCAGGAGCAACCAAATTCACTCCTACAAGCTCAATTTTTATTGGCTTCCCATCAAGTTGAACATCGTTGTATCTTTTGATAGCTGCTAGTGCATCCGAATGGCGTAGAAAGACAACTTCTGCTGTTCCCTAAACGAAAAAGAATCTTTCAAAGTCATTGGAAGAGGGGGAAAAAAAAAAAAAAAAAAAAAAAAACAGTAGAACCTGACCAACCTAATGCTATAGAATACCTTTGATCTTCCACTCCTATCATAATGGATTGAATATCTTTTCAAGCCACCAATCTCAGAGAAAAGAACCTGAAAAGATGCAATGTCTTCCACTTAGATGCCAATGTAATATGATTAATGAAGACATCAAGGTACGACACACAACATGATAAAAATGAAATAATTGACTGTAGGTATAAGATCAGCTCATATACAACACTCCAGTTAAAAGGAAGAGAGAAAATTTAATTGATCAAGGAATGTGAAATGATGAATTATCGTAAAGCAGCATCATCATTTGTCACTTGTCAGCACAAACTGCTAAGAGTTCAACACTAGCTCATAGAGACCATCACGTGTTTGCACATGCAGACGCGAATGACTGCTTGCACGTGCGTACATGCACACACACACACTCTTCAAGATGGCAAAGTGGGTTCCAGCTACTGAAACCCCCAAAAGAAACAAAACAGACAAACTATAAGTAGACACTTACTATCTGTTCTTTATTCAACACAGTTTGAGGCCAGTCTGAAACAAACATTAAAAATCTTATTACAAGCCATATCTATCCTACAATGAGTACATTAGGCAACATTACCCTTCTAGAGAAAAAATCATTAGTATCAAGAGCCAGAAATGGCATATCCTCAACCTTATCTCTCATATATATAGATCTTGCCCAAAACCTTCCATACAACAATAACAAATAAACAAAAACGGCATATCTGCACTTGCTATGAATACACACCCAATAGAAAAAAGAGTAACCGAAATCTCAAATAACAAAGTGGCAAAGTAATTCAGATTGGTGATAAATAAATAATTAAAAAAAAAAAATCACGTACATATATAAAATCAATTAAAGTTCCGACCTGAATATCTTCGTTAGTAACGCCGTACTCTAAGTTTGATATATAAAGTTTTGTGCCCTCCTCGGTGTTCGATCCCCCACCCAACATCATTGGTTGCTGAAAAATCGGATTCATCACTTGTTGCTGAAAAATCGGATTCATTTGCATTGGCTGCATTACAAATTCTGCGTGAGTGAACGGACATATATATAACCCTAAACCCAAAAAATGAAAATATAACAATAAGTTTATTAATAAAAGAAACGTACATAAACCCTAGCTACTTTTCTTAGTTAAACTTCTTCTTTGTCTTTCAAGAAATGGAGTGAGGCTCCAAATTGTAACTACATTTTCTTTTCCATCATTTTCTCGGCAACCAAACATATAAAGTACTTACCAAAAAAAATTATAAAGAAGATAGAGAAAGAGAACGGACGGCCCAAGTCACCTGTGGAGCATAATATGGCGCCGTTCTTAGAGTGTTGCGGCTCGCGAACCGACGGTCCGGGCCGAGACTGGAGGAGGCCCGGCCTCGGCCCCTGGAATTACCATTGTACCTCCCGATCTCCGGCTGTCCCTGATCACATCGTCTAGAGACATGTCCAGTTTCTTGGACATTTTGGACAGACGGTCTGATGATTTGGGTGCTTAGGGTTTTTGACAGAAAAAAAGGAGGAGAGGGAGGGGTTTTTGCTTTTTGCAGAGAGAGAGTGGACGAGTGGTGGTGTTTTGGCTGTACGAGCATTTCCATCAAACATAATTAGAAATGTGACGCGTGGAATGGATCGGTTACAAAAAACCTTCTGGGCCTGGATGACTGGATCCACCATTTGTTTTTCTCTCCTGTTTGTTTGTTTTTTTTTTGTTTTTTTTTTTTTTATGAATAATTCTTCTCTCTTTTTCGAAATCAAACATGAAACTTCGTTATTGAATATGAGCCAATAGGGATTATACTTGACCAAAAGCCAATACAAATACAAGAGAAGCTCATACATGCCCCAAGGCAACAAACCACTGACCATAGGCCATTGTGACTAGAAATAAAGAAACTCCACCTACTAAATCAGGAAAAACCTGACTTAAAGCAGTTTACCATGTGGTAAACTGTGACAAAGATCAATAATATATAAAAAACAGCTACCCAATAATAAATAAACATTATAAGGATTAGACTTTAAGCCTCTCTTAACAATAAAGCACAACCTATCATAAAGAATAAAGGCAATCTAGCATCAAGCCATCAAACAGTCCCCATAATGTCTGAAAATTATAAAGGTAAACCATAACAGAAGACACAAGCAGAAAATACAACACAGTGCCGGCATAAGAGACAGAGGCGGACTTCGTCGGAGACGGCGGCGCGTGGGGAACACGCGCCATCACCATTATCACCCAGCCGAAGATTAGCCGCCATAGACCCCATCCCCACGTGCAAGGCCAGAAATGGCGGAACGTGGCCGTCACGTGCGCCAAAGAGAAAAGGACTCTCTGGCGCGTGCAGGCCACGCACCGAACTCCGACATACGGCGTGACCTGTGCGACCGGCAGCAAAGCAGACGGCAACGGAAAACTCGGCTGAGGGGCGCATGTCTAGTAGAAATCGGCGGACGTGCGTAGATTTGGCTTAAAAAATCTGAAGAAAAACAATAGAGAATCGGCCAAAAGCACTCCGACGACGACACAACAAGCCGCCCATTCCCCCAACCTGAGCAACTGGCGTTGAGACTTCATACCTGAGCCAAAAAAAACACAAACCACCATAACACAAAGGGCTAGGTGAACAGCAACCCCTACCGGATCAATCAGGGGAACAAAAGCTCTACAGCCCTAATGGCTGAGAGAATAACTAAGAAGGCTAGGACTAGGAGACACCACCACCGGGAGAGGGTCTCCACAGCAAAACCAACTTCAACAATGAGCTATCTCTCTCAAGAAAAAACGAGAGCTTCTCTCTCCTCGAAAGGAAGCTTCTTCTTTCTGTTTTGTGTTTAATGGGTTGTTACTGAAAAATTTGCCCGCTCGTCCCAAAAACAAAATAAAAGAGTGATGGTGGAGATATTAAATTTTTTACTAAGAGATTAATATTAAGATGATATAAAATTTATTAATTGGAGATAATCAAAATAATTAATAATTTTTTTTTTACGGGTATCAATGAATAAGCTCCATATCATTTTAGTATATATTTCTTAGTACAAAATGTAGTACCTCTAATATTACTCGACAAAAAAGCTTGAACAAGAAGCCCATGAATAATATCAAGAATTTCCAATGATAAATTTTTTCTATCCACTGTGAATTTACTTAATTAAGAAGCATGCCTATTGAGACAACCTTTTATTTTTGCACTCTGCTCCATTTGTTTCGGCATAAAATGTTTTCTAAAAAAAATATTTTCGGCATTTCTCAATGTTTGGTAGGGGCGAAAATAATAGTTAACGAAAATCATTTTAAATTTAACTTTAAAACATCTTTAATTTTTGGAAAACGATTTACGGCTTTTTCAGATTTAAACTCTTCATTTTTACATACACGTTTGTGGAAATCCGTCACCGCTTGACATTTGAGTTTGTTGATAGTTCGAATCTACTGCCGAAGGTCCTGAATTTTGGTATTTGATTGCCGGAATCTGACGAACCAGATTCCAGCCAGTTCTAGCCAAATTAGTCTGAATCTCATCAGATTTCGGCCGGATATGGTCAGATTCCGGCCATATAGCCGGAGTCCGACCATATTAGGCCAGATTCCAAGTAAATCTAGTCAATCTAGCTGGATTCCAACCAGTACAATTGGAATCCCACCGTTTGTAGCTGGAATCTTGCTCATTGAAATCTGACGACGGCAACCGGACATTACTGAATTCCAATGGCAGTTGTCCGTTTTCGGCATTTCACAATGTTTGGTGGGGCGAAAATAATAGTCAACGAAAATCATTTTAAATTTGACCATAAAAGCCTCTTTAATTTTTGGAAAACGATTTACGGTTTTTTCATATTTAAACTCTTCATTTTTACATGTACATTTATGGGAATCCGCCATCGCCGGATTTTTGAGTTTGTTGATAGTTCAAATCTACTACCGAAGGTCCTGAATTTTGGTATTTGATTATCGAAATCTGACGAACCAGATTTCGGCCAGTTCTGGCCAAATTGGTTGAATCTGGTCGGATTTTGGCCGGATATGGCCCGATTCCGACCATACAGCCAGAGTCCAACCACATTAGGCCAGATTGCGAGCAAATCTAGCCAATCTAGCCAGATTCCGGCCAGTACAATCGAAATCCCACCGTATTTGGCTAGAATCTTGCTCTGACAATGGCAATCAGACATTACCGAATTCCAGTAACGGTTGTTGAATTTCTTTTTTTGCTATTGAAAATTTTTTCGTGCAAGCCAAATATTGAAAAAATTTTAATTTTTTTTTAAAATTATTTTACCAAAAATATTTTACGATGAAAATTATTTTACATCGAAATAAATAAAATATAAATTGATGGCGGGATGGCGGGAAATACCAACCCACGGAGTTTTCTTTGCTCCAGTCGTTTTTTTTTTTTTTAAAAAAAAAAAAAAACCTCCGCAAAATTCTTTGAGCGGCCGTCCTTTCATTTTATTTTTCGAGCAATTGCAATATGATTTGGGCTATTGGGCTACTTGGAGTGCTGGCAGTGCTGCAGCCGTCAGCATGATGATCGTGTAGGTACTAGTAATGATGATGGCAGCAAATAAGGCCCATTTTTGGTGGGCTTTTTTTGTGACTTCATTGAAGATGCTTGGGCTATAAAATTGAGAAGTTATTCCATAAAGATATTTAAGGGTTCGTTTGTGTTTGCGATTTTAAAAAGTACGATTTTAAAATATGTGATTTGGAAAAGTAATTTTTTTTAAAAACGCAGTTAAGCATTTGGCAAATCGAGTTAAGCCTTTAAAATCGCAAATTAACCTTTAAAATTTTACGTTTTTAAAAAAGACAATTTGATCTGGGATTTGGAAAAGCAAATTCTCTGCATTTTTAAATTGCAATTTTTAAAAAACAGTTCCCAAACGATTTATGCTTTCTGATTTGGTTTAAAATTGCACTTATTGTTTACGAAATTGCAATCCCAAACGCACTCTTAATAGCCTCATCAAAATAGTTTTTTTGTGAGTCAATTTGATGAAAACACTAAAAAACCATTCCCAGTAGCATTACCACTTTAATCAAACAATTTTGGTGAATGAAAATACTCATAAATTTTGATGAGTAATATTCATTCATAAACTTTCTCAATAATTTTGTTTCTCATTTCTCTCTCACATGATCAGCACACTTTTTTTATTTTTTCTCCCATCTCTCATCTCTCACACCCAATGATGTCCTTATTTCGTGGACACGAGGGTTTCTTTATCCCTGACATAAACTTTGTGGTTCTTTTGTTTATCTTTTATTTATTTATTTCTTGAATTTGGTTGATAAACAAATGAAAACTTCTGTGAATTTCTTAGTAATGATCTAAGCTTAAGATGAAGGTGTATGGTAGCTTGTTGTATAAAAAGATTAAATAGATAAATAATAAATAAATCTGAAAAAATATTATTTATAAGGAATAGTAATAGTAAATAGTTAAAATAGCGAGACTGCTAAGAGAATTTTATAAAAGTGGCTCACCAAAATATAGAAAAGTGGTTTTTAACTACTTTGATGAGTAAAATTTATGAGTTTATTAGGAATGCTCTAATAGATAGAATCCTCTCTATTTTACAAGTCATTTTATAATTAATATTTAACATTGTTGTACTTAATAGTATAAATGATAGTATATAATAAATATCTTGATACATCATTTAAAAAATTTAAATGACGTGGCCATTGAATGTAATGACATTAAATGTTTACTATTAAATGTTTCGTCTCCATTTCAAGTGAGGAATAAAATGATCCTTATCTTGCCTACTTACTAAAAGAAAAAGAAAAAGAAAAAGAAAAATAAGATTAGAGTGCCATACCATCAATGAATGAGAGGGGTGGATACGAGACCAGCGCAATGAGCTAAGAGTTGCTGTCGCGGCCACCTATGTATTGATCAGAGATAGCTACAATGCCACTGTAATAAATAGGTTAAGAGTGGTCATGCAACCATTCATATTCTCAATTGAAGATGACCACACTATTACTATTTATTTATTTATTTTAATATTTTTAAGAATAATTTTTATTTTTGTGTCACATTATAATAATAATAAAAAAACACTTACCCAAATACATCACAAACTTAATCAAAATTTTTGTTGAATTGTGAAGGCACATTGATTTTATTGTTACTTTCGATAATTTGTTTCAAGGGCTGTGAATCATTTTATGAATTGTGAGCCATTTTGTAGAGACAGTTCAATTTTAAGCGAAAAGTAAAAAGATAAGCACTTACCTAATATGTCCCTGAGTTTTGATGAATTTGAATATTACCACTTTTTACTTTTTAGTAGTATCGACGGAACTGTTACATCAACTGTTATTGATACCATCGGAGGCTGGCATCGACAGTGACACGCAAAGACCACAGTCTACAGTAAACCGCACAAAACCAACAGCAAGTCATTTATCCCTACAACTCTACAAGGATGGAATGATGTCTTTGTTAATGTTATTTTTTAAGAGGGTATTATTTATTTATTTAATAAAGCATTTTAATGTAATATAAATATAAATTAATTTTGAGTATTTTGTAATTTAATTGTTTATTAATATCTTCATTTAAAATAAAAACAATAGAAAAAAAAGAAAATGTGTTAGCGACACTGGTTGTCGTGATTAATCCACTTCCACTTACTAGATTTTCATAATAAAATTCTCCATCTTGTTTTTGGTAACAATATTGAATCTTTTTTTTTGGGGGGGTTTTCAAAACCACACACACAATTTTCTTAAAATTATTAACAAATAATTCAAAACACAAAATACTTTTTAAATGTATATCTTAAAAAAATAATATTTATATTATCTACCATTATATCACTTTAAAACTTTTTTTTTTGGTTGAAATGAAAACTAAAACTTACTTTTCAAAACCATTATCAAAGTAATTTCTAATCGGTTACATATGCAACTTTATTCTTTTCTTAAAAAATGGGTTTTAGCAAAACTCTATTTTTTTTTTTTTTTTGGTCCTTTATCATATTCTTGAATCTGGCCTTCCCTGTAATTTGAATACTCTGGGATGACATTTAAGTCATTTCACGGAAGAGATCAAGCCGCCCTGGTCCGTTTTTCTCATTTCTGCACTCAGTACTGGTCTCTTCCCTCAGCAATTCATCACACTTTTGTACTCTAACCTTGTAACCGCTTTCTAGCAAAGACTTTTAGAGAGAGAGAGAGAGAGATGGAGGAGATCGATAATGCCGTGGTGGTGACAGCTACGGCGTCGTCAAAGCCAGCAAATACGAACCCTAACGCAGGGCTCGCCAAGAATCCCTCCTCCAAAGTCAGAGAAGAGGGCGAGTTATCTTCCTCTGACGACGAAGCCGCCGTATTATCCTCCAAATCCCTTAAGCTCACATGCGCTTTTGCTAATTTTTTTTTTAATTTTTTTTTCTTTGCATTTCTGTTTGGTCGCCTGGAAAACAGAGAAAACTAGAAGAAAACGCGATTTTCGGTTTTACCGAACGTGAAGTCTTACTTCAGTGTAGCTGACTATACGCATTAGGCTGAGCTCAATTTTTGTTTAATTTTACTTCCGGCTCTCAAATTATAAGGAAGGACGAGATTTATAAGTCTAAATTAATTTTCTCGTTGTACAATTTTCTTGTTGATGAGAAACTTATAATTTAATGTAATTTCTTTCTTCTTCCGTATATGCTTCAATGGTTCGCACTTTCTTCTTTTCCAATTTTTCCTTATTCTTTGAGTGTGTGTGTGTCAGTGTGTGTGTACTTAGCTTATTTTAGCTCCATTTGTCATATCTGTTATGTATATATATATTTTTAATAATCTTCCTAATATTTGTTGTTTGTCTCATGAATGGATTAATCGGGTCTGAAATTGTGAGAATATTCTAATCCACGCCATTGTAGTGAAATTATGGTTCTTATGTGGAACTTTCCTGTGTCGCTGTTTCCTTCTTCTGTTGATTTTCATTGTTCAATTGTTATTCAATATGTTTTGGAAGATGTTATGGGATTCTGAATGGGTTATTTCTGGCTGTTCCACAGGAAAATCCCGTTTGCTCTGCTGCTCCATCCGTTGGTACTGTCGTGCCACCTGCAGGGCCCATTTCAGTACGCCCGGTGAACAAAGGCACCCAAGGCATTCAGACTGGTAAGTCTTACAAGCCAACACAGGGAAGGAAATATGATTGTCTATTTTTTGGGGCAGACTTGGTCAAGTACATTAGATTCTATTAAAAAAAAAGCACCATATTAATTATAGAAGATTAAGATCTATCATCCCATAGGTCTCAATATATCAATGAAGATTGTCAAAAACCAATTTATTTTGATGAGTTTGACATTTGATCAATTTTCTCATTTTTGGTCAATAGTTTAATAACTTTGGACCATTCATAAACTCTGAAAAGTTAAGTTAATTTATTGAATTGGAGCACATTTGATCGACTAAGTCAGGCCTATAAGATAGTAAAGCCCATATCTGTTCTGGCTACTGATGTGAGAGAACCAAATGCACCTTGCTTGTTTTGTAAACCTTTGTGCCCGGATGTTTCATATAGAGTATTGATTAACCTTTGATTTGCACCCCCCAAAAGGCTCACTGACTTGGTCTGGAGCTTATTTTGTCACTACTATGTCCTTACTAATGTGAAAGTATATGTTATCTTCTGTTGTATTTGAAATAATTAATTGAGAAATGTGTAAAAATTAATTAATGCGCGAGTATATTTACAAAGTGCATTTATTGGTATTTATCCTATTGATTTTAAGAATACTTTAAAAGTACTCCGTTTGTGTGTCTTTTATATGGAAGCCTGTACTCTTGCCATCATAGTCCTCTGTGTTTTCTTGCATATGCTACAAGACCAGGACTATTCTAAAATATCTGATATCCTCCTAAATTTTGTGATACATCTTATCTCCATCTTTTTATATCTTTTATGCACATTGTGATGACGGGGTTGGATTTTAGACTGTTGCTACACATCTGATCTCTTTCTAAATTTGTAGCTTTTTATGGTGCATTCTTATAGACTGTTGCAACACAACTGGTCCTCCTTTTTTTTTTTTTTTTTTTTGGGGGGGATTGAATTTTGTTTATAGATATTCTGTTTCTAAAAGTATTTTGATCTCCTTCTCAGGGAACACAATTTCTGGTAATTATTCTGCAAGTTCCATTGATATCCAGTCCCGAACATCTATACAGCCCATTCCCAACAAGAGCTTTAACAAAAAACGAGTGCCGCTTAAATCTGCTACACGTGGCTGGCGTCCTCCTTTGGGGCCCAACAACGATAATCTTGTTATAAGATTTTCAGATGATGATAGTGGCAGTGACTCTGAAGAGCACAGACTGGTGAAAGTTTTAGAAACTAAAGGCAATACTACTGTGGTGGAGGGAAACCGAAGGGTACCTGTTCCATCACTAGAAAAATCAAACAAGTTAAGGCAGACTGCCAAAAATGAAAACAAAGTAATGCCCAAAAAATTGCCTTTAAGTCGCATGTTTACGACACCAACGACCACTATCCAGGGAGCCAATTCCAGGGGTGCTGGGCCTTCATTGATTGATCAAGGATCACGCAGTAGTAATTTTAATACCCTCAACAAAAATTTAGGAAGCCGAGAGCGCGGATGTGACCAAGATGTGGGCTTGAACAACACTAAACTTCAGGACTTGCGGCAACAGATTGCACTTCGGGAAAGTGAATTGAAGCACAAGTCTGCCCAGCAAAATAAGGAATCTTCTTCAGTTTCATGTAGGGATTATAATGCTATGAACCAAAACAATGACACAGCTAGGAAACATAGTGGTGCTGCTGCTGATTTTGTACAGCTGGAACCGAAAGAACCAGACAAGAAACGCTTAAAAGTTAGTGGATCTCTTAGTACCCAGCCAAGTTCAGGTGGCCAGCGAGAGATGCCTGCTGCAAAATCTACTTTACCATCAAAAGGACCAGCATTGGAAAGCATCAGTTTGCAAGACTGGAATAAGGCTGCTAGTAGCCAAAGAGGAATTTCCTTGGGTAGAGCAGAGTCAAGTATTGTTAAATGGACAAGGCAAGATGACAAACGTATTGCTGTTTCACTAGAAAGTATACCCAGCAGAGCTAAAGATGGTAATAATTTACTTACTACTTTCTTGTTCGTTTCAGTCCTCTTTTTTAGGGGTTCCTTTGTATACTTCCTGTGTACTAGGGTTGCGCCCCTATGCGCTTTTTAATGAATTCTTACTTATCAAAAAAAATAAAAAATAATAATAATTTACTTACTTTCTCTAAACCTTAACGGAGATATGCTTTGAGCCCCAACTAGTGCAGTGTTTATGTCTGCAGGTGCTGACATCAATACTGGTCGCAATCTGTCTGACAGGAGTAGTAGGCAGGTGAATCCTTGTGTTGTGTTAAACCAGACTACACCTCTAGAAAATATAACATCCAATACTTTGCCAAAGAATATAGTAAGTTAATATTCTAATCAGACAATATTTGCTGCTTCTTAGTAAATGCTCCTCCATTGTGTGGTTTAAGTATTTGAATTTCTTGCCAAGCTCCCCAGCCCAAATAATATTTTCTTCATCATGCTGCACTTCTGCTGTTTCATTTTCTTTAGTCAGCTTTGATTGGTATTGCGTGACTATATTATATATTTCATATAGATCTGCTTGGAATCTTATAAATATGGTAGAAATTTGGTTGCAAGAATCTTGCATTATTCCTTAAAGTTATTCACGATCCTGTAGGAAAACACTGACTATTCAAAAAGTTCTCCTGTAAATTGGAAGGAGCATGTATGTCGTCACCTACTTATGTTAATGAACTTTATCATGTGCTTTGGCGGCAGTCCCAAATATTTTCTAAAATCTTTCATGAAGCTCTAGTAATCTCTCAAGTATTCAGAAGTTTTCTGCACTTTGTTTTTATTTATTGATGTTTTCTAACATTGCAGAGCAGTGTGGAGTTGAATCATCCAAGTAAGACCGGTGGCCATCAGCCACCTGGTTATCTCTTAAACAAAGCAACAGCTCAAGACAATTTAATAGGAGGCAGTGACCATCATGAAGTTATACCCAGTGATAAGACACTTGAGCCCTCATTCAAGACATGTCAGGTTTGTTTTCAGTCTCCAGATTTGCAGGTCTCTGCTGTGCATCCAGTTGCTATGTTTTCCTCTTTTTTGGTATCATAGTACATCTAAAATTAAAAAAAAAAATAAAAAATGAAAAAGAACAATCACCAAAAATGAGGAAAAGACAGCTACTAGTTCGAATCTTTATTCCCCCTGCCCTTGGGGCCAATTACTTATCTATATATATAAAACCCCATTATAATTACTATTTTTGTTCACTTATTGTATTTTAGGGACCAGTAAATAATGGAAGCTTGTGGAATTATTTGGGCAATGCAAATGTCTCCGAAAATAGTAACATAAAACTACAATCTTTAATTGAAATGGAAGAATCACTGGAGAAGGATCTGGAGGAAGCACAAGAGCACAGACACAGATGCGAAATTGAAGAAAGAAATGCTCTTAAAGCTTATCGTAAAGCTCAGAGGGCTTTGGTTGAGGCTAATGCTAGATGTACGGATCTTTACCGCAGAAGGGAACACTACTCCGTCCACTTTCAATCATATATTATGGAGAATTCCAGTGTATTCTGTTCCTCGATGCAGCATGAACATGTTGGAGTGGGGTTGAATTACTCAAATACCATCTCTGAAAATGTGAATCTAATACCCACATCAAGCCATCATATGCAGCCTGAATTTGATGGTTCAAATATCCAATGTGTCAACAATGCTCCCTCCAATACAACTCATTGGCATGTGAGAGGACACAGTTTGGGATCTGAACCTTGTAGTGAACCAGATGCCAGTACATCAGAGCCATTGCCTCATAGGAGCAAGAATACTGCAGAAGGAACTTGGTCTCCATCCATTGATCCAAATCCTTCAGCAGATGAAGATGAAGAGACATTTGCATTTGAAGTTGAATCTATCCAGCCCAACATTGAGTACCACTCAAAAGAGAAAAATCTTGAAAATGGGCAAGATGACATAAGTAATGAGACGAACAAAATTTTTTAGTTAATAGCTCCCAGGATACTTTGCTTCTTGAAGCAACCCTAAGATCCAAACTATTTGCACGGCTAGGGACAAAAACATTATCACAGAATAGTGGTTCATGTGATAACACAGAGCATGGAGTGGAACGACGGGCTAAAAATGATGTTGGAAGGGAAAAAACACAGATTGGAAATGGTACATTCCCCAGAGCGGAGAAATATAAACAATCTGATCTTGGAGGTAACTTCCTTTGGAGAAACATTTGTGAGGCGTTTTTGTGGCATCTCTATATATTTGTTTAACCGTTTATGTCATGCTGAAAGAAGAGCCTGTTTTAACATGCCAGTTATTAAATTAATTTTGGTTCTACCGTATGCTCGTTTTTGCTCTATTTTCTGTGTCCTTTTTTAAAAATATATATATATATATATACATTTTTTCAAGTGGCGGCATGTTTTCATTTTTTCTTTCTTCTCTTATTTAAGATTTTTCTTTGAATATTTTCTTCTTACTATCTGTACTAACTGTAAACATGATTGGATATATAATTTGGTGTTTTTCTTTTTACTTACCAAATCAATGGTTTTGAATGATGGTGTCGAGTTACCTTGGTTGGAGAAGAAAAAAGCTATGCACTCAATACACTCGTGGTTTGGTTCTCATTTTCTTTGAAGTCCATTATGAAATTTACTACTCCACTTATTTTTTCTTTGGAAAATTTTAGTTATTTATTTTTCTGTCAATATCTGCCAAATATATCTTTAAAAACAACATTTAATTAAAGGAAGTTGATGAAGAATGTGGTATATTTTGTTTATCTCCCCACACCTGCGCGAGGGGAGCAGAGTCAAACATAAATTTGAGAAATTGTGTGATTTTAGTGTTTGGCCTGCAAATTTGTAAATGGTTACTATCATTCATGCCACTAAAAGTTCACAATTGTGATGCAAGATTTGGCTGTGGCTAAATGGAAATGCTAGTATGAGGTAGCTTTTTGGCAACTGCTATTTTAATGTTATTCTATTTGGTGTTAAGATTCTCAGTTACTCTGCACTTAGTAAGTAGTACTTATTCATTTAATCCAATCAGATCAAAACTATTTATGGCTTTTAGAAACAACCAAAACTCAATATTGTGTATGTTGTCAGTTATGAGGATCCATTTGATATTAATCAGCATAATGTGATTTATTCTACTTGAACTTTATTAGTCAACATGTAATTTTGTTATTTATTTATTTTTTTAAACCTAATGTAGGCACTGATAGGCAAGAAAGAAGTATCTTTGAGACTACGCGTGAGATCCAGAACCAGAGCCAAACTGAAAAATTTTCTTTGAACTCTCACTCCACTGCCGATTCCCAGGATTGCGGATTATCAACTAGACAAGATCACCACTTGCCAACTTCTGTGTCTTCTTCTTCTCTAATTTTCAGGAGTGCATTTGGTCATCTGAAGGTCATGTCACCAATCAGTGTAATAGAATTATGGACTAAAAATCAGCTTGAAGGCAGAGCTTGTGTCAACTCTGATGAGATTCTGAGGAGTAATGCAATACCAAACACAATTAAAGATTTAAGTGGAAAAGAATTTGGCTCTTATACCTGCAGTCCTGCAGTTGATCCGTTTTGGCCACTTTGCATGTATGAGCTCCGAGGAAAATGCAACAATGATGAATGCCCTTGGCAACATTTTAGGGACCATTCTAATGGAAATATGTATCAGCAGCAGCATGATGATTCTGATAGTGCTGGTATATGAATTTCTTTGCTTATTTTGGAAACCTGCATTGTATTGCTTTATAGTTTTGCAGATCCTCAAATTGGATAAATAATATTTCTGCAGATTCTCAGCAAATATGTAGCCGTGCAACAAAAGGTCCCAAGTATCTTGATGTTATGACTTCACGAACTTATCTAGTTGGCTTAGATATGCTTAGAGCTGATCCACGTTCATATGAGTCTGTTCTAGCACGAAGGAGCAGTCAATGGTGGCAAAAGAGTTTCAGCATCTTTTTAGCAGTATCAAAAATGCTTCAAAAAGCTTTCCCTGCAGATGGCCCATTCTTGCATGGCACTGGTGGTCGCATAGAGATTCATGGGAATTGGAACAGAGAAGCATCATATTTCCAGAGTAGAAATGGCGTATTGGTTTGTTTATAATCTTGTAGATTATTCTCTTGATCTATATGACTAACGTTGCATACAACTGCTATTATATTTTTGGTGATTCCGACTTCTTGTGGTCTCAAATTAGTTTTTTCAACTTGGTCTATCTCAATCTACATTTTAGCTATGTGCCTTGGATTGGATATACATTTGTTATGGTTAGTAATTTTTGAGCAAATACACATTATAATTTCATATATTCAGCATTCTCATGAGTCAAGATATCAATGATATGGTAAGAAGTCTGCCTTACATTTTATAAATCAAATATTTGATGTTGTGGCCTTTCCTTTTTTTTTTTGGTCTTGGATATAGTTACTTAAATGAGAGATCTCATGATTTTCCCTGGGATTTCTCCTGTTGAGTTCTTTTCTTTATCTCATCTTCCTTTGACACTTTGGTATTTATCTCAAGCCTTTTTTTTATATTAGTAATCGTAAATTCATTAAAAAGCGCAGAGGCACATCAAGCCATTATACTTATGCTTGAATCTTTGCAGTCTTTGAAGCTCTTTTCATATTATTCATGAATAAGTGTATTTTTGTGTTTTTTTTTTGGTCTGTTGTCTCATACGTGATCACTTTTTTCTTACATGATACTTAGAATCAACTCGAACAAGCTTTGGCTGATAATGACCAATCCCTGGAAATGGCTCTGATTATTCTGAATCAGGAGGTTAACAATCTGGAGGGTGTGAAGAAGGTAACTTTCTTGTCATGCATTCAAATATTAACCTGCAGTGTGATGATTATTTTTAGAAACTTCAGTTCCTGTCAAGTGTCATTGTCATTTTTTTGAGCTTTGCAGGCTCTCGATGTGCTGTCACGAGCTCTTGAGACTGATCCAACTTCTGTAACACTCTGGATTTTTTATCTGCTTATTTACTATAGCAATACGAAATCAGTTGGGAAGGATGACATGTTCTCTCATGCGGTATGTTATTATATATTTCCTACTCTTATATGGAGTATGCTATGAAGACTCGGGAGTTTCTGCATGTGTGGAGACAGCCCTATAGGTGTTGCTATTAACGTTGGTAACTCTAAGAAAACACTTGAAATTTGTATCTGTATGTTGGTTTTTGTTTGTTAGTCCTGCTTATAAGTATTGATGGTAGCCGTCTACACACGTGATGGGACTTCCTGATTCTCCATAGCACTGCTTCATCACACTGAAATTTATCATGGTTGACTTGTATATCTTTGTTGACTCATATAATCTATATACCGTCTGGATCCTTAATTGTATTGATCTATTGTTTCATCTGTTTAGTATGGAGGGTAGAGTAGAAATCCTTTTAGTTAACTACGTATTCTTTTGGTTGGCTTGATAAGTGGTTATACTTGAGCTTCCAATACGTATTTTCTGTTTCTAGAAATTTCTGTAATAATTAATTAAAACTATTGCGTTTTACTTATAAAAAAATTAAAAATTAAAACTGTTGCCTTTTACTTATCATAAAAAAAATAATGGAAACTGTTGCCTTTCGAGGTGCACCTATCTGTCAACTGCACATAGAGAAAGAGTGGAACTTTACTTGTTTGAGCAATAAATGTGTAAAATGAAATTAGTAACCATTCCAAGCTCTAGAAACTTGATTCTTTTGTTGTTTGTGTTGGAGCTTCAAGGTCATAGACTTCCTGTTGGTAAAGATGTAAGAACAAAGAGTGTCTGGTGAAAATTAGAAACAGGGAGAAGATTCATTTGGTTTTATTTGAAAATTAATGCAGAATGTTTCTTCGTACAGGAAAACCTTCTTCTGTCATTTTGTTTTGTTTTGGTTATTTGTCTCTCTTTTTTTTTTTTTTTAAAGCATTTCCTCTGCTTCTCCATCAGAGAACTGACCCTAAACTTTCATATGGAAACACTTTTCATATTGTTTTTCAGGTCAAACTTAATGAAGGATCTTATGAACTCTGGCTCATTTACATCAACAGTAGGACACATCTTGATGACCGGTTGGTTGCATATGATTCTGCCCTCAAAGCACTTTGCAGCCGCGCATCTGATTCTAAGGATGGAATGCATGCTAGTGCATGCATCTTAGACCTCTTTTTGCAGATGATGGGTTGTTTGTGCATGTCTGGGAATGTTGAGAAGGCCATCCAGAGAAGTTATGGGGTCTTCCCTGCTTCGACAAATTCCAATGAACCCCATTCTCTGTCACTCTCAGATATTCTCGCATGCTTAACACTTTCTGATAAATGTGTATTCTGGGTTTGTTGTGTGTACTTAGTTATTTACAGGAAGCTGCCTGATGCTGTAGTACAGAGGTTTGAATGTGAGAAAGAACTCCTTGAAATCGAATGGCCTTCCATTAATCTAATAGATGATGAGAAACAGAGGGCTCGCGAGCTCATGGAAGCGGCTGTGGATTCTGTTGATTCATACATCCATAATGAATCACAAAAAAGTGAAATTAATCTAAGATCAGCACAGCTTTTTGCTGTCAACCATATTATGTGCATGGTGGCACTTGACAGCTTAGACTGCGTGAGAAACTTGTTGGATAAATATATTAAATCGTATCCAACCTGCTTAGAACTTGTTCTAATATCAGCACGGACACTGAAACATGATTTTGGAGATCTGAGCTTTGAAGGTTTCGAGGAAGCCCTTGGTCAGTGGAGGAAGGAGGTCCCTGGAATTCAGTGTATCTGGAATCAATATGTTGAATATGCCCTCCAGAATGGAAGATTGGATGTTGCAAAGGAACTTTTGGTCCATTGGTTTCACTCTGTTTGGAAAGTTCAATATCTTCAAAATGGATTAGTGGAGCCCATGGATGGTGGTAATTCATGCCACTTACTAGCATTAGCTTCAAAATCAAGTCCAGAAACATCGAAGTTCGATCCTAACCAGATAGATTTAATGTTTGGTTATCTCAATCTTTCTCTCCATAAACTATTGCAGAATGATCACATTGAAGCTCGCTCAGCCATTGACAAGGCGATGAAGGCTGCTACTCCTGAATATTTTAAGCATTGCTTGAGAGAGCATGCCACTTTTTTGCTCACCAATGAATCACTATCAAAGGAGGATCCCCCTATCATTGGGATCAAGAATGTTTTGGAGGGTTATCTGGATGATGCCTCTGCTTTCCTCATATCTGAGCCATTATCAAGAAAATTCATTGATGACATCAAGAAATCAAGAGTGCAGCAGCTAGTTAGTAACATTTTCAGTCCAGTTTCATTTGATTTTTCTCTGGTAAACTTGATCCTTGAAGTGTGGTATGGCCCCACTCTTTTAACCCAAAAGTTTAGTGACTCGAAGAATTTGGTGGATTTTGTCGAATCCATCTTGGAGATACTGCCGTCCAACTACCTATTAGCAATTTCTCTCTGTAAGCTGTTAAGCAGAGAATACAACTCCACCAATGTTACTTGTGCCAGTCTTTTGTTCTGGGGAAGCTCAACCTTGGTCAGTGCAATCTTTCATGCTATCCCAATACCACCAGAGTATGTATGGGTAGAAGCTGCAGGTATTTTGGGCAATCTTGCTGGTATTGAGGCCAGTTGTGAGAGGTTTTATGAGCGAGCCTTTTCAGTATATCCATTCTCTGTCAAGTTGTGGAAATCCTATTATAACCTATCTAAGGCCATAGGAAATACAAGCACTGTTGTGGAGGCAGCAAAAAAAAAGGGTATTGAACTTGATGAACTTCAATTTTAGATATAGAATAGTTAGGATGTCAGGTTAGCAACACAGCATTTGTTCTAGGAAAACTTGGGTTCAGTTTTGCTTTTGACAAGTGAGGAGAGGCCTGTAGTTTTAAATTGAACTTCTTTGACAAGTTAGTGGGTTCCAGTAATGCTAGGAGTGTTATAAGATGTTGAAGGTCCAACAAGGAATTCCAGAAGTAAATACATGATAGAAAATAACGGAGGTTCTAGCTTTCACTAAGTTGGCAGCATATGGCTTAGGTGCTTAAGATAAGGTTTACAGGAGGTGTCAGCGTTGGGATTGGTGGTTTTTCATTTACTTTTTCACCTTTTCCCCCTTTTGTATTTTCTTTACTCTAATTTTTTGGGGGGTTGGGGTGTGTCATGTGTATGGGGTGGGGTACTGTCTTACCATATCGATCAATTGTAATTATCCAAATCTTTGTACTGCAAATATAGATGGAATGAAGATGGGATTAGTTCTGAATTTTGATTACTCCATTATCTGCAGTCCTCTGGATAGTCTTCCTGTTAATATGTCTTTTCTCTTTGTTCTCCCCTGATTAACAATCATTTTGTGGATTGATATCATCAAAGTTGGATGTAATGATATCAACCCATTACTACTTATCAAAAATGATATCAACCCATTGCTGCTTGGATTTCAGCCATCGTAAAACCACATAGATTGTTTGCCATCCCAAGACTGGATTCTTGGAAGGGAAAAATGTTTTATTTCTCAAAATTTCATCCTCAAAAGTGGTTCTCAAATGATGTGTCATCATCTTTTTAAAATAGTAGATCCCTTTGACATATAATTTGGAAATCAAATTTTTGAAAATAAAAATAAAAATTTAGTAAGTGTAGTACTTCTCTTCACGAAAATTTCAAATATTTGCAGCAGTAACTATGAACCATTTAGGGCACAATGCAGTACAGCCCGTGATTTCCATTTCCAACTCCATTAAGCAGATATCTTCTACTACAAGAACTCAGATTCTAGCTTGGCAAGATTCTACCTCTCTCCCATTGGTCCTCCCCCGTATCTGGCAGCATCAAGACCAATTTTAATATTGCAATGACGACCGACTTTGCAGTGGCAGCGGCGGTTATTAGTGACTTTGATGGTAACATTATCAAAGCTGCTACCAAGCGCCTGCTCACTAATGATGCCTCAATTGATGAAGCTCATGCAGCCATGTTGGTTGCTCAAACTACAGCCTCATGTGGGGTCAAATTTTTTGTAGTGCTAATTTTAGAGAAGATGATTTAGTTAAGTAGGCCGCTTTCTATCTTGTATTTTGAAGCATTCCTAATGGATCTCTCATTCTTTCTTTCATTCAGATTAAAAGTGAAAAAGATCCTCCCTTGTAACATTTTTCCCTTATCGAATAATTAAAAGAAAAAAAAAAATTGAGATTGGTTGACTTGGTGAATTGCATGGAAACCTTGAAATTTCTTGGAAAGTTGTAGTTTTCCATTTCATTCCTATTTAGGAGATAGACATGTACTCAAACGGATATAAATATCTAACAGTGTTGATGTTTGGATTGCTAGTAATTCGGGTAGTCGATCCAGATAGATGGTTGAAATATGGATGAAACTCCTTGAAAGTTGAACTGATTCTTATATGCTTGTTCAAAGCCTGCTCACTTTTGATGACGCATAGTAAATGTGAAAATTTTTATGGGACTTATTTACTCGAGCAAGCTTCAGGTAACTCGCCTCTCTGTTTGGACAAATAAGCCTCAAAAGATTTCTCTCACATTTGCTGTCGGAATTGCTAGCAATCCAAACAACAAATTGTTGTGAATTTGAATCTGATGTTGAACATGTCCCACTTTGCCCTACGCCACTAACCTTGGTGTCTAAACATACGCTTACATATATTATACCCTTCCAAAGGCCTTGGCCTTACAGCGCCAAAGGAGCATAACTTCGTGATAAATTGTGAATATCATAAAATCTTGTCTTTAAATTTGCTTGACTTGCATGAGTCAAACTTATAGTTGACATACAATATTACAATGGGCCAGGAGTGATCTATTTTCAAGTTTACGTTTCTCGTAAACGGTTAGATGCTTCTCTCATTTGACAAGGTAAAGTGCCCATTTCATTAAGTAATTGTTACGTATAGCCACTGATTCACAAAACCCGCAATAATTACATGCAATTTAGGCAGGCCTATTGAGAGGAGGTTGCAAAACTCACTTGCTCCATACAGATAAGGCCCGCACTTCAAGTTGAACAGGTTAATCTTGCAACCTTAAGAATTGCTTGTAATTCGAGCAGCCTAATAACAAGAAATATTGATCCAAATCACTCATCCCCCAAACTTTGAACAAAATACCTATTTGCTTTAACTTTTTCCCTTCTAGAACGCCATACAAGGTCAATTTGATTGTTAAAATTCAGCTTTTCACTTGTCAAAAGAGAGAAAGAAAAAATCCTACGGCTAAAATCAAATTAATCAATTTCCACTTGAGCTCCGCCTTACTATCGTTGAATGAGCTCACAAGTCATTCTCGAACTTCGACTTGAGTTTGGATATAAACAAATGATTATAGTTAAATTAGGTTCTAAATTAAAAGTCTCTTTGGTCTTACAATTTCGCATGCTAAAAGTGAATTTTTAAACAAAATCGTGAAGTGTCCCATTTGTGAGTTTTTTTTTTTAAAAAAATGACAATTTAAAAATGTGAAAAAAAAATCTAATTTTCAAATTGCAGGTAAGGACTGTGTTTTTTAAAACACACTATTTTAAGGTCGAACCGTAATTTTACTAAAAAATAATTACTTTTTTTTTTTTCAAGCAGCACGTTTTGAAACCTCTAAATCAAACAATATATAAATAACTAAATTACCTTGTCTCTCATAAATATAAGATAAATTAATTAAAATTAGGGTTAAAAAAAAAGGTTTAAATTACTTTGAGAAACGCTGATAACAAATTTCACTAATTTAGCATTTACATAATTAAATTTGTATTCAAAGTAAAGCGTACTGAGGTTCAGTCAGCTTACCTGGGCTTCCCGTTCTACGAGTCCCAGACAGCCCATTTCTTCAACTACTATAACTACTGGAACCCAATAGCATTTGGCACCGCGGAATTCCCGGGCGCCACCTCCTCGTAGAGCTTTAAACCCTCAAAACCCCATTTCACAGAACTAGGGCAGAAGCAGAACACAAATCTCTTCCTCTCTGTGATTTGCTCTCCGGAGAGATCCAGAAAATGAACAATCTCAAGCTCTACTCGGAGCTATCTTCAAAACTCGAACTAAGCTCAAAGGAAGAAGAACAAGAAGAAATCGTAGTCTTATCGGCCTTCGACATCGAGCGGAGCCGCCTGTTCTTCGCCTCCTCCACCAATCGCATATACACCACGCACCTCTCCTCGTTCCAAGTATGCCTTCGCCCGTTCTTCGTTGTTAATTTCTTCTGAACCACAACATTATATGAATTTCCTTTTCTGTCCTCGCAGAATGAGCGCGCCTGGAGCAAGACATCCTTACCTGCGGAGGTGGATTCCGTGGACTTGGAGCCGAGTGACTACATGACTGCCTTGGAGTATCTGATGGAGAAGGAGGCGTTGATAATAGGGACTTGGAGTGGGCTCATGTTGCTGCACAGCGTGGACGGCAATGGAACCCAGGTGGTTGGTAGAGTGGAGGGTGGGATCAGGTGCATCGCGCCTAGTCCCGACGGGGATTTGCTCGCTGTCATCAATAGGTTTGGGCAGGTTCTGGTCATGACTCATGATTGGGACTTGTTGTACGAGACTGAGCTAGAGGCTGCCCTTGAAGATATTGACGTACGTAAGGACTTCTTTCCACTTTTCTTTTTTTTTTTAAAAAAAAAAAATTATTATTGTTGTTATTAGTTTCTTGGGTTTGGTTGTTCCAAGCTTTCATGCATAGCGTGTGCTACTACTATTTGTATAAGACACGATTCTTGATAGTTTGAGACTGATGTGGGACTTTATAATGAAGAAAACCCCGGCTGAAAAGTCATCTTTGGGTTAACATGGAAGAAAGAAAAGGGTTATAATTCCATGAATTTATAATTGCTTGGCTGGAATCATTTTCCCAGCTGGAGGCATATGATGTTGCTATTTAGATAGCCACTCCTATTGCATACCTCATAGGATGGTTAGTTTGGGTTGTTCGTATTGTTTGATTGACTTGGAAATTGAAGTACTGGACTGTAGTTTTCAGGTCAACCCACTATGTCTTCTAGATGTGAGAGTTCCGTTTCTTGGCGGGGTGACGGGAAATACTTTGCGAAGCTAAGCAAGGTGTGTGATTCAACTACGTTGCTTAAGAAGATTAAGGTATGGGAACGGGATACAGGGGAGTTACATGCTACTTCAGAATCAAAGGAGTTTATGGGATCAGTTTTAGAATGGATGCCAAGTGGGGCGAAAATTGCGGCTGTTTATGACGGGAAAGCAGATGATGAGTGTCCCTCTATAGCTTTCTTTGAGAGGAACGGGTTGGAAAGAAGCTCGTTCAGAATCAATGAGCAAAAGGATGCAACAATAGAAATTATGAGGTGGAATTGCACTTCGGATCTTCTTGCAGCTGTCGTCAGATGTGAAAAACATGATGCTGTAAAGATCTGGTTTTTCAGCAATAATCATTGGTACTTAAAGCATGAAATTAGGTACTCGAAGCAGGATGGAGTGAGGTTCATGTGGGACCCAACAAAACCGTTGCAGTTGATTTGTTGGACTCTTGGTGGCCATATCACGATTGACAACTTCATCTGGAATGCAGCTGTGATGGAGAACTCAATGGCATTAGTTATTGATGATTCCAAGATACTTGTTACTCCCCTTTCTTTGTACCTTATGCCACCTCCTATGTATCTGTTCAATCTGAAATTTCCGAGTGCTGTCCGAGACATATCGTTTTATTCCAAGAATTCTAAGAACTGTTTAGCTGCTTTTTTATCGGATGGTTGTTTGTGTGCTGTAGAGCTTCCCTCACCTGATACTTGGGAAGAACTAGAAGGCAAACAATTTATTGTTGAAGCTTCCGTTTCTGAATCAGTATTTGGACCTCTTGTGCATCTTATATGGTTGGATTCACATATACTTCTTACTGTTTCGCATTATGGGTTTAATCATTACGTGTCCAGAACTTCTTCAAATGAGGATGGGCTTCTCGGCTTCTATTCGCAGGAAATTGAGCTTGTATGCTCTGAGAATCATGTCCCAGGTTTACCAACATGCTCAGGCTGGCATGCAAAAGTTTTGCGTCAAAACTCTCTAGACGGACTGGTTGTTGGAATTGCTTCCAATCCCACCAAAAGCTGTTCGGCATTTATTCAGTTTGATGGTGGAAAACTATCCGAGTATACAACTAGGATAGGAACTCTGAAACATGTTGATATGAGTTTTTCATCATCTTGCCCTTGGATGAGTGTGGTTTCAGTTGGTGACAGTGGATCATTCAAGCCTTTGCTTTTTGGACTTGATGATCTTGGCAGGTTGCATGTAGGTGGGAGGATATTATGCAACAATTGCAGCAGTTTCTCGGTTTACTCTAATTTAGCTGATCAAGTGATCACGCATTTAATTCTTGCAACTAAACAGGATTTGCTCTGTATTGTTGGCATAGGTGACATATTGCATGGAGAATTAGACATGAAATATGAGGACTTCATCCCCACTGGTAATAGGAGAAGAGAAGAAAATAAAAACTTTATACATATATGGGAAAGAGGTGCCAAAGTTGTTGGCGTCCTGCATGGAGATGAAGCTGCTGTCATATTACAAACAACTCGGGGAAACCTGGAATGCATTTACCCTAGAAAATTGGTCCTGGCCTCTATTGTCAATGCGTTGGTCGAAGGACGCTTCAAAGATGCACTACTCATGGTGAGGCGGCATAGAATAGATTTCAATGTCATCGTTGACCGTTGTGGTTGGGAAGTGTTTCTCCAATCAGCTGCTGAGTTTGTCAGGCAGGTTTATAATTTTAGCTACATAACTGAGTTTGTTTGTGCCATAAAGAATGAGAATATTACAGAGCGACTATACAAAGATTTCATATCTTTACCTTGCTCAAAGGACACTAAAGATGTGCAAGCTAGGGATTCAAAGGGTCTTTGTGCAAATAACAAGGTTTCTTCTGTCCTGCTGGCCATAAGGAAGGCTCTTGAGGAACAACTACCTGAAAGTCCCGCCAGGGAGCTTTGCATCTTGACCACTCTTGCTCGTAGTGATCCCCCAGCAATTGAAGAAGCTTTAGAGAGAATAAAAGTTACCCGTGAAATGGAGTTATCAAGTTCTAATGACCCTAGGAGAATGTCTTACCCTTCTGCCGAAGAAGCTCTGAAGCATCTCTTGTGGTTATCTGATGCTGAGGTCGTATTTGAGGCTGCTTTAGGCCTTTATGATTTGAACCTTGCCGCTATTGTCGCATTGAACTCCCAGCGGGATCCAAAAGAATTTCTTCCATTCCTTCAAGAGTTGGAACATATGCCAGTCGTCTTAATGCGCTACAATATTGACCTCAGGCTACACAGGTTTGCAAAAGCTCTCAAACACATTGTTTCTGCAGGAGATGCTCATTTTGAAGATTCTATGAACCTCATGAAGAACAATCCTCAACTTTTTCCTTTGGGACTTCAACTTATCACTGATCCTGCCAAGAGGAAGCAAGTCCTTGAGGCCTGGGGAGATCATCTTAGCGATGAAAAATGTTTTGAGGATGCTGCTACAATTTATTTGTGCTGTTCCAGTTTGGAAAAGGCTTTGAAGTCATATCGCGCTTGTGGTAACTGGAGTGGGGTGCTTACAGTTGCTGGGCTCCTTAAGATGGGAAAAGATGAGATAATACAGCTGTCTCGTGAGCTTTCTGAAGAACTTCAAGCTCTTGGTAAACCAGGGCAAGCTGCCAAAATTGCTCTGGAGTATTGTGGAGATGTTAATGGGGGGGTGAATTTGTTAATTAGTGCAAGAGACTGGGAGGAGGCTTTGAGGGTTGCATTTTTGCACAGGAGAGAAGATTTAATCTCTGAAGTAAAGAATGCATCTTTGGAATGTGCAAGCATGGTAATAGGTGAATACGAGGAAGGTTTGGAGAAAGTAGGGAAGTATCTGGCCCGCTACTTAGCTGTTCGACAGAGAAGATTACTTCTTGCTGCAAAGGTCCAGTCAGAGGAACGGTCAATGAGTGATCTTGATGATGATACTGCTTCAGAAGCTAGCAGTAATTTCAGTGGAATGAGTGCTTACACCACAGGGTATGCCTTCATACTTTCATGTCGTATAATTTTGCCTCCATAGTGCATTATTCTTCAATAGAGTTATTGGTTCTATGCAGTTCTTTATTGACTATTTAGTAACGCCCATTGGTTACATTCTTCATTAGTAGGCAGTGCTATTTACATCTCTGCATGCTTGTGCGCTGTTATGCCTGGTATTTGATTTTGTAACCATGGCCTAGGGCCTTGAAATCTTCCATAAAAAACTTTGGCTTTATCATCCGTTAGCTTATTTCATTTTATGTTGACATACACTTCTTTACTTATACCCACTTTTCTCTTATGCTGAGTTGTCGAAGCAAACTGCAAATTTTTCACTCACAAATACCATCTAAACTACAGTTTCCAATAAAATGATGTTTTTTTAATCTGAAAGACAAGTTTTTATTGAAGTAATGATCCAGCATTATCATGTTCTATCATGAATGCGCTATTTTACGGACTATTATACACTATTCTTTGATTTAATACTCACATTTCCTTGGGGAATTTCTCCTTTTTTGTCCTTCTCACTATCTACTAATTTCTCCCTAGCTTGTTGAACCATGTTCCAGCTTTACTCTGCCCCGGCAATTCCATGTGTAATTTTTGCCTAGCTCGTCTACTGACATTAGTACTCATTCTTGTTAACGACTACTTAGAGAAGACAATATTAGATAACATGGTTGTCGCATGTTTTGTTTGGTGGCTTTTAAGAGATGGGGCTAACACTGACCATATCATTTCAATCATTTTTGGCTGCAATCAATCTTCACTTTTTTTTCTCTGTACTCTTTAGATGTAATTCTTACTTTTGTCAACTTTTGATCTTCATTGCTCTGTTATAATCCAATGACAAAGGTACAGTTTGTGATCCCCCAAACACGCTGGGGACAAAGAGGAAAATTATTATTCTTTTTTTCTAAAAATGTGCATAGCAGTTGGTTCGCCCATTGTTTTTCCATGTGCATCTGAATTTTTCTGGTATCAACCTTCGTTTCATGAGCAGGACCAGGAAGAGCACCACCTCTTCCATCATCTCAAGTGCAACTAGCAAGGCCAGAGACATGAGACGCCAGAGGAAGAGAGGAAAAATCCGTCCTGGAAGGTATTTGGGTATTTAATTTTTAAAGATCTCTTTTCTTCTTTTGCTAGAGTTGTCTTCAGTCACAATCTCATGGACGAAAAAAATTGCTTTACATTTGTAGCCCTGGTGAGGAGCTGGGTCTGGTAGAGCATTTGAAGGGCATGTCTCTAACAGCTGGAGCGAGGCTTGAACTTAAATCTTTGCTGCTTTCCCTTGTAATGCTTGGCGAGGAAGAAATCGCGAGGAAGCTGCAACGCGCAGGCGAGAATTTTCAACTGTCTCAAATGGCAGCAGTTCAACTAGCTGAAGATACAATGTCCAGTGATAGCATAGACGAGCATGCACATACTTTGGAGCACTACATAGTAAAAGTGAGGACCGAAGTGCAAAATTCAGAGGCCTTCTCCTGGCGGTCTAAAATATTCGTTTCTCCTTAATAGGCGTGATTAGTGATCAGTTTTACCTGATAACTCATCTGGGTTTAGCCTGGACATGCCTAGATGCGTTTCACTGGATGTGTCAAAGTTTTTGTCTCTGCCCCTAAGCTGATTTTTAACAGAGTCCATGATTTTTAGCATCTATTGCAAGTGTTTGAACTATGAACAGCGGAAGGAGCAACATGTAAAAAATAGGGAATGCAAATCAAGAACATGAATAATGCAGTGAAAAGCGACTGGGATTTTGATCTGATCAATTCGACTCGCGGGGGCGGGGGTTGGCTTAGATGGCATTTTCGAGTTAAGAAGGATTTTGCAAAATTTATTGATATAATTGCATCCATAAGGAAGTTCCACATCTCATTTTTTACTAGACAAAGGTGTGAGACTCTGGTCGGTGATAGTGAATACTTGTACAAGCAAATCATAAAGGAAAATCTTGCTTAGAAGAAAAAATCATTGAATGAAAAGAAAAATCAAACAAGGGCTCATCTCAAAGAGGATATTGTGAAGCATTTGGGGAAATGGAAGTTTAACACGTCAAGTCTTTAACGTCAATTTCTCAATTTGGTGTTGGGAATATTGTCGCTACCATTTTCTTTTTTGGGTTTTGTTTTTGTTATGTTAATGTTCCCATCGTTGTTGTCGTAGACGTTGGAATAAAGAGGTGGAGCTGCGGAGTTGAGGTAAATTCTCGGATCCAGATTGATAGGGGATGTAGAGGATAAAAAATGAAAAAA
The DNA here is from genome assembly GCA_028654335.1 of Alnus rubra. Lineage (NCBI taxonomy): Eukaryota > Viridiplantae > Streptophyta > Magnoliopsida > Fagales > Betulaceae > Alnus > Alnus rubra. The sequence goes on along the minus strand of JAJPGS010001661.1, from coordinate 218,796 downwards.
GAACAACGAAGAGGGCCCAACCGGGTTCGAACCGGTGACCTCTTGATCTGCAGTCAAATGCTCTACCACTGAGCTATGGACCCTTTGTTGATTACATATCCTATATCTTTATTTTTATTATAAATTAAAAAAAAAAACCCTATATAGCTCATCTGCCATACCATTTAAAGCATCCCCTATATGCCTCAAACTTTTTCACTAACGTTCCAGTTTTTTTTTCTTCTTAAAAACCGACTTCAAGAAACAAAAATAGGACACAAAATTGGCAGGAAATGGTTTCTGTTTTTTTTTTTTTTTTTGTCCCCTCTCGTAAGTCATATACATAGCTCCTCTCAGGCACATTCCCCTTTTATCTTTCTAAGAGAATTACTCCAGTCTCCACAGCAGAAGCATGCTCAAGTTGCAATTGGCTCCGGTCACCGGCTCTGAATGCACGGACCTTGTTTTTTTATCTCAACCCAACTACAACCTGGGGTTTTCTTCAACGCCGACTCATTCATCCTAGACGGCCTTGTGCTGCCCTCATCACCCCACCTACCACATTCAGCAAATATACTAGATAAAACTACGTGATTCGTAGGGTTTTCTGGTTCAAGTTTCTCAAGCTGTTGCAGCGCAACTTCTCCCAAATTTATATTGGAATGCATTTTACAAGCACCCAATAAGGCTCCCCAAACTCCAGCATCAGGCTCCATTGGCATTGTCCTTATCAAAATTAAAATCTCATCAAATAACCCAGCACGTCCTAGAAGATCTACCATGCAAGCATAGTGTTCCAGCTCTGGTTCAAGATGTTGTTTTTGATGCATGGACTCAAAAAATTTCCTTCCTTCTTCGACCAAACCTGCATGCCTACAAGCAGACAAAACATTGATGAAGGACACAGAATCAACTTGGACATGACTCTCTTGCATAAGCGAGAAAAGTGCAATGGCATTGTGGCCTTGCCCATGCACTGCATACCCTGCAAGCATTGCATTCCATGAAACTGTGTTTTTGTTTCCCATCTCATTAAACCATTTCTCTGAAGAATCGAGCTCCCCGCATTTAGCATACATATCAATAAGACTATTCCCAACAAGTGTATTAGACAGAAATCCCATCCGGATAATGCAGGCATGAAAAGCCATGCCTTCACATAAGGCAGCCAAATGTGCCACTGCCGGAAGGATACTCACAAATGTGACCAAGTTAGGACGAAAGTTCTCCAATTTCATCAGGAAAAAGGCGGACATAGCTTTCTTTGCATGTCCGTTCAGTAGGTATCCTCCAATTATTACATTCCAAGATACTTCATCCTTCGCAAACTCCATTTTGTAGAACAAGAATTCAGCCGAGGAAAGCCGTCCACATTTTGCGTACATGTCAATGAGAGCATTCCTTACAGGACAGTCGGATTCAAATCCATTCCTTATAATTTGCCCATGAACGCAGGTGCCTTGGCGTAGGTCATTTAAAAGAGAATAAGCATGGAGCAAACCCACCATGGCTCCTGCATCTGGGTGTATTCCAGATAGCTGTAATTTAAGGAACATTTCCATTGCATGGTATGGGTCACCAATCTGTGCGTACCCATTTATTAAAACATTCCATGTCACGGCATCTTTACATGGCATTCTATTGAAAACGTTCAGTGCCGAAGTAAATAATCCCCACCTCGAATACATGGATACTAGGGCTGTTCCTATTGAAATAACAGAATGAAAGTCGGCCTTAATGGCATAGCAGTGCACGCTTTTGCCTAATCTTACAGCAGACAGTTCTGCACATGCTGGAAGGATACTCAGCAGAGTTACGTTCTCTGGTTTCATATTGTCATTCTGCATATCTCGAAATTGAGACAATGCTTCTTCGAGATAACCAGATTGGACACAAGCAAATATAAAGGCAGACCAAGCAACTAGATCCCTCTGCTGAGGTCCCTTAAGCAATTGTTTGGCCTTCTCTAATTCTCCGCACTTTGCATACATGGTCATGATAGGAGTAGCAACCAAAACATCGGAATCAATCCCTTGTTGTATAGCAAAATCATGGATCTCCTTCCCTTTCTCTAGATCTCTCATCTCTGCAGAAGCCAATAGAACACTTACAGCTGACAACTTATCTATCTTAAGAATCTCTACTTTCATCCTATCAAATAACTTCAAAACCTCAAGGAAAAACCCATTAAACACGTAGCCTGCCATCATCGTCTTCCACGACACATCATCTCGCCCCCACATCTGATCAAAAACCCGGCGAGCAGCTATTACATCTCCACACTTGGAGTACATATCTATCAACCCATTTGAAACGGCAGAACGAAAATCCCTCCTAACCACATATCCATGAATAGGCCTACAAGAATCAATATCTGCTAGACTTGAAACAGCTGGAACCAAGTTCAACAAGCTCACTGAGTCGGGCTTAACACCCCCCAACTGCATACTCCAAAAATATCCCAACGCCTCACGAGGATCCTCACTTTGTGACAACCCTGCAATCATTGTGTTCCAAGCCACCACATCCTTCTTCGGCAAACAATCAAACACCTCTCTTGCACTTTTCAAATCACCCATTTTACAGTACATATCAACAAGACCAGTCCCTATAAACACATCACATTCTAGTCGCCTACGGGCAATTTCACGGTGAACCAGGACACCCTCTTGCAAGTCTAAAGCACCGGTACAGGCTTTCAAAACAAAAGTGAAGGTATACTTGTCAGGTTCACGTCCTTTCCCTAACATGCAATGGTACATATTGAGAGCGTCCTTGCTTTGGTTTGACCTCGCATAAGCTCTTATCATTGAATTCCACAGAATAACAGATGGGTTTGGTGTGAATTCGAAAACAGATCGAGCCAAATCACATTTGTGAAACAAAGAGTAGGAATTGATGAGATGGGAAAGTGTGTCGTGGTCTTCTCCGAGGCCTGAGACTATCAAACGGCCATGGACTTGAAGCAGTGACTTGAGGTACTTGCATGACGAAAGGAGACGTAGGTAATGGGTGTAATTTGTTGAACTGTGGGAGGGTAAAGATGGGATTTGGGAAGCAGTTGCTGCGAGTGCATGGTATGGTCTATGCAGTACATAGTGCACTCTCATCGTTCTTTCAATACATACTGCTCTCATCCTTATTTTCTTATACCCTTTTTAATGGTGTGGGTGAAGTTGTTCGGTTCCCGCTTAAAATTTCTAAAACTTTTTGGTTTGGATTATAATGTTTTTTTTTTAATTCTTAGAATATCTAGAGTTTTTGCATCCCTCTAGATTTTTTAAATTAAAAAGACATAACCACTCTATAATATTGAAAATTCTTCGTAATGATCTATCATAAATTCAATGATAATTTTAAGAGTCACATCAATTTTGGGAGGACAAATGAATGATATGTAGCATTACTCGGCTAGTCATTCTCTTTATTATATTTTAATGGTAAACATAACATATATAAGGGGTAACAATTGACAATGTTCCAAGTCTCAAAATATTTTCCATATATATATATATATATAATTATTTTAAAATCAAATTGTTACCCCCTAAATTTTATTTTGTTTTTTAAATCTCATCCCCCACATCTAAAATCCTAGTCCGCCCCTAATAACATTTATTACATAATAATAAGTTTTCGATTTCAATGGATCTTCTTTGGTCCAAGTGTGTTTATATGTCTTTCAAATATTGATCATCTTCTATCTAGGTACTAAGTTTCACTAGTTCATTGTTTGAATGTTAATAGAAAAAGAATATATATTTTTGTATGCTTTGATTTCTTTATTTACATGATATAATATATATAATAGACCAGGTTTTTTCCTTAATGACGAATTGAGAAATGAAATCTTAATTAGCTATCATAATAGTTTAGGCATTGCTAGTTTTAGTCAAAGACTCAAACTCGTAGCTAGTACAATATTCAAAGTTGTCGCTTTAAAAAATAAAAGTAAAAAATTATTTTTTCTAAAAGTCTTGAGATTGATTAGATTATTATTTTTGGTTAGTTATAGATTGATAATGAGATAATGATACGTGTTGAAGAACATACCAAGAATATATATATATATATATATCAAAGGAAGCATAAGGAAATTAAGACAACAACAATAACAAATGACTGAGCAACCTAACAAGAAGTTATAAAAAAAAATTTAAAAATTTAAAATTAAAAGGTAATATATCAAATGAATTATGCGGCCATATAGATTATTAACACGAACACTAAAAAAATTGATCACCAATTAAGGCGGTTTAACAAGGCATACCAGAGAGAGCACATCCAAGAGGCACGAGAAGGGACACAAACCTCGAAAGGTTCTGCAACCCATTCCAAACCCCAACAAAAAAAGGGTAACAAACACTAGTAAGGATACTAAAATACAAAGAAAACAACACACAATAGAAATACATAGAAAATTATATTTAAATGTTATGTATTTTTTTTAGAGGGTTGCATGATAAATAAATCCGTAGTTAAACTCTGAAACTACTGTTTCCATGTGATGGTTAATGATATAAATAATATATCAAATGATTAATTATGATTATCACATCGACATTATAAGATATTTATGTAATAAAAAAAGTAGACTAGCATTTTTTTTTTAACTTTTTTTATAAAAAATACATATATTTTAAACATGTCAATTTAATAAAATTTCTATGCTCCAATTTGAAGAAAAAACTTGTGCAAAATCTTAGAAGTTCATTTCTTAATGAGTACAACTACTCAAGAAGAAAGGCCCATCAACCGGTGCAGAAATTTTTTGGAGAACTATCATCCGGTGTAGAATTGGGAAGACAATCGTTTTTTCATTCTAAAACTTGCCAAGAAATTCTTGGTGGAAACTAGTGACAAATAATGGAACTACAAATCTTGCAAATGACCCTTGGTGGATCAAACTAAAGAGAAGATTTAACTAGGCTAGGGGTTTAGACTTTGCTCCGATCCTCATGTCAATGTGTTAACAATCATACTCCCATAAGATAAAACTGATCAACAGATTTGTTAAATCACTCATTATTTCAAAAGCTTAAAATATAAGGAGAATTGATGGAGATAAAGTTTAAACTTAAAACCTTTTTTTTTTTACTATGTTAAATCACCACTTACTTTAAAAATTTAAACTGATAAAAATAATAATAATAAATTTAATCATTTAATTAATATTCTAACAAGAATATTTTTACCACCTACCACAAGAACCAAAAAAAAGGGGTTCAAAATACCAATACAAGTAGTGATCCACCCTAGCGGCAATTGATGAAAACACATTAGTAAATCTTTTGATGCCGCACAAACAAACCATAAAAATAGGTGAAGACGTTCAATTCGAAGAAGACGAAACCATGGAATCAATTCAGTATAAGGAAAGGCAAAAGAATAGCCCGATCTACAATACAATATTGGGCTCACATAAGCAAACAACTGAAATTGATATGTACCCTCATAATCCGGGATAGAATTAGTGTGTATAAATTCACACTAAAAGTAATATGCCAAGAAAACCACAGATAACGATTCACCATGTTTTAAATGTGAAAAAAAAACAAGCCATTATCATAGTATTAAAGCAAGTTCAAAGTTCCACGACCTATAGACATTGAACCGGATAGTTGGAGAGATCTCCCTTGCATAGCGGGCACTTTGCATTCAATTAGTGCGGCTTCGAATAACATCAAGACCCATCTCAGTAGGATCAGTAGCTTGCAACTCAACCTGAATGCCATCCAACTCTCTCTTAAACCTGTCCTTGGAGCTTGCATAAATCATCTTGCTTCTCACCTTTGAAGTATCAGGGCACCTTCGAATATATTATTTAATAAATAAGTCAATACACAAAGTAGAATAAACAACAATGTCAGATAATGGAAGACGATGAACATTGTAAACTTTGAACCACTAAACATATATTACCAAGCAATGAAAACAATCCTGCTCCTCGGGACATTCTCTTCCGTCACAAAATCAAAGTCATAAATAGCGTATCGGCACTCATCAGCAGGAAGGCTTGCAGAGAAAACCTCATAACTATCAGTTGGCTCACCAAGCTTCTCCACAACAACCTCCTTTTGCTTCTCTTCAATCTTGTAAACAATGAAGCGGTAAGTCCTTTTTGCCTTCAGTTCTAAAAACTTTAGCTTGCAGTCATCATGTACAGCCATCCCAGATGCTGCGTTTGCCTGCAATATTGGATGAAATACTAGCTCGTATCAACTACCATCTGAAATTTTGCTTGCTTTGACAAAACTTTTCTTCTCTTTTCAAAACAAAAATATTAACAAACAACCAAAAACACAACACTCAAAACTATTTTCACCTTCACGTCACATTATAAGACTTTTTCAAACTAAAAATTAAAAAGTACCCTCTAAAAATCATTAACAAGCAGAGCACAATCAGGAAAAAAGTTCCCACTCTACACCCCCACCAATTCTTTTTTTTTTTATAAGTAAATAAAGTTTTATTGAATACACCCCCACCAATTCTAAATGAACAAAACAACCAAATCCTGAAATTCATCCCAAATAATTAAATAACTTGCAACACTATCCACCAGTCAAAAATCCCATAATGACCAAACAAATACATAAACAACAATGCAAGGTCCTTATTTCTTTTTTTTCCACTTCCTAACTTTTCCTTAGTTCCACTGAAATTCTCATATCAACTTTATTTTCTAACTTTTCCGTCAACTTTCCGCTGGACAAAGGCAAAAAAAAAAGAGATAGAATACGACGTTTTTTCAGGCGTATAGAGAATGGCACGATCATCTAGCCTTGGTCCTCTCATCATCTGATTCCCGAAAGGCAGAACTGAAGAGCGCACTGTTTGGGACTGGGCACGACCCCTCTTCTTTCTTTAGACTATCGTTTTTTGTTTTCTGGATGTGGATTGAGCATTTTGTTGAGTACTGTTTTTGCGCTTGTTAACCTTCTCATCTATCTCACAAACTGCTTCGGGTCTCCTTAGTTCCAAATCAACTTACATATAATACTCCACATTATTTCCCAATCTCAACTTATTTATCATAAAATTAACAACAGTTGCACTAAAAAAAAATTCAAAAGTCGTCATAATTTATCAACTATCAACCTAGGCAGAACAAACTAGGAAAAATCCCATGTGCCACAGCAATTCATTAAGCACAAAAACAGCCACAGAACAATCAACCGACATTGAGATTAGCCATCAAACCTTCTGTGTGCGTGTGTGTGTAGATACACACAAACAGAATACATACATACATATACAAATACAAGTATACAGAACATATTGCATCTGATCGACTAAAAAGCATAAGCAAACAGATCAAATTAGCAGCGAAGACCAGACGGTTCAGGAGAAAAAAAATCGAACCAATGATCAAATCAGAGTCAGTTCAGAACAGTTACCGCACAAACCCTAACTTAAACTCCTAATCCACTCAAAAGGACCAGAGATTCCACACAAACCAACAAAAATTCTTACAGATCCAACACAAGAAAAAATGTAACAGAGACAATAAATACTAAAATCATAAAATAAACTAGTCGTTAGAAAGAAGCTCTAGAGTGAAGTAGTCAAAGTACTCACCATTTCTTTTTCCCGAGAAAATATCGGAGGAGAAAGGAGGAGAAAATCTAGGGCTTAAGAGAGAGAGAGAGAGAGAGAGAGAATGAGGGTAAAGATAGATGGATGGGGAATGAGGAAAGGCTTCTTCAAGTATGGTGGCTCTTGCTAACGTGACGGCTGTGGTCGCGGTGACGAGTGTTCACCCACTGATCGGGTGCCACGACATGTGCGGTGAGAGGGTGAGATTGGCTTTCGCGTCACGCAAAGGGGGCTATGTTACTGTAGGATATTGGGCTTCGTACGATGCCTTTTTGCAGTTGTGGACCCAACCTTTTCGTTTGGAAAGATTTTGGCCCAACCCAAAATTTTCGTTTTCCTTTTCATTTCCTTGTTGCTTGATGATCTTGATTCTTGATGGTAAATTGGGTTTAATTCTTCATCCAAATTTTTGATAATTTCTTGTTTGGATGGCCAGTAATTTAAGCATTAAATGAAAAAGATTATATAATCATATGATCAAGTAAGTTGGTGGACAGCCTAAAATTTGCTTGTGCAGATAGACTTTATATTAACTCTCACACATTTATTACTCAAATTGTTAGCAATTCGAACAACAAAATTGTTGAAAATCTCTATCCTTAATTTTTTCTTCCTTTTCTTTTTTCTTTTTATAGATAATTTAAGTTTATTTTTTATTATTATTCTCAAGTCAAAAATATAAATAAATCGTTCAAAACATAAAAATTATCTTTATTTTTATGTCACGTGAAATACTGGTTAAAAAAGAAGAAAAGAAAAAAAAAACATATCTGTTCTTCCTACTTGTTTCAACAAGTTTTAGATCTTTTTTTCACTAGTTGACTATTCGTTCCTCAATCATTATTTTTACGATTTGACATGGATAGAATCAATTGTCGAGACCTTCTTTTACAAGACAAAAGGTAAGGGTTGGATAAGTCCCCTCTTTATTCCTTTTCCCCTTTCAATTAAAAAAAAATTGTATTCCAAAAAAATGTATTTGATGCTTTAATTATTTTCGACTTAAAATATTTTCTATTGAAAAATATTTTCAACAAAATGATTTTTTTAGAACAAATAATTTTTAAAAAAATATTTTTCAACGTTTGGCTAGTACGGAAATTAGTTACGACGGAAAAACGGCCAGTGAGTTTCAACGGTTGGAGAATAAGGAGCTCAAATTCAAAAAATAGTTTACTAAATTTAAAAATAAAAACCATTTTTTTGAAACTAAATAAACTTTTTTTTATCAAATCAAAAATATTTTCAATTTAACTATTATTTTTTTATCGCACCAAAAATCAAAAAATACTGCATTGAAAAAAACGAAACCTAATTTTTAGTTTGGCACAGGGTAGGTAACAAAAATTGATTACCCATATTGTGGAAAAAGATGGAATTTGAAAGTCATCCATGCATGTCATATTCTGCTTGATATCATTTAGGTCACTCATATGCACAATTGATGCATGCCTAGAAGTTTGGGAATGTAATACTTCTCTCTCATGTGTTGGTTTAATTTTTTCTTAATAAGTGACATCAAGTACGTTAAATATTTAATTAAAATAAAAATAAATTGTAAAGTTATGATTCAAAATTAAAACTTTTACTATGATAAAATGTCAAATTATCAATTATTCAAAAAACTTAAACTAAGACAAAAAAAATAAAAGAGAAAAATATAAGTAAAACGCTAGCTATAGGTGGCTACTCTTTATTGGGGAAAATAAAAGAAACCAGTTTACACACCTTAATTGTTCTAAATTAAGCTCTAATCAAGCAATAAAAACACCTCCGGTTGATGCAAGGGATCCTCTCAAAGTCTCCATATATATATGAATTAAAGTTGAGATTAGAGTAAAGGGTGATATGGCGTAGGGTTTAAGCTAAAATAGTGGGGTAGAAGTAGACATTATCTAGCTATTTATGATGGGCACCACAGAGCATGATGATCAGCAGGGCTTTCAATTTTGACTTTACGAGTAAACGACACAGGAACCAAGCAAAGCCCTTTGCTCCTTAGGTCCACCTGTTCTTCACCAATTTCCTGTTGGAAATTCCATTTTGTAAAATTAAAATTAACTAGAGAAATTAAGAACATAACAATAATTATCATTTTATGGAAATAAACTTCTCAATAAAATTACAAAAACAAAAGGTTCATTAACAATATATCGCTGCATGTCTACCTGTCGTTGACTAGCTCTAACACTTTTGTATGAGCCACTCAGCATCGCGAACAAATTCTGTTCCAATCCAACCAAAAAATAAAAATAAAAATATGTATTAAAATATTAATTAAATAATTAATTTTTCGTTTGTTATTAAATTAAGTTTTAACTTTTGAATAAGTAATAATTTAACTATATGTGTGGTAATTATTATTTTTTTTTAAAAAAAATATATTAAAACCAGCAAACAAAATAAGTACGAAGCAACAAGAGCAAATTAACAAGCTTTTCATTTTTGTTCTTTTTGAAAAATTACAAAATTAGTCAATATGATTGGCCTAATTTATAGATCGCTCTATATCGTATCAAAGTGAATTTGAACGTCCATAGGGTATGTCAAAAAAATAATTTAGTCCCCCGTATTAAATTTCGTTAAGATGTTTGACAGATTCTGCTAAGTACTACGTCAGTACCAATAAAAAAAACGTCATATGTCATTTTTAATATTAAATATATAAAACTTTTTTTTTTTTAAAAAAAGGAACAAATAAAAAAAATTAAAGGCTGCAGCCACCCCATATGGCTGGGGTGGCTGCCCTCTTTCATTTTTTCAATATTTTTTTAAAAAAAAATAAAATTAAGTTCTATATATTTAATATTCTTTTATTTTTTTATTAATAGTGACATGCCCGTTGTATTTTGTTTGATAATGACGTGACACTTAATAAAATATGTCAAATATTTTAATAGAATTTGACTTGAATGACAATTATTTTTTTTGATATATCTTAAGGACTTTTAAATTCACTTTGACATGACAACAAATTATTTGTAAATTAGACTAATGACGTGGACTGATTTCACAATTACCCATTGTTTTTTTTAACTCTTCTCTTTGCCTTTTTTTTCCTTTTTTATCCCCTCTCTGACAATTAATTCATTATGTACGTTAATGTTAAAGTTCACCCTGGTTTAGGCGACAAGACTTATACCTGAATTTGTTTGTGAAGTAGCTTGATAGAAAGCGATGCCTCTTGAAGAACTGATGCAGTGTCGGTCTGCAATAAATAAATTGAAAACTCTAGCTTCTTTTGCTTTAAAGTTCTAATATGTATATATATATATCGATTTCTGGAAAAAGGACTATTTATTAACGTTAACCATCAATTGGTACCTTGCCGTAAGGTGAGACCAGCTTTTGAAGGGCTGTGACCTTGTCACTGAGCTTTTGGCTTCTCCTCGCAGGCACATGCACCTGTAAATATAAAGAGAAAGAAGTCTTTTCGATCAACGAAGAGCAATAAATGCAAGCTATGGGTACACGACTATTTGTATCTTGCTGAATGGCGGGCCTATCTCAAGTAGGAATCACATTTCATGAAAATGAGCCTTAGACCACTGTCATGTAGCACATAATTTGTCAAAAAATGTTACATGAATCGTCACGGTCAATTTATAAAAATAATAAACATCGTGCAAATAGTTACATTTTAGCTTATAATAAAAGTTGTTGTAGCCCGTAAAACATGCACTCATATTATTTTTAGGCATATAAATTGATCACTTACTGTGTGCTCTTGGATATGCGTTGATGATCCTCTCATGATTTCATGTTGCCAATATTGTTGTTCAGAAGTTGAAGCCTTGTTTCTCTTCGTCTTCTTCCACTCGTTCGATGCCGGCATATTGCCAACCATATCGGTTCCTCTTGTGGGCAAGACGTCATCGACCTCAATTGGACGTTTCCTTCCATTTGGCACCGCCTGCAACTCCTGAAAAAAACAAACCCACATATAACTTAATTATGCGTACAGTCTTTTTTTTCTTTTTTTGAATATTGCCTTCAAGAATTAATTTTATTCCTAGTAAAATGTTGATCACTTAATTCACCCAAAATTAAAATTTAGATCAAAATCGAGATATAATACAGGAACTTATAAAGAGATGGAATTTACTGGTTCAAATTGTGGAATTAAAGATTTCTGGCTTAGAAACATTGACTGCTGCGGAATGTCGGCACGGCTTGAGGGACCAGATTGATAGCCTGTGCATAAAGAGGGTTGTTTTAGTCTTTTTGGTTGTTAATAATATACTATACTGTGCAGGAATGCAATAGAAAACAAAATTGTAGCTTAATATTAGTTAGGAGGAAGAAGAATAAAGGCGAAGGAAATTAGGCCGGACTAGAAAATATGTTCCTAAGACTGATGACAGATAGGGAAATTCGCCAAACCTGATTGATGGGTATAGTTAATCAGGGACTGAAAGGGAAGTGCATAGCATCCATTCCCCAGCTGGAGCTGGTCATTGTTGAATACTATGGACTTCATACAAAACCCATTGCCATTGAGATTTCTGTCAAACAATTGTACCAAAGGAAACACTATTAGAGTGGACCAATTCAACCAGTAATATTGATCGACACACTGGTTGTCGAGACTATATAATTTTCTTGGATTCCCATTCGGTGTAACGAAGTTGTTTATTGCATGTGTAATGAATAGTCTTATGTGAGAGGTTGTTCAGGCCATACTTATTTGGACAGGTATTCCGACGGTCCAAACATGTGAGACTTAGATGAATTTGTTAAATCACCACTTGACTTAAAAGTTTAAACTGAGAGAAAATTATTGATTTAATCATTTAAATAATATTTTAACATATTCCCTCACACATGAACTCAAACTTTTAATTTAATGGACAACTCAAACTCTCTTCATAAATAAACTCTTGATTTAATTACCAAACACCTATTTAATAGATGAAGCACAATACGTAAAATATTTAATTAAAATAAAATGTAAATGATGGAAACAAAGTTTGACATCACGACATTTACTCTAATACTATATTAAATTATTACTAATCTAAAAAATATAACTAATAAAAACAAATTATTATATAAATAATATTCTAATACTTCTCCGTACACAAGCTAAAAAGCTATTAGACTTGTCTTAAGAGGATGCTCATTGCACATCTAACTTTCTTGTAAGTAAGAGGTTTGTCTTTAAAATGTCATATATATATATATATATATATATATATATATATATATATATATATATATCCATTTTAGATTTCTATTTCAGATACAGGAATGTATGAAGAGTATGGACAAAAGAGGTGGTCACGCTCAATCACTTCTTAGTTTTCTTTTTGGATCGAGTATATTTTTTGGTTTTTAGTGTTGACCCTTGAATAGTTAAATCAATTGGAATCTACTGTCATCAACTGTAGGGATTAGATTGTGGGGGCTCTTTACTATTAGAGGGTATTTGGTAAAGATTTTTGTGAGGTCTTTTAAAAAAAGAAGTTTTCAATTTTTTTTTACGAATAAGTGAAAAAAAATTATTTTGTAGTCACTAATTTTTTTGTTTGAATGGTAATAATTAGTAAAAAAAAAAGAAAAAAGAGTTCAAATGTTTTGAAATTGACTTTTTAAGAGGAAATTGGGAGGGAGGAGGGCTTGCCAAACAAACTCAAATGCGCAAGCTAATGACCAAAATGACTGGTACCAAACTTCAGTCCAGCTTTAGAAGTAAACTGTGTTAATCTTTTTGTAGTCTTTTATTGCTTTTTTGATATAAAGATTAAAAAAGATATGTTTTCAATCAACATAATCTCACAGAAATTGGGAATCTCTTTAAAGCTATTATCTTGAGTAATGCTGCATGTACATATATCAAAAAGCCTTCAATCCAACTAAAAACAATAGAGATCTAACACGTGAATTACTAAAAATAAGGTTTGAATTAATTAAGACTTTAATTTTAATATATATGATTTTAAATTTTATTAAAAAGTAATAATTTAAATCATATTCTAACTCGTAATTTGGTTTTGATTTTCATTATCTTTCTCTTGCTTATTATAAAATTCAATACTAATTCATTTTTAAATATTCTTTTGGATTATAGTAATAGATACAAAGGAAGAAGTCTTACAGTACTTCGCTATCCATCTGCATAGAGACGTCCAAATTTGGCACCTGGACTTCATAATTGTTACCTGAAAAGACAAAACAAAATGAATTGAATACTGCCATTAATATATAGTAATTAAATAGTCAAACAAATTCTGTTCATTAATTTCATCGTCAAAAGGAAATTGTTTTAACCCGAGAAAAATGACAAAATTTTAGTCTCTCTAGGCTCCATAAACATCGATCATAAATAAATTACCAAAGCTGTAAAGCGACTGTGGGTACATCGATTGAAGAAGAGCGTTCCTCATTCTCAGACTGATCAGATTCTGTTGGAAGAAGCTGGCCGCGCCTTCAAAGTTCCAAAAGAATGAGTCACGTATATATTGAAAATAAAACTTGCTAAAGATCGAAGGGCTGATCTCATAATATGACTATAATTAGGCCATGCATGCAACTGAGAGAAAGAGAGAACAACTGGGTTTCTGCATTGGAACATGGAGGCTTTGTACGTAATTAATCTTAGAAATCAAACAGAAAATGAAATGAAAGCATTAAAAGATTTAATATAACCTGGTTAATTAAGCCTTCATAATAATGCCATGGAAACTAGCTGATTAGTTCCTCACCTTTATATGATCTGAAATACTGCAGAGAACAGCTGCTCTATCTAGCTCTCTGTATAGTAGCAGAAGGAGGAGAGAAAAATGAGCTCGTGTAAAGAGTTTTCTTGATGAGAATATATATATATTTGTAGCGAAGGTGGGACTTGTAGGGTTTCTTTTGAGTGTAACAACGGTTCTTTCCATTAATCAAAGGGATTCGGCGGTCACAATTGCGTATTTATTGCTCGAAAGGAATAGAAAGCGTCCAGGTAACTCACGAGATAGAAAAGGAGGGCGGCTCTCTAACTTGGCAAATAATCTGTTTGATTTCGCTTTCACTTAATTTGACTTTGTTTTTTCAATTACATGATAATAATTAATTATATGCATGCGAGTATATTATAATAATTAATTCCTAGTCAAAACATAAAGGGATCTGGGATTAACTTGATATATGGAATAGAGACTCAGTCACTTAGGGGTGGGTTCAGCTTGTTTCAACTATTCCTACTGTTAGGATTTTCTGTTAAATCTCAATGGAATGGAGGAGTACGGATTTTTCAAAATATATATATTTTTTTAAAATAATTGTAATTTAAGAATAATTTTATAATTTTATAAAGTTTAAAGGGGTATAAGGATAATTTTATCATTTGACCGTCTGATTTCACCCCAAACCTCAACAGGAGGGGTGGGATCGCAAAGAACTGAAAGGTCGATACAATAAATTGGGAGTTTTAAAATCTTGGGGAAGATTGCAAAAGTGATAGTTTTTTTGAACGAAAGATCTAAGTATTTCATTAATTAGAGATCACGAGCATAAAGCTCTTACATCACAAAGCATAAAACTCTGCAGAATCATAGCCACATGGTATGAGATTACATAGTCATAGATACAAACAAAATTCTTACAATAAAGTGTTATCTATAATTTTCATTTTCCGCTAATCCATGTACAAAAATAGTTAAATAGCATATCTGCTCCGAGCAAACTAGATCTAAGACAAGGGTAGCCAAATATCATAGATTTTTTTTTTTAAATCGGTCATGGGAGATAGCCCCTCACACCTGACTAACCTTGATCCCATAGATCGCTCATGGGGAGATCTAAAGAGAAGAAAACTCTTATTCAAAGCAAAAACACAACCAGCAAACAGTAACAGCAGCCAAAGAGGAGATGAATGGCAAAACATAGAGATAGATGGACGAATGTATAGCAGAAATGTCAAAATTAATGATCTGGTCAAATAGCACCTACAAACAAAAGAAAAACCCATAATGGGAAGGGGGTAGGAGCCGGGAGTAGAAAGGAAAAGAGATGGAGGATGGAGCAGATCTGCTTCATTCTCCTCTCATATCTGTTTTTTTTTAATAGATGAAGTCTACAAAAGTGATAGAGTTAAGAGAAATTAAGTGAAGTTTTTCTTTAATTTTTTCACCCATATTATGCTACATATTACACATATATGTAGACTGCCACGTAAGTTTGTAAGATGTTGTAGTATAATCTGTAGTACTACCCCAAGAGTTTTTCCAAACATTAATTAATATTATTTTCAATATTAAATATATAGATAATTGAGTATAAAATTATAAGGTTAAGGATTAATTTTTTAAAAACTTCTTAATATATTTGTGTTGCGTTTAAAAGTCTAAATGTTTCCCAATAAAAGCATTTCCTAGCAAATATCACCTCCCTTTAGCAAAAGATCTTGTGTGTCGCCTTTAGAAACTTAGGCTTTAACCTAATAAAAACCTTATGGTAATGCCATAGTTATACACATAGTTCGCCACAAGAATCTTTAAAAAGTTCATGTTCTGAATTGAACAAAAAAGAAAAAGAAAAAAAATTGCATGTTCTTTTAAAGTTTTATGGTGTGTGTAGAGGCCGATATTTATTTATACGGAGAACTTCACTTATAATTCATGATATCGATCTTTCATCATTTTTGTAAAAATGTACCAGTCCAAACTTTAGAAAGTGTCAATTCAGGTATCGATCTTTCAATTTTAATCATCCGTTAGAATTTTTCATTAAATCCTGTTAAAATTTTCAAAATATTCCTCATTTTTTTTTTAGGAAAAAAAAAAAAATTGCTACGATTTAGGTATTGGTTAGAATTTAACAGAATTTACAAAAATACCCATGATTGAATCTTTAAAAAAATTTATAATTCTTTTAAAAAAATAAAAAAATAAACAGGGTATTTTGAAAATTTTAATTGAATTGAATGGAAAATTTTAATGGAAGTTTGAAATTGAAAAAAATTGAAAGATAAATACCCTAAATTGACACTTTTTAAAGCTTGTGTATCCTTTTACAAAAGTGAATACGAAATATCAGGAGTTATAAGTAAAATTTTCCATTATTTATATGTCCTTACATTTTCCTTTTTTACCTTCCCAATTTGATTTATTGCACTTCCTTAACCAAAATAAAAATTTATTGTACAATAAAATTTTTAGATCAATGTAGGTACAAACTTTTTCTCCAAATGGGATTGTAAGAATTTCTTTCGGTCCAATTTATTAAACGAATATGTATTTAAAATGCATATAATACTTCTCACATACATTTTAAAAATATATGTGAAAATCACATTTATTTTGGACACATGTCAATATATAATAGATTGAATTGAAGAAAATTCTTCCAATTCAATTTGAATGAAAGCATTCTTCTTTTTAAACCTTGATTGTTGAGTATCCTTTTCCTCGTATTATCTGTTATCAATTGTAACCAATACAAGTGACTAAACTACAGTAATTTTTCTCGATAAAAATCAATCTAGTATTAATTAATATATAGTTGAAATGAATTAATTGAGTGATTTGTGATTATTTGAGTAACCGAGTAAGGCAATTTGTTGCTGGCCGGCCACCTACTATACTTATAACTTGAATTATTAGTGTATGCTCTTTATATTTGCACTTAATTAGTTTGGTGGAACAGTTGGTGAGTAATTAATAATAATACCCTATTGAAGCAAAATAATAATAATAATATACTCTATTTATTTGATTGCTTTCATTATCTTGTTTAATTCATGTGTAAAGTCCAATAAGATACTTTAATTGGCCAGGGAATTAAGCAGTTAATTCGATCAGCTTTAATTCAACATGGTAATCGAAGATGGTTAATTAGATGATTCTCTGGTGAGTCCATTAATGAAGCCATTCATTTAGCCGGTGATGCACATTAATTAAGCACACCTTTTTCTCGAGGATATGTTGTAATTGATTAAAAACAAAATATACAAAGCCTAAGCTCCGTTTGTTAATGCTTTTTTGAGGGTATTTTTTATTTTTTTATTTGAAAAAAATAATTTGATATGAAATAAATGTAAAAAAAATACTCCCTTAAAAGAAATTTAAAATTTTACCTGTAATTTTTTTTAATTTTGCCCCCGGCCCTAATTTTTTTTATTTTTAATTTTGCCTCCCAAATCTCAAATGATGGCTTTGTCCCTCGGCACCCGGCTGAAATAAAACAAAGACTAATAAAATTTGAATTTATGTGAACCCCAAATTAAAACTTAAGTCGATCCAATTTGGGAATTTTTGGAGTTGGATACCAAGTACGTACACGTTCTTATTACACGAAAATGCTAAAGATCACCATATACAAGTCGATCCCCAGTTCCCCACCATTTTGACATCAATGACATGGATCTTGATAATTAGATTTTAAAGCATCCAGGGGTGGATATAACTCCATAAAATAAAATAATAAAAAAATAATAAATGTGTTCATCGGGTGAATCTAATTTTCTTGTAATAGATTTAAGGTGATGAGAATGTCTGGGAGACTACTAGATCGACTCCTTTTATAATTTGACACGACAGCTAGCATGCATAACATTTTTAATTGTTTAATGGCTAATATGGCTAGTCTCATGTAGACTTACAAAATAATGTGGTTGTCCACGTACATGATACTGCCACATCAACCGCAATCAAATTTAATTATTTGGTGGTTGACATGGTAAGTATCACGTGAATTGTACCGCTAAAAAATTTATAATTAAAGTTGTAGTATACCTAATAAAACTTTTAAAGTAGCCTATACCCCCTCCCCCAAAAAAAATAAAAAAAATAAAAAACCCAACATTAAATATCAATTACTTGTGACTAGCTTGGTCCATTTTAAAGTGATTGACCACGTTAAACTCAAAAGTCAATAACCAAGTTTTCTCTTTGTATTGATTCTGTTCTTTGCAGGAGTAAACAGGCCTAATTAATATTAATGCCCATGTAACTATCAATCTACGGCCTAAACGCGGTTCAAATTTGTTCTTATCTCAAAATCTCTATTACATCTTATGTTATAATTCTTTGTTAATCACTCCCTAATTAGTCTATTACAATAATTAATTCCAAAGTCAGCTTGTGTTGTCACCAATGCACGATATGTATGCCATGTGGAATCCGTGCGCCAAGAAAGATAAAACCTTTCTTGTCTGCTGATTGGGGACCTAATATTAACCTTAAGTTTCTGTTTGTTTTGACGAGAAAATCCAAATCAAAAGCAGATGGTGAAGATAGAACTTGAAATATCATACTGTATGGTTGACCAGATTGAACTCTTCCATGCAAATATATTACTCTCTCTCTCTCTCTCTCTCTCTCTCTCTCTATATATATATATATATATATATATATAATATTGAAGTTGATAATCAAACCTTAATCGCCTCTCTCTCTCATATATAGTAACACTAATGATCATCTGCAGGCCAATTTTATATTTACACTAAGTACAATCGAGTTGACAATAATATTAACTTTGACAAACAATTAAACATATTCCGACAACTATTTTACGTGGGTTTAAAATTAAGGAAAATGTATAGGGTTAGGTTTGGAAATAGAATATCAGCAAAGTGGAGTAAAACTAAAATAAAGACTTTCTAGGAGGTAAAAATAAAAATGTAAAGTGTTTATATATACATTCCATAAAAACCTATAATTTTGAGGGAGTTTTTAAAATTTTTTGAGGGGGATTATACCCCAAGCAAGGTTGTAGTTATACATACTACTATTTTTTTTTTATTACAATTCATATGACAGTTTATATTTTATATATAAAAAATAAAGTACTGCTACTTTTTGTACTAAATTTTCATATTGGTTTATGTGACAAATTGTAAGTGGTTAAAAACCTGTATTTTCAGCCGGTGTCAAAATCTAGTATGACGAGTATCATGCATTACTCTTATAAAAATGAGTGTCATGTGACCTACCACATGAGAGTTCACATTTTAATGACCGACGTGACAAATAACATATGAACTATCATATCATTTTTGGAAAATATAATTAGTATAATGTAAAGAGAAATGATCCCTACACTCATTTCTCACAACAGCCCCACAACAAGCTGATGTGGCTTGTAATATTTTATTATTTTTTTTTGTTTTGTTTTGTTGTCTTTTTGTAAAATAATAATAAAATATTACCAGCCACATCAGTTTGTTGTGGGGCTGTTGTGAGAAATGATTAATGAGTGTAGGAATCATTTCTCTAATGTAAATTACGTGTAACCGTCTTTATTTTAGTTGCTGACATGGATTACCACGTCAACCTTACGGAATGCTTCATGTTCAAGTGTTGAACCATGTTATCTGAAAAAAAAAAAAAAAAAGTGTTGGGCCACGTTCACGCAGGGTTTGCAAAGGTTCTAAGCCCATCATGAGCGCTGTGGTGTTTTAGCCTATTGACGGGAATATAGAATTGGGCTCGTCGGAAATTTAAGCTGACCCATTAGCTCCGGTCCGAATATATTTTCTTATCACTATCAGGTGCTTTATGGGCCAACAGAGGAGGCCCAATCTGTCAGAGCCCCAGTTCGAGGGCAACTTAGTAAATTCACGTCTTTGGCAACCAAATATAGGCACGAGGGTTTCCACACTTTCATTCTCTCAAAGCCCCCAAGAAACCCTAATAAGCTCTTCGGTCTTGGAGGCGCCTCTGCTCGGCTCTCTCTGCTTCCTACACGGTACTTACGAACCGAACAAAAACTAATCCTCAAGTGTTTGAACTTCGATTCGCTCTGTGGTTTCTGTTTGAGTTTTTTTTATTTGATCTGTTCGGTCTGTAATTCTTTTACATATGTGTGATCCATGGTGTTGTTTCATTTTTGACGCTCATGCTTGTTTCTGTTTTTTGTTTTTGTTTTAGTTACTAGTATGTGCTTTTGGTGGGAAATCTAAAAGAAAACTATATCTTTTCAATATAAAAATGGTTTGCTGATCAGTGGAGTAGAGTACAGCTGATTTTGTGAGCTGGGCTGAGTCACTGAGTGGATGACCGCATGATTTTGCGTTTGCTACATTATGTAAAATCATGACGAATTTGCGGCTATTCATTTGATGAACCACCAGAATGGGTTGTAGATGATTGGTTTTTTTATGGGAACGCCTTCTTTGAAACTGTGGTTTTATGCCCATTCTCGGTCGTTATATGTATGGGTGTAGATGTTCTATGTAATGCTTGCAATGGTTTTTTGCTGGTTTGCTGTTGAATGTTAAACGGATTGTTTGCTTCTTGGTCTATTTCTTTCTTCTTGTAGTAGCTGGATTTGTGGGTTGGTGTAGTGAATCCATGGATTTTAACAAGTTAGAATAAGGTTGCAGTATACATAAGATTTGGGATAACCACCCATGTTAAGTGATTGGGTTTTCTACAACCCATTTCCCAAGTGATTGGTTTGGGAAAGGTTTATTGGTTAATGGGTAACGTGACTGAGCTTTTGAATGACATGAGAGATGACCATTGTCAAGTGAATTGTTTGTATGATTGACTAACAAATATTCAACAGGGCAATTTCAAACTTTTTTTTTTATTGTCGCTTCAAGCATAGTTGGTCTGCTTGCTAAAGCTTTGTTATTGTCATTGACATGTAATATTCAAATATGTAGCGGAAACAATGGTGCGAGTGAGTGTTTTGAATGATGCTCTTAAGAGCATGTACAATGCTGAGAAGAGGGGGAAGCGCCAGGTCATGATCAGGCCATCCTCGAAAGTGATCATCAAATTTCTTCTGGTTATGCAGAAGCATGGTACAGTAGAGATGGAGAAAACTTTAAATTTTTGTGTTACTTGTACAGTCTAAAAGTTTTACATTTTGCCTCTTTGATGTTGCTCTATAGGTTACATTGGGGAGTTTGAGTATGTTGACGACCACAGGTCTGGCAAAATTGTTGTCGAACTGAATGGAAGGATAAACAAGTGTGGGGTTATTAGTCCTCGTTTTGATGTTGGTGTCAAAGAGGTTGAAGGCTGGACTGCAAGGTTGCTCCCCTCAAGACAGGTTAGCATCAGAACCTTTTTGTAAATGTGTTTGGAGAAGATAGTTTTATCATGACTGTGAACCTACAAGTAGTATGGGTCTTGATAGTTCATTCTTAGTAGTTAATTAGGCTTGTTTGGGTTTGCGATTTTTCAACCGAGAGAATATGTTTTTCGAAATTATATTTGGATTGTTTAGAAAACCTGGGTCAAAATTAGAAAAAGTTGGATAAAATTTGATTAAAATTTGAATTCTAAAAAACAGTATTTGAAAAATAGATTTGATGAAGTTTTTTTTTTAATTAAACTTTAGAGTTACGAAAATTGTCTAGATTAGGGTATTATAAGCCTTCATAGAAAAGGTTAATATATCATTAAATTTCTACTGTTTGCACCTATTGGAAGAATTAAATGTCTTTGGTTTGCCCTGTTGAAATAATACTTTATGTTTTAGGTTACTTAGCCATTTAAAAGGGTACTATGATGTGAATTACATTGTTAATTTATTCTTTCAGTATTATACAGGCTTTTTTTCCTCCTGACCTAAACATATTTCTGGAAACTGCAGTTTGGTTATATTGTGTTGACGACTTCTGCTGGTATCATGGATCATGAAGAGGCTAGGAGAAAGAATGTTGGTGGTAAAGTGCTTGGTTTCTTTTACTAGGCTGAGTTTGTGTCCGGAAATGGTCATAATTTTTCTGATTGTGAGGAGTTTTTTTGGTGTATTTTGAACTTTTTTTAATATAGGATAGTTCTATGTTTCTGTGGATTGAGTGCTTTTTTCTCTTTTTGTGGGTAGTGGTTTCTCTACCCACATTAATGGAAGACTGTAATGTTAAGATTTGTGTTCACCTTATCTAAAAAGCAGTACTATCGTTTACCTTTTTGGTTCTTCTGTATGTTTTCATAACCATTCTGGTTATTGAATTCATTTTTTTTGGCTTTGATCATTGAAGTATCTGCATGGCCAATAACTCTTGAATCAGTCAATGTTACTGGTGCCGTGGGATATGCCCCATATTGTTGAGGCTTTCCTTTGACCATGCTATGTATAATGCTTAAGCGAGGTAAAAGAGATGTCTTTTTTCCCCTTTCCCCACGTTGTGTCTGCAAGGCGTCCACCATTTTGCCAAGACATCAAACAATAGTGGATGCACTTTCTACATCCTGATGGAATATGGAAGGTTAGGTTTTTATAGAAACAGTTTATATATTAAAGCCGTCAGGTTATGAATTTGGTGCTGTGGATCGAGGGTGGGTCTTGGTGCCTTGCAATTTTGCAAACAAATTGTCCATTTTTGTTGGCACCCTTATCGTAAGCACAAGGGAATATGACTAGAAATTGTTTCGTCTCTTGTACGTAAATGTGGATCGAGTATTTGGTTGAACTAAGATGGTTAGAATTGATTTCATCTCACGTGAGATGCCAAGTATTGCCAACCGTTGAAATGTTTCTCAAAACTTTTCAATCCTGTCTATTAATATCATGTGTTTAAAATGGATGTAGTTTTTACATGTATTTTTATTTTTCTTTTTAAAAATTATGTGAAAATTACTTGCATTTTAGATATATGTTAATTTGATAAATTGGGTTGGGTTAAAGGGAATTACCCTAGCCCATTTTGGAAGATGTTTTTGTCGTCAACGCTTTTGAAAATATGCTTCTGGGTTTGAGTGGAGTGCAGCCATCTTTCTTTTCGGCTGGTAGGCTGTATGTATCTTGATCTGAGCTTGTAGGGAAGTGACCAATTTGCGTTTTGTGGTTATCCAAGTGTAGAGTATGGGGATTGGGATTTCTAGCAATTTAATTAGCAATGGTAAGTGAGGTTGAGTCTATAAGAGACTTATTTGTCTTATGAAATTTTGGGCTGTTCAACCAAATACTCAAATAAATGAGTTTTATAGGGGCTCTCTCACAATTATTGTTCAAATTGAATATGATGGTCATCAATGGACTTGTTTTCTACTGCTTTTACATTTTGCCCTTGACTTGGCATTGTCAATCTATTTTTAAATAAATCTTAATTAGAAAGGAAAAAAAAATTATTAATGGCTATGTTATATGTATTATACAAATAATATGAGACCATTGAGAATCAAGCCGTACGAAAACATTTGGATTCAGTCGATTGGCCATATTTGATATACTTAGCAAGAGAGAGACTGCTGCCTTTTGATCTTCCAGATAAAAGAACAAACAGGAATGGATAAAGCAAAAAGCTATGTTCTTGCCATAATTAATTCATTTGCGAAACAGGGATTTGCAGAGTAAAATAAAAGAGGTAAAAGATGAACATATAAACACTTAAATCCTAATAGTTGAAGATAAGCACAGAAATTGTAATACAAGAAACATGAAAAATAGTATTCAAGGCCATCAAGGCCATCATATTTTAAGAGATGGGAGTTACATTGCCAAAGATTGTAGTTGCCCTTAAAAGGTGCAAGGGTCCCATCAGCACCTAAGTTGGAGGATGAGTCTCTTCATTGTCGTCCTCATAGTCGTGGCTGCCGCTACTGCAAGCCTCCGAGGCCATATAATTCCGATGGGAATCACAGTTGATGCCAAAGAGGATGTCACAATGAAGACAAGGCTATCAAGTCGTGGAAAGTTGAGAAACCTGGCGCTGTTAGTGGCCTTTTTGTAGGTGAGGGAGAGGATCTTCTCGGCATATACTTCTAAGCACAATCACAATATATTTTTTTTTACATTTTCTTCTGCTTACTTTTTGATAACCCAAAAAGAGACTCGTAGCAATTGGGGAATATGCGTGGTCCGTTACTCTTTTCACCTTTGGGCCTTGGCGTTTCGAATTTAGGTACAGTCAACCGTGTGGAACCATATATATATATATATATATATATAATGGCGGACAAAATTATAAAAATATATATAAGAAGATGTTAAATTTATAACACAAATATAACAATTGTACAACAATCCCTCACACACGAAGATGGTTCCACATACTGAGGTATATATATATAAGGCTTATCTCTTTTGCCAAATAGAATTTTAATTAATTTAATAATTAATTATTTTTTTATTATATTTTTAATAATTAATAATTTAATATAACATCAAAACAGAAGTCTTTAAGTTTAAATCGTATTTTCTTCATTTACTTATCATTTTCATTAAATATTTTAAGTCACAACATTTACAGTAGCTAAATACATTGTGATTTGCAAATTATTTTTAAGGCTCCAGTGTTTTCCAACTCCATAACTATATTGTTTTTGGGAAAATTCAGAATAAATCTTGGTATAGGAGACAAAGCAGGAGAAGGAAGGGGTATGACACTTGAGAGAGCCTTCCATCCAATCGAAACCATAGCTAGGCTGAAATTACAACAACATCCCAAAGGAGGTTGAGGAAACTTGAAACGCTGGTGGAAGCGGTGGAAGGGCGCGTGTGAGGTTGTGCCTATCGGAGGAAAGTAGATCTAGATTTCTAGAAATCCAACCTCAAAACCTTGACAAATCTGGCTACCAATACGGTGGAGGAGGCGAAATGCTTGGCGAAAAAGAAGACCGACGCAGTGATTGAGCTGTGATGCTAAGTTGAAGTTTTGGGCTAAATAAGTAGCACAAGACGACATATAGAGCCTCGTGAGAGATAGAAAAAGCTAGAGAAAGATAGAAAGATAGAAAACTTTAGCCAGACAACAACCAAAAGGAAAAGCTTCGTAAAGAAAAGAGGAAGAAGTAGAGGAGGGAAGTGTTACGGTCCGGAAAAGACGAAAGTTTTTGTAAAATAACCGTTGAGGGCTGATGAACGTTGGGGAAGGAAGCGTTTCAGAAGGATGGCAGTTTCAAGGAGGAGGAAGATAAGCTGAGGTGTCAAGGGATCAGTGAATGAGCGATTAGGGATTCAAGATAGTGGGTTGCAGCTGGCTTTACTGTCCAGATACATTGAACCTGTTGGAAGTGGGTTATGTCACGTGGTCTGTTAAAACACGTGGGTCTTGGATTGTTGAACGCGTGGGTTACGGCCTGGATAACAGAATGGGTTATCAGCTGGCAGTTGGGCTTAGCTTGTTATATATATATATATAGGAAAAAGGCCTTATTAGAAAAGAGATGCTGAATTCTTATATTTTCTTAGTCCTAAGAAATGGTTGGAGGTTGTCAATCCTCGAAATTGACTCTGTATTAGTTTTTCCAGTTCAATGATATCTTCCATCCATCTCCATTTCTCTTCTCAATTCCCATACATATTCCATTTTCTATTCTAAATCCAAACAAAAACCCATTAAAGAATTACAGAGGTGTAACAGGAAGAGGGAAGAGATTCTTCCCTCCTCCTAGTGGAAGCTAATAGGAGATAAAACCAGAGAGTCAAAGACAATGAGAAGAGAGAGACGAGAGCGTCTCTGGAGAACCACACATCAACGTGCTTCTTTATTTCAAACCTGTAGGCTGTAGGCCCCACAATGTGTGGGGTCCACCCTATGTGAAGGGGTGTTGTACATTTGTTGTAGGGGTGATGTACAACTATCATTATTCATAAAACATAGCCCTAGGTTGACCCCCCAAACTGTACTTCCTTCCCTCAAATTACTAACAATTTTGCAATGTTTCTCTCTAAAACCTCGTAAAATTACAATTAACTCCCCAAACTACTTATGTTGCGTTTTGGATTACGATTTCGTATAGAAAAAGTGCTATTTTAAATCAAATTGCAGAAAAATGAATTGTTTGAAAACTGCGTTTTTAAAAAATTACGATTTGAAAACCCAGAAAAGTGCTTATTTAAATCGCAGACAATGTGGTGCTTTTTTAAAAACGCAGTATTTTAAAAGGCTAACCTGTAATTTTAAAAGCCAAACTGCGATTTAATAAACGCTTAACCGCGTTTTTAAAAATCACTTTTTTAAATCGCACTTTTTTAAATCGCAAACTTAAACGGATCCTTAGTCCTAGCCTTTTTACTTAGCCCCTTACATTTGGATTTTTTGATAAATTCGACAGAAAATGAGTCGCGCGATTCACATGACTGAAAATGACAATAATGCCCGTGCATCAAATAAAAAATTAAAAGATGAAAAACACAGTGGGAGAAGACCCACAACTCTATGGCCATGGTCGGGTCTCCACAACCATGGAAGTTTTTTTTTAGTCACATAATTTTATTGTCACATGTTGCATTTTTCATCCAAGTTAACTGAAAATCCTAACATAGGGGCTAAGTGAATGGTCTAGCTAATTTGGTGGGACATTGCAACTACTTAAAATTTGAGAAAAACATTATAAATTAGGTTGTTCTATATATATATATATATATTTGTTTTGTCTCCAAATTGTTATATTGTCACTGCGAGTTGACGGTAGTTTCTGTCATGTTCAATCATCGATTGTTCGTGCATTTAACATTAGATTGAATCAAAACATGGTGATTCGTGATCAGAATGGAAGTCAACGGCCAGTGAAAAGGAGTGGCCGAATTGGTATTGCTTCTGGATGGTCTGATTTACGAAAGAAGAACAAAAAACTACAAGTGATAAGAGATCAACGTGTGTTTGAGTTTCTCCTCGGAAGTGGAAATAGATGCAGTGAAATGCATGTGCAAATTCTCTTCGTAGAAACGCATGCACAGAGAACCTTTCCTCGGCATCGGCCGTCGACTCACGGATTGATTGCAATGTCAATAAATATTGACCAAAGAAGAGTGGGGGAATATTAGTGGCAGCACGTCGCATAATAATGAGCAATCTTTGATAACACTTTTTGAATCTCTTTTTTATATTTTTTATTTTCAAAATTAAAAAAAAAAAAAGTTTAAAATTCAGAGCATCAAACATTTCAAATTACTTTTACTTTTTATGTCACCTTAAAATATATTTTCAAACAAAAATAAAAATAAAAAATACCATCTAAAAAACATTATCAACAAACAAAGCCTATCTATATGCCCTTGCTGAGGGAAACTGAAAATAAAAAGTAAAATAAATGAGTAATGTTACATACTACTTAAACTTTCCATAGATATTTTAGACTAGCTTTTAAAATCAGTATTTGTTAGAAAAATAAAAATAAAAAAATTTAAAAGTAATGTTATATGTCATACTAGTGATATCACTATTTTTTCACTATGCTTAATTCATCTTTAAATTAATCCTTATAAAAGAAAAAACAATATGAATCCTACTTATTTAATGGTTGATTTAAAAAAAATATGTATAAAAGATGCATGTAATATTATATGTCTCAAAAACAATTATAATGATAGATGGGTGGTAATGCCGTGTGTATAGTAAGATAGTAATATAATATAAGACAAATGATTCTCTTACATATTTTATACATCTCCCATACACATCATTTGAGGTGGCGTCATTTTTTTTGTTTTGTTCATTTTGTTTCCCACAAAATGAAAAGAAAAGAAAAGAAAAGAAAAGAAATGCCACTTAAAATGAGATGCTAGAGAAATATATGAAACATGTAAAAGAATCATTTCTATATAATATATAGGATTATTAAAAAAAGAAATATCCCATAATTAATAGACTTTGCAACTTGAATTTTGTAGATATTTATGAGATGAGATGTTGCTTGTTGCTTGTTGCGTGGTAATTGGTATTACTCTAAATAGATATGCAAATAAAAAGTATTATAGAAATACAAAGTGGCAGGGAAATGGAGTGCATCCAATAAAGGACCCGAGTCCACTCCTCGTCGTAGAACAGTTCAGCACCCACAAATTGTACGCGGAGAGAGAAAGAGATCGAGACCCAATACGCATCAGAAACCAAAAAACGATTGGGTCGTCTCTGAATATGTCGCCGGCTACTTGCTAACCAACCAGGGCCAAGGCACTCTCCCTGTCTCTCTCTTTCCAATCCCGATTTCTAACAGTCCGGCTCCTGCGATTATATACACGTAATTTATATTTCGGTTTGTTGCAGAGAGAGTGAGAGAGAGGCAGAGTGATTGATTTTTTTGTGGTTGTTTGAGGTTGGTGATAAATCGATGGCTGCACCACCAGCAAGGGCTCGTGCCGATTACGATTACCTCATCAAGCTTCTCCTTATTGGCGACAGTGGTTTGTTTTTCTTCGCTTTCTTCTTCTTCTTCTTGGTTAGCTGGAAAAATGGAGGAAAATAACATGTTGAATCGAAAACTTTTTAATCTTTTGTTTTATTTTATTTTGGTTGTTTTTTTATTATGGGTGCATTTCTGCATTCTATTTGGTTTGTGAACGAATGGGTATGTGATCTCGGATGCTATTTGATTGTTTTTAGGTTGTTGGGTTCAATTTGATGGCTGTCAATTTTTTGGGAATATTCGCGTTTTCTCTTTAGGTTGTTGATTCTTGGTTTTGTCCAGCTTTGTGCTATATTTTCCTATGTGCTTCATCTATAGTGTTTTTTTTTTCTTATGAAAAAAACTGAGTGAGAAGCATTCTGTATTGAACCCGGTTACTACAATGATGTGTCCGGAACCGTAATGGAGGCAAGGTTTGGTAATCTGTGGGGCTTAATTTTGATGGGTTTGCTCGAAAGAGAATGTTTTTGGTTTGTAGAGGGGGGTGTGTGAGTTATGGACATGGTATGGACATCTCTCTTTAGTTGTATAGCAGAAGGTGATATATGATGAGTAACATACAAGTTTGTTAGCGCAGTGTTTATAATAGGTTGTACTGCAGAATAGAAAACTCTGTTGAGCCCCTGGTGTTTGTTTGGATCTGTCTATTTTTCATTGCCGACAGGTATTAGTTATGTTAAAATCTTGAGGTTTATTTGTTGTCCCATCCTCTTGTTTTTGAATTCGAAAATGGTAATGTTACGAATCTACAGTCATATAGAAAGAGATGTTATTCATCTAATGAGAGTATTATTTCTATTAAGATTCTAGTAGTAGATAAAAGTTTAGAATAAATGGATAGTATGTTGTCCCTAAGTAGTTGTGTATTATTTTTATTATTATGTTTATTAATAGTTGTTAGTGATAGAATAGTCATATGATACATCTCTATGAAGTGTTAGTGATAGGATACATATTTACGAGAGTAGTTTATGTTTATTACATTTCTTTGTAACTCTATATAAACCTATTGGATGATAAATAAAGTAAGAAAATATTATTAATATTCAGCTCTTGAGTTGATTTAGGAGGTATTAGGGTTCCTCGAACTACTCTTAACTATCCGTTATGTGTTTGAGTAATGGCATGTAACAATTGGTATCAAAGCCACATCGTTTGGAATGATTAGAGAAGCAGTTGAGATCCATGAAATCCGTTCAACAAAAGATGCTGACCAACATGCATTTGGTACAAGAGAGTATGATGAAGCGAATGGAGGAGATATGCATTGCAATGAACAAATGTTTTAAGCACACGCTATCACACGATGACCATTACTCCATCAAACCTCATAACCCAACCATTGAAGCCTCACCATCACCACAACCAGTCACCTTACCATAGCCTTCCCTATCAGAATCTTCCATTGATTCTAGTTACCACCTAGTCAATCTGACATCTTCACCACCTTCACCACTTTGCTTGGCCATAATCACACAGACCCATTCACTCAACCAAACCATTGTTGCCCCAACACCAATAATACCAAGTTTTCCCAAAAACCCTACCTCCAAGGTTATGTAGAAGTCCAGCCACTAGCCAAGTTTGGACCAAAGCAACACCTCAATCATGTCACACTGAAGGAGAAGCTGCGAGTTGCAACCCAAATTTAAATCCACTTGCTCAACCCCCATCGTGTACCACAAAGGACATGGAAGCCCAACGATAAGAGGCACTGGGAGAGATGGCTCGCAGAGAAGGAATAAAAGCCATTGGACGAGCGACCGCTGCGGCAGCGTTTTAAACACAGACAACTCATAAGTCCATAATCCATATGTTTTCCTAGGACCTTGGGGACAAGGTCCAATTTAAGGGAAATGGAATGTTACGAGTCTACAATCATATGGAAAGCGATTTTATTTATCTAATAAGAGTACTATTTCTATTAAGATTCTAGTAGTAGATAATAGTATAGAATAAAGGGATAGTATGTTGTCCCTAAGTAGTTGTGTATTATCTTTATTATTATGTTTATTATTATGTTTATTAATAGTTGTTAGTGATAGGATAGTCATAGGATACATCTCTATGAAGTGTTAGTGATAGGATACATCTTTATGAGAGTAGTTTATGCTTATCACATTTTTTTGTAACTCTATATAAACCTATTGGATCGATGAATAAAGTAAGAAAAGATTAGTAATATTCAGCTCTTGAGTTGATTTGGGAGGTATTAAGATTCTTTGAACCACCCTTATCTATCCATTACGTGTTTGAGTAATTAGGCATGTAACACATGCAAACGCCCTCTCTTTTTTAATTCCCAAATCTTGGTTTTCTTTTGTTACTTGGTTGAGTTTCCTGGATTGTCTTTTGGTTGTTGACTCACCAAATGGATCACAAAGTCTTGAAATATATCATTCATTTTTATCATGCGCATTTGAGTTAGTTCATGTTGCATAGCATTCTACCATTCTAGGCATTTCTTCATTGACATTTCCTGCCATATCTGCACAGAACATTGTTGCTAGTATTTAAATTTAGGGACGGGATCTCTAATCTTAATTCCTTCTTTTTAAGCATGACATGGACACTTGAATTATATGCTAAAACTAAGCGCTTTAAATGCCTAAAAAATGGGGAAAGTAACATGGTAGGTTATGGTTGAGTTTTTATTCCTGGTTATTTGACATTCTTATTAAATCTCTGCAGGTGTGGGCAAGAGTTGTTTGCTTTTGCGCTTTTCTGATGGTTCCTTCACAACCAGTTTTATTACCACCATTGGGTTTGTATCCTTAAAACTATGGAATTTTTGTATCTTGAAATGTTTTAGTTGATTTGCATCACGCAAACATGGATGTCAAGATGAGGATTAGGGATAATTAATGGTGGGGCCTCATCATGGGGCAAAAATTTAGGACATTGGGTGATTATTGGCATTTGGTTTCGTCCTATTTATATGCTGTTATAGAAGACTTCTATGGACTGATGGAAATGAAGTCAACCAGATGGTATACAATCACTCAGTCATGCTCATTTCTATTCTAGACACCTCTTTTGTGGAGGGTCTAGCCTTGGCATGCACCTTTGCAGTGATGGCTTGAGACCTCAGGACCTGCATACAATACATATATGCATACTCAAATACATACATGCATACATATAAACATGCATGCATGCATATGAGTTTTATCTTTATGTTTGTGCGCATATATATACGTGTATATTACACACACACACACACATTGATTTATGTATGTATACATAGATTTTTGCCAATGGGCTCTAGCTCAAAGTGCACTTCCTCCATTTGTAAGCACAAGATGGAGGGTATGGTCATGGGTTCAGAAACCATTGGGTGTGTTTTATACCAATAAAAAAAATGGACGTATGTATGTATTCTTATTGGGAAGAACAAGTGCTTATTTGAGCTGAAAAATTCAGAAGCTCCATCATATGTTTCTTAATATTTCTGATTTTAATATTATATTTTTCTCGACAGCATTGATTTTAAGATAAGAACCATTGAGCTTGATGGTAAACGAATTAAATTGCAAATCTGGGACACAGCTGGTCAGGAGCGGTTTCGAACTATCACTACAGGTTTGTCTTTTGGGTTTTCACTAGTTACCTCTTTGATTTAAATGTAGGTGGATAGTGTTAAGTAGTTTGTCTCCTCCTTATTTGGCAAGTTAGTGTTTCCTTGGATAAGATGCTGCATTGTCATTGTCCATATGCAAGCTTTGGCATTGTAAACTCACCTAGTTGTTGACCCTTTCGTTTAGAGAATCAAGAAAATGATTTCTTCTGAAAGCATGAACACAAATATAGTAACTCTGATGGTTATGATACCATCTGGTTCATATTGGACCTTTTGATGAAGTCCCACCATATAGCTGGTTCCCAGACATCTGTGCTTGCTGGCATATTAAATGGGAGGTTCAATATCTACTTGTAAGGTGGTTAGTTTTCAATATCATTTTTACCTGACTTGCATCTTGCATTATATTTAGATAGTAGAGGAGTTCTCTTATATATTTTATGCTCTTTTGCAGCTTACTACCGAGGAGCTATGGGTATTTTGCTGGTGTATGATGTTACTGATGAGTCATCTTTCAACAGTAACTTCTCTATTTGTCTTTGTCTCATTTGGATTTTGCATAGCAATGCCCATAAGTTTGTAGTATTCATGCTTTGGTGGTTTCATCAGCCAATCTTGTTGGATAGTGTACTATGATTTTATTTATATGTATGTATTATTTCATTTTTTGTTGCCATCTTTTAAAATTGGTATTTGTATAATTTTCATTTGTAGTTTATTGTTGTGGAATTTTTTTTTCTTGTTGTGCCTTTGATATTAATACTATATCTCTTTCAATTCTTTATGGAGCTATCTTTTTCTTTTTTCTTTTTTCTTTTCTTTTTCGGTTCAGATATTAGGAACTGGATTCGCAACATTGAGCAACATGCATCTGACAATGTTAACAAGATCCTGGTGGGGAACAAGGCTGACATGGATGAAAGCAAAAGGGTAGGTGTTTTGTGATTAATCAACTCACAGCAAATGTTGCATTTTCACCCGGTGGGCTGGATTCTGAGTTCATTGATGGAACATGCAACTGCTTGCATAAATGATACACTCTATTGAATAAAATGCAACCACCCTAAAAGCATGAGAGAAGGGTGAATTGTGGATGAATATGCGACCCTGTAGCCTTAAAAGCTGCTGACTGGGCTAGTATATGATCCTTTCCTCATTCTCTTCATCCCTCTCTGTATTTGTGTGCATGCCCATATGTTCTATATTGTTAACTAGAAAGGAAATTCTCTTACTTTTCCTAGGCTGTGCCTACCTCTAAGGGTCAAGCTCTTGCTGATGAGTATGGCATCAAGTTCTTTGAAACTGTAAGTGGAAACATGCTGTCAAGATGTAATCTACGTTTAAAAAACCAGTCTTTCTGTTCTGCTTATACCATAAGAATATGTTCTGCAGAGTGCAAAGACAAATATGAACGTGGAGGAGGTTTTCTTTTCAATAGGGAGGGATATTAAGAAAAGGCTTTCAGAAACTGATTCCAGGGTTGAGGTGTGTGCCTCTTTTTTCCCTTTGTTTTGTTTTTTCCAACTCCTTTTTGACTTTTTGTGTGATCTATTCTTTTTCTCTTGTTAAAAAGCAATAGATTTGTGCCATCAGATATGGGAATCCTAGTTTATTCTTTTTCTCAAATTTTAACGGGCTCATTCCTGTTGCTTTCAGCCTCCAACACTCAAGATTAACAAACCAGACCAGACAGACAGTGGTGGTCAAGTTGCACAAAAGGCAGCTTGCTGTGGCTCGTAAATGGAGAGCATGGGAATGTTCTCATAGTGGCACTCATTTGGGTGAATAAGCAATTCTGATGACTTTGTGCAGGGTGCATGTATTGTCCCTTTGTTACTTTTCTATAGTTCCAGCCTTAGTGTGTTAAAGTCAGTATTTTTTTTCAGTGAAGTGGAATTGATATTATGCCATTCTGCCTTTCTTTCCTTTTTCATTCTGTATCCCATTTTGGGGCTTGAGATCATCGACGTATTTAACTTGTATTGGTGTAGATAGATCTTCAGCACCAACTTTGCACTTTCTAGAAAATGCTTAGGTGTTCCAACTTATATATTTTCAATTCTCAAAAAAAAAAAAAAAAAAAAAAACTTATATATTTTCAGAAGAAATAATATGAAAGGGTGAAAGCTTGCACATTGTTTTTACATTTTGCACCGTTGACAATCTATGTTTGTTAATGCTTTTTAGAGGAATTTTCTTTTCTCTCTCTTTAACAAAAAAAAAAAAAAAGTGTTTTGACGTAACATGAATGCAATTTGAGTATTTTGTGTTGTTTGTTAATATTTTTGTTTTGAAAAGAGAAAACAGAAGGGGAAAGGAAAATGTGTTATTAAACAAAGCTTCTTTTTGATTTTTTAATGTTGGACAAAACCTTTTATGTTTACATGGTTGCAACTGGTATTAGTATCGGCATGAGAAGTGCCCTATGTGTGTTTCTTGTTTTTATATTTATTCTTCTAAAAAAGGAACCTGTTAAGCCGATTAATGTCACATCAGAACACTTTTTTTAAAAATTTTGAGGATTTGAGTAATGCTGTCATGAGGAGTGATTGTGCACAACAGTTGTGCACCACTTTAGAGATATGGGATGGGTTCCACGTGGGACTTATATGGTGGAACCCACCATATAGGACCCATCCTATGTCTCTAAGATCTTGCACAACTGTTGTGCAAGAGTTATTTTTCTACTATCATTTACAACAACTCAAACAAACATATCTGCTTGATGGCCTTATCTCTTCTAACCACAAAAAGAAAAAGAAAAAATTGTAATTGGTAGGGTGCAAAATCCCATCCACCAATTAGAACAAGAAACAGTGGTTAGAAGAGATAAGTGCTCTACCAATTACAGTTTTTTCTTTTTTCTTCTTCTTTTATATATATATAAGAATTTATGCTTGATGACCTTATCTCTTCTAACCACAATAAAAATTGTAATTGGTAGGGTGCAAAATCCCATCCACCAATTAGAACAAGAAACAGTGGTTAGAAGAGATAAGTGCTCTACCAATTACAGTTTTTTCTTTTTTCTTCTTCTTTTATATATATATAAGAATTTATGCATAATGGCCTTATCTCTTCTAACCACAATAAAAGAATTGTGGTTAGAAGAGATAAGGCCATCAAGCATAAATTCTTACTTGAGTTGTTGTAAATGACAGTATTTGTAAATAACAGTATTATCCAAATCCTCAGAAATTTACCTGGAGTTTTTTTTTTTTTTTTTTTTTTGGGTAACATTTATCAAGCAATTTAACATCAAGCCAAGGGAAAATACTATTGCAGAACATATAAACCAATAGTCCATGCTCCCACAACTCTACCTGGATACTTTTATTTGTTGCTAAAAAGTGACAAATACAACTCTACTCACAATAATGTTCTTCAAAAGTTTATGGTTGTTAAGATGGAAAAATGGGTTGATTTTCTTTACAAAGCCAATTTGGACACAGCAACCTCTGCTTTGGCTAACCTCTCCCAGTCACTGTACACTTCATCTCGCACGTAACACGTGGAAGCAGAAAATAATACAATTCAAAATTCATTAGTTGGTCTTGGTCCAAACAAGAAAGAAGCTTCTGAAATCAATGGTCAATCCTGCCAGGCCTTTTACTCGAGGTAGGGGCTCCAAAAAAAAATAAAAAAATCAAACTAGAATGTTTAATATGGCTAATTAGCCTAGGGGTGAGCAAAAACCCGCAAACCCGCCCCAACCCGCACCCCCCGCCCCTAAAATTGCGGTTTTTGATTTTTTTTTACGGGTACGGGTTGGATTTTAACCAACCCGTGCGGGCGGGGCGCGGGTTTAATCTTTTTTTTTTCCCCGGATCCCCGCCCCGCCCGCCCCTCCCGCGCCCCCCCTCATATATTTTCCTTTTCTTCTAGATTCTTCTCTTCTTCCTTCTTTTTTCTCTTCTTCTTCACAGATTCACAACCACCCTCTCATATATTTTCTTTTTCTTTTTCTTCTAGATTTTTCTTCTTCTTCTTGCACCATTCTTTTTCTCTTCTTCCTTATTTTTCTCTTATTCTTCACAGATTCACAGCCCCCCCCTCTCATATATTTTCTTTTTCTTTTTCTCCCATATTTTTCTTCTTCTTCCTGCACCATTCTTCTTCTCTTCTTCCTTATTTTTCTCTTCTTCTTTACAAATTCATAGCCCCCTCTCATATATTTTCTTTTTCTTCCAGATTTTTCTTCTTCTTTCTGCACCATTCTTCTTCTCTTCTTCTTCACAGAATCACCCCCTCTCATATATTTTCTTTTCTTTTTCTTCCTGCACCATTTTTTTTTCTTTTTTTTTAGGTGTTCTACACCCATGGGGATCCCCGCATACCCGCGGGGATCCCCGCCCCTCAACCCCGCCCCATCCCACCCGCCCGTGCGGGTGCATGGGATTTTTGCGGGTTGCGGGTTTCCTTTGGGAAACCCGCACCCCTGCGGGGCGGGGACAAAAAAGGGCATCCCCGCCCCCCCCCCGCCCATGCTCAGCCCTTTATTAGCCTATCACAAATTTGGGTCTGTCTAGCAAAATTTTAGGAAGTTGAGAATTGAACAAAGTTGTTATTGTTAAAATATTTATAATATATTCTCTAATTAGGTTTATGATATTTTCCTTTTGTTAATAATATTTTATATTTTCCTTTATCTTCGTAAGTTTATTTCTACCTTATTTAGTATAGGGTTTCTGGCCCCTATTTATTGTCTCTCTATAAATAGAGAGTTATGTAATATTGTTTAACACAGTGAATATACAAGATGTAGCCCGTATACTTCTCTTTCCGCTTCCGCTTCCGATCTCTTTTCTTTTTCCTTTATATTTTATTATTTTATATATATTTCTATAGTTATAACAAAGGTATAACATTGTGATCTTACATAACACTCCCATTGTTATCTTAGATAGTAATAAACACAATTTTGTCATTAAAAATATTTGTTCTTGCCTTTTGTTGCCGACCACAGAGGAACTTATGATTCAATTAAGAACTACTCTTCTTTTAACCTAAATTGCAAGCCTAAAAAAACAAAGAAACAACACATAACTAAGATTAGTG
The DNA here is from genome assembly GCA_028654335.1 of Alnus rubra. Taxonomy (NCBI): domain Eukaryota; kingdom Viridiplantae; phylum Streptophyta; class Magnoliopsida; order Fagales; family Betulaceae; genus Alnus; species Alnus rubra. The sequence goes on along the minus strand of JAJPGS010001661.1, from coordinate 181,560 downwards.
TTACGATTGCCACATCAGTAACAAAGGAAGAAGCAAATTAAACTATTAATGCTGCGAGTAATATATAGCCACTATGATTATTGTGACAATTGAAATAATTTTGAATGTCAGCTATAGAGGAAAAAACTAAATATGCTAAAAACAAAAAAATTATTATTTTTTTTTTATTTTTATTTTTTGTTTTTGTTTTTGTGTGGGAGGAGGGCTCCAGTCCCCTTTGGGTCCGTCCCTGTTCCCAACATTACCATGAATTTATATGCTCTCTTGCCTAGGCTTGTACTTCTAATGACCATCATAATGTTTAGACAAACAACTAGGCCACACTTCTATTTGTAGTTAGATCGGTAACACATGTGGTTTTCACCATCATCGAGTCACAGTCTTGAACCTTTCTTACATGAGTCTCATATGCATCTTTACTCCACACATGAAATTTTTTTCATTTATTGTTAGCCTAAGCGTCAAAAGCAATTGTTTTCATGGTTCTGTGCTCAATGAGTTTGGCTCGTCTTTATTGGTTGCGACACTTTTATTTTGTCTCTAACTAATAACAATTTTACGGGAACTACTCCATCATCGCTATCTAACATTCTTTCATTGGAAATAAATAGTTCTTGGATATAACTAAACTTAGTTTATCATTTTAAGGTAAAATTTAAGTGTTTTTGCACACCGAATTTGCTAACATAAAATCTAACAGGGTTAATCAAATGAGCCTTAGTTGAGTGTGGTGGTGTGCTCAACCCTTTGAATTGAGTGGGGGAGGACACTCAACATTCTCGAGCATAACATGATAACAAGTTCATCCAAAACCAAGGAAAAAATACTTATATATATATATATATATATATATATAAATGAATGCAATTATGGTTTTAGTTAATGCTCTGTTATTATCTTTATAGTTGATAGTCCACTTATTTTTTTTATTTTTATTTTTTTTCTGTTTAAAAAAAAAAAAGAAAAGTCATAGCAATAGCGCCTTGGGATATTTATGATATTATTGGGAAAAAAAAAGTTATAAGTAAAAAAGTTGAGGCCTTACAAATTTCTTCCAACCTAATTTGATTTTTTTTTTCTGCCATCTTTAAAATATTCTGCTTGACTTATTGAACTTTTTATTTATATTTAATAAAGGTAATATATTAATTAAAAAATAAATAAATAAAGGTAATATATTTGTGGGATCTCAAACCAGAATAATAATTTATAATATCATTTGTTTAGAACAAATGCAAATATCTGAAGTTATTAAAAGAATAAGTAAAGCAATGATTTAGTATTATATATATATATATATATAAACATAATTATAATTTTTCTTGTTATTGATAAAATACTAATTTTTAAGGCGTTATTACAAATTTACAAAGTCAAAGAAGGGCACCCAATCCAACATTATACAAGAAAAGAAAAAATCCCATAAAAAAAGAAAGTGGTGATGTAAAATCACTCCTCAGATTCGAGAATAAATGGGAAGAAACGCATAAAGGGCCACAACGTTGGGCTCAGACAGAGTCTTCACCTTCGCTTCACAGCGATTAGGGTTTCTCTTTCTCTTTCTCTCTCTCGCTCGCGCGCGCGCGCACTTGTAGGTACTCATTTTCCTTCTTTACAATCTGTCTAACTTTTATCTCGTTTATTCCATTTCGTTTTTGCCGAAACTCTTGCGAATAGTTGTAGCTGCTCAGCTGGAGAATCTCTCTCTGATTTCTGCCTGTATGCAATTTCAATATCGATTGGGATTTGATGAAATGGTTAATTTTTGTGTTTATGTGTTATTGTTCGTTTTTTGAGGAAATCAAACCGGCTGTTGAATATGTTGTTCCATTTTTTTTGATCGGTTATTTTTGCATTTATTTTTAATGTTTCTATATGATGTCATTCTCATTACTGTATATAATTTTGATCTCTTAAAATTCAATCGTTGCTCTTTTGTTTTCTTATGATTATATCATTTATTTTGGAAATATTTTTAAGAATGTATATGAATGTATATAGATATACCTTTGCATATATACTGGGAGTTGATAATATTAGAAATGCCCTATTCATTTATTTTATTTTCATTTGTTAATTAGTTTTTTTAGCGCTAGAGAACATTTAGATGTTCATCTTTGAGCTTTGAGAAACTTAGTGACCGCTGTTTTTGTGGATAGTTTGCATCTATAGTGATGGGTTGGTTTAGAGCTGGGTCTGGTGTAGCAAAGCTTGCTGTTAGGAGAACTCTATCTCAGGGTGGATCATATGCAGCGAGAGCACGAATCGTCCCCTCACAGAATCGGTATTTTCACACCACTGTCTTTAGATCAAAGGCGCAAACCGCACCTGTCCCTCGTCCTGTGCCCCTCTCTAGGCTAACTGACAGCTTCCTAGATGGGACAAGCAGTGTCTACTTGGAGGAGCTTCAAAGGGCTTGGGAAGCCGACCCGAGTAGTGTGGATGAGTCGTGGGACAATTTCTTTAGAAATTTTGTGGGTCAAGCTTCCACGTCCCCTGGAATTTCAGGCCAAACAATTCAAGAGAGTATGCGGTTGCTGTTGCTTGTGAGGGCTTACCAGGTTAATGGTCACATGAAAGCCAAGTTGGATCCTTTGGGTTTGGAAGAACGAGAAATCCCTGACGAATTGGACCCTGCTCTTTATGGATTCACTGAAGCTGATCTTGATAGAGAATTCTTTTTGGGTGTATGGAGGATGTCTGGGTTTTTGTCTGAGAACCGACCCGTGCAGACCCTTAGATCCATATTGACCCGGCTTGAGCAGGCTTACTGTGGTAGCATTGGGTATGAGTACATGCACATTGCAGATCGTGATAAATGTAATTGGTTAAGAGAGAAGATTGAAACACCAACACCGACACAATACAATCGGCAGCGCCGGGAAGTAATTCTTGATAGGCTGATGTGGAGTACACAGTTTGAAAACTTTTTGGCTACTAAGTGGACAACAGCGAAGAGGTTTGGGCTTGAAGGTGGGGAGACTCTGATTCCGGGCATGAAGGAGATGTTTGATAGGGCAGCAGACCTTGGGGTTGAGAGCATAGTTATTGGAATGCCTCACAGAGGAAGATTGAATGTATTGGGTAATGTGGTTAGGAAGCCACTGCGTCAGATTTTTAGTGAGTTTAGTGGTGGCACAAAGCCTGTAGATGAAGTTGGGCTTTATACAGGAACTGGTGATGTCAAGTATCACCTAGGAACTTCTTATGATCGACCAACTAGAGGTGGAAAGAGAATACATTTGTCTTTGGTTGCAAATCCAAGTCACTTGGAAGCTGTGGACCCAGTAGTTGTTGGAAAAACTAGAGCAAAGCAATTTTACTCAAATGATGCAGACAGGACCAAGAATATGGGCATTTTGATTCACGGAGATGGTAGCTTTGCTGGGCAAGGTGTAGTATATGAGACTTTACATCTTAGTGCTCTTCCAAACTACTCTACTGGTGGCACTATACACATAGTGGTGAACAACCAAGTTGCCTTTACAACTGATCCAAGGGCAGGCAGATCTTCACGGTACTGCACTGATGTTGCCAAAGCCTTGAATGCCCCAATATTCCATGTAAATGCTGATGATATGGAGGCAGTTGCTCATGTTTGTGAGCTTGCAGCTGAGTGGCGCCAGACTTTCCATTCAGATGTTGTGGTTGATTTAGTGTGTTATCGTCGTTTTGGTCACAATGAGATTGATGAGCCATCCTTCACACAGCCCAAAATGTACAAGGTTAGCCCTTACTCTTCTGTTTTGTGATGTTTTTTTTATTATTGTTTGATGCGAGTTACAATCATACAGAATTTTTAATATATATATATATATATATATTGGATGATTATCCTCTAAATTTCTTGTACTGCCACCCTTTAGTTAAGCCAATAGATTTCTCAATTGGTTGAGTGCTAACAGGTTATCCGTAATCACCCATCAGCTCTTGAGATCTATCAAAGGATACTTTTAGAATCTGGGCAGGTGACTAAGGAAGACATTGATAAGATACAGAATAAGGTCAATACAATCCTCAATGAAGAATTCTTGGCTAGCAAAGATTATGTTCCTAAAAGAAGGGACTGGCTTGCGTCTCACTGGTTTGGCTTCAAATCACCCGAACAGCTTTCACGTATCCGAAATACTGGGTATGTCTTTTTTTTTTTTTTTAGAAGGGAAAGATAGAGAGAGAGAGGGTTTCAATTTCCATTGCAAGTTGTCTCTAACTATATATATGTATGTATGAATAAATATATTTATAATGAAATTGCTTTGCTGATATACAGTGTAAAACCAGACATTTTGAAGAATGTTGGCAAAGCAATCACAGTCTTTCCAGATAACTTTAAGCCTCACAGAGCAGTGAAGAAGGTCTATGATCAACGTGCTCAAATGATTGAAACAGGTGAAGGCATTGACTGGGCAGTTGCAGAAGCACTTGCTTTGGCTACATTGCTAGTAGAAGGTAACCATGTTCGATTGAGTGGTCAGGACGTTGAAAGAGGTACATTTAGTCATCGCCATGCAGTAGTTCATGATCAGGAAACGGGGGAGAAGTATTGCCCTCTAGACCATGTTGTCATGAACCAAAATGAGGAGTTGTTCACTGTTAGCAACAGGTAACATGTGGCAACTTTCTTCTTTTGTAAGTAATTCATAACTATATTAGCCTTTATTTATGACAGTATCTTTATTTCGTTTTCATTTGTGTTTACTGCCAACAACTGCTGTGTATTGGCTTTATGGTGTTATGATGCTAACTCTTTGCAAAATATTAATAATACATTATGCGGTTGCTCTACTGCTTTCCTTTTGCTGTTAAGAACTTTTCATGTAATTGATTAATTATGTATTATAATTTCTTGTTTAGGCTATGACAGCCCTGATATATGGCTATTCCAGCATGCGTCTTGGATTACTTACCTCATGTAGGAATGCATGTCCAAGTTTTGTGTGTGATAGGGATGCTGCTGGATTTTTCCATGTGCAGATGCAGTTTGTGTCCCCTTACCAGAATAAAAAATAACGTCAATAATATATAATGGTCTTGTGCTAACTATTAACGTTGAATAATTTACCGTGCGAGACTTTTTATTTCATGGTTGCTTGTTACTGCAACTCTCAATTTATTATTTTCCTAATTGAATGTGAGGAGTTCTTTTGTCTCTTTTGATAGATTTACTGTATCAGCCCGCATATTTCAATATAAATAAACCTCAATGGGTAACTCAATTGGCTTGAGTCCACACTTCATGAAGCGGAAGTCACTAGTTTGAATCTTCCCTTCCCTCTCCCCTTGGGCCAATATAAATTCAAAATATATAGAAATTCTGCAGCTTTAGTATTCTGCGGTCTTAAAAACCTTTAAAATTCCATGTAATAATCAGAAAATGTTGCTTCTGTTTGTATAAGTACTTATTAGAATGTATAGTCATTTGATTGATCAACAGAGAGATGGTGTTGATTTATTTCATCCATAGTCTAATATCTTAGGCTTTGTTTGTTTTGATGTAAAACGTTTTCTTCAAAAAAATTTAGTTGTTTCAGGTGTTTGGCTGTGCTTGGAAAACTTAGGTCAACCAAAGAACATTTTCGGTCAGCCGTAAAACACCCTTTTGTTTTCCACAAAACGGTACAGGTTTCTTTAAGTCAAAATATTTTCTGTCCACAACTCCTCTCTTAAACCCCACCCCCCAGCCAAACAAAAATTGGAGGCTGTGGAGAAAATATTTTTCAGGATAACAGCCAAACATTGGAAAATCAATAGTTTTTTAAAAAAATATTTTCAACTGAAAATGATTTAAATCAGAAAATGTTTTATGTCGAAACAAATAGAGCCTATTGTTAGAAAGAAAGTGATGAAATTAGATTATATGATTCCTTAAGAGTATTTTGAACCATTAAATCCTTTGTAATTTTTATAAGTGCGCTTCTATGCTGATAGAGATTGTACATAGATATAGTCCGTGAGATAATATATACTTCTTGTTTCCCAAATTTCCATACTACAGGACAGCTGTCGGCTGAAACATAAAACGACTGCTAAAATCCATTTAACTTCAAGCAAACTGAATAATTCTTGCTAAATTGGTGCTTCTTTCTTCTTTTCTTTTTTCCTTTTTTTTTTTTAAAAAAAAATTATCGCTCACGTGAGTAGCATATGTTTTGTGCAGTTCTCTTTCGGAGTTTGGTGTTCTTGGCTTTGAGTTAGGTTACTCTATGGAAAATCCGAACTCATTGGTAATATGGGAAGCCCAATTTGGCGATTTTTCTAATGGGGCTCAAGTTATATTTGATCAGTTTTTGAGCAGTGGGGAGTCCAAGTGGCTTCGTCAAACTGGGCTTGTTGTGCTGCTTCCTCATGGTTATGATGGGCAGGGTCCTGAACATTCTAGTTCACGGTTGGAGCGTTTTCTTCAGGTTCTCACACCAAAGAACTAATGCTGTTATTTATGTATACCGATTGAGTGCTTTCCTGTTATTTCATTTTACATTGCTTCTTCCTTAAAATTTCCTTATCTCTCTCTCTCTCTCTCTCTCTCTCTCACACACACACACGTGTATGTTCACTTTATTAGTCTGTGCTTGTGATGGAGTCGAGAGGAGACTGTATGTATAGCTCCAGTGAAGGAACTTTGAGAAACTCTAAAGCTAATTATATATGTTGGAAAAAGAATCAATGAACTAAAGGGTTTTATCATTTGACACATTGATGCATCATAATTCCCATAAACTTCTTTGTGTTATGTGCACCTGCCTTATTGGTATTTTTTAAGCAAATATATGGTATCCCAGGTTCAAATCTCTTCGAGCTTGTGAAGTGTATTTTTTTCACTGTATAGCTAATCTCAGCCTTTTCTAAAATCAGTTGTTTCAAGTAGACTTCTCAGAACTTGGTGGGTGCTCAGATCAATTATGATGATCACTGAGAGAACTCAGCATGTGGCATGAGCACGTTATCAATTATCTTAAATGGCCCGTTATCAATTATCTTAAATGGCCCTCGATTCTCCACCCTTCTTTTTTTCTCATCGCCCCCCACCCCCTTTTTTTCCTCCCCCTTCCCTGCTCTCTTGGATCTCCATGATTTATCATAGTCAATATTATCCATCATATTTCTGAGCTTTTATTTACTTTTAAATTTTATGCTAGATGAGTGACGACAATCCTTACGTTATCCCTGAGATGGATCCCACTCTTCGGACGCAAATTCAGGAATGCAATTGGCAGGTCGTCAATGTTACAACTCCTGCTAATTACTTTCATGTCTTGCGGCGTCAAGTAAGTGCATCTAATAGGATTATGGATTACCTTTTGGATTTGAATTTTTCTTTTCATGATTTTCTGTTTCATTGCCCAGATACACAGGGAATTCCGTAAGCCTCTCATCGTGATGGCTCCTAAAAACTTGCTTCGTCACAAGGACTGCAAATCCAATTTGTCTGAGTTTGATGATGTCCAAGGCCACCCAGGTTTTGACAAACAGGGGACAAGATTTAAGCGCCTTATAAAGGACCAGAATGACCACTCCGACCTTGAGGAGGGTATTAGACGTCTGGTCCTTTGCTCTGGAAAGGTCGCACTTCTGACTTCTTTTTTTCCTCCCTTGATTCTTTAATTAAATACAAAGGTCCTTATGGTTATATTACTTTAGGATTTCTTATATATCCTACCTGGGGGGTTATGATTTCAGATGTTTTGGTTTTGCAGTTGATACCAGATTAACCTTATTCCAAATTTGTTTCTTGCAGGTTTATTACGAGCTCGATGAGCAGCGGAAAAAGGTGGATGCGAAGGATGTTGCAATATGTAGGGTGGAGCAGCTCTGCCCCTTCCCATATGACCTCATCCAGCGGGAGCTGAAGCGATATCCAAGTATGTATTTCGAACTTGCAACAAAAAAAAAATATCTGTTTTGTTTTAATAGGATTAGCTCATTAACCCCCCTTCCCTCGACTTACCAGCCACGTGTAACTCTAAGATTGTAAGATTGTAAGATTGTAAGATTGAGAGGAGATTGAATTTTCGGGATAAATACAAAATTAGTCCCTTTGGTTGCACATATTTGCAATTAGTTCCCTATAGTATGAAAACTGACTGAAGGCTCCTTGTGGTAAGCAAAAAACACAATTAGGTCTCTGTACCCAATTGGTTAGAGTCTGGTTCCCCCTTTTTGGCCATTTGAGCGTGGGGGTGGCCGAACCACTCCCATGTAGGTTGTTATATATATATATATATTATAATTTTTTTTAGATTTTATACTGTGGGTGACCCGTTTCACAATATGATTTGTGGTAACCTGGCATTTGACGTTTTCAAAAAAAAATTTGGACTGAAATTGGGTACATGGACCTATTTGTGTTTTTGCTTACCGCATGGAACTAATTGCAAATATGTACAATCACATGGACTAATTTTATATTTATCCCTAGATTTTATCGGTGTTTCATCAATTCAGTTCTGTTGACAGTATGAGGCTCTGACTTAATTCTTCTTTTGATTCTGTTAGATGCGGAGATTGTCTGGTGCCAGGAAGAGCCAATGAACATGGGTGGATATAGCTACGTTGCACCCCGCCTTTGGACTGCCATGAAAGCACTAGGCAGAGGAGCTATTGAGGACATCAAGTACATTGGCCGTGCTCCATCCGCTGCCACAGCGACTGGTTTCTATCAGGTTCACGTTAAGGAACAGAACGATCTTGTGCACAAAGCCGTGCAGCGCGAACCAATAAACTATCCTTTTTAAGTTATTTTCAAAAATGATTTCAAGAGAAGAAAAATTACACATTTGAGGGTTTACATCTACTAGTCTCCCCGAAGATTGACCTTTGGTTTTAGCGTGTTACAGTTTTCAGCATTCCCTTCAGCCAAGGGACGAGGGTATTTCACACCAGTTGAACTGCATCTAAAAGTATATATACTCCGATACTCGGTATGTGCCAGCAAAGAAAATTGTTTAAAATTGTAATAATGATTACTTCTATGCTGCATTATCTTTATTACTAGGAGGTTTTGGATTAGCAATTTTTTTTTTTTTTTTTTTACAATATGGTGATATATCAGTTATTATTATTATTATTTTTTTTTTATCATTTGCAAATGCTTCCGCGAATCTATTGTTGGTTGACGCATTGTCTGAAGCTGACATTTTACTTAGTCGGTAATAAACCCATTTTCGAGGATGTCTACTTTTAACATCCTTGAAAGCTGATGTTGTGTCCCTAGATTGCTCCATGCAATTTAAGATTAACAAATTTGTCATTACAAGAAGCGTAAATCCATTTTTAGAGCTTGTTTTTCTTCTCCCACCACCCCCCTTTGCACGAGCCATAGTATCACCCATCTCTGTAGAGGAACTTAGGTGCCACCCCTACTCTCTCTCAGCCGTTATTCCCTTATTTCATCCCGACCCTCCTTCCCTACGGCAATCTTAAACGTCACAAAAGCAAACCAACTGCCCTTTCCTCTTGGTGCCACCCTCCTCTAAATGTTGTTGCAATCTCATCCTACTTCATTTTTTTTAAAAAAAAAAATTGATGGGGAAAAGAATAAAGGGAAGTTTTTTTTTTTTTTTTTTTATCTGAAAGGAAGAGAGAATAGAAGACTTAAAAACAGGGATGGGTTCTTAACAATAGATCCAAAATGAAAAATATAGAGCAAAAAAGTAAGTAATTTATCAAAAAATGATTAGGTCCTCTCAATAGGGCTGCATAAAGCCATACTAACATCAAATCAAAGGGTGCAAGTAAGGGTATGACCGTCTCAAAATCTTTCAACCGTACCCAGATAGAGGCATGACCTTCAAAATACACTCCAAAGATTGACAACAACGACGACCATCAGTAGTTGGTTGAAAGAAGAGTAGCGCTGACAAAAACAAAAAAAGGAGACAAGCACAACACATTATCCACCACAAGGATAGATCATACACAATCAGGAAGACAACAAGCCTCAAAATACACTAAGAACAACAAAAATCAGGGGAATAAAAATAAATAGCAAAATAACTCATGGAACAGTAACACCGGTGAAGCATTAGGCAGAGGATGGCGTAAAAAGGAAACTGTTTGGAGGGTGAGCCTTACGCTTAGACGCGTGAGATCCACGCTCCGGCGCGTGGATGTCAGATTGAGAAGCAACTGGTGGAGGTGGAGACGGAAGACACCGGTGAACACGATGGAGTGACGCATGACATGTTGGGCCTGGCGGAAAAAGGTAGATCGTGGTTTGAAAAATCCGATCTAACAACCTTGACTTTTCTCGAGAAGCATTTCCAAATGAGCCGCTTCATTGCTTTTCTTAGGAAGCATTTCCAAATAGTCATCTCCACTCCTTAACCTTTGGATAGGTCTCTTCTAATGTTTTCATTCCCACTGTTTACAAAATACTCCTCTTACTGGTTGATGACTATGCAGCTGATTCAAACGCCATTTAGATGGAGAAGTGGTGGCCACATAGTAAATAGACTCTCACTATATTATTGTTGGTAAGGTACAATTAACTACCAATTTCATGGCTTTTGGTTCAATGCTAGATGACCTGAGATTCTGAGAAGTGGATGCCACGTCAGTAACTAGACATGCATCAATGTATTATTATTGGTAAGGGTATTATTAACAAGCAAATTCATGCCATCTGGCTATGCTCTAGATAACCTGGCCGGTCATATGCATGTAATATAACATGTTGTAGTGTTAAATTATCACTTATTTTAACCGTTTAAGCGGATAGAAAATTGTTAATTTAATTAATATTTTAACATTTTTCTTGACGAGTGTGCTCAAATGAGCCTTAATAAATAAGGCAATAAGATTCGAATTTTTGACCTTTGTTTTCATATTATGCTAAACCGTCATTTATCTCAAAAGCTTAAGAGTATAGAAATAGTAAAGATAGATAAACGCCCAAAGGGTTGGCTCAAGTGCCGGTAAGGGCCTTGGTTTAAGGTTTGAATCCTTTTGGGTGCAAAGAATTCTTTAGGGCCGGGCCAGTCCGTCAGCGAAGCCGAAGTATTATCCAATCCGTGTGGAATGGACGCTTTACATGAGTATGAGGTTTACCTGACAGGAGTGGGTACACAAAGTAACCCTGTCTCATAGGAATTTCCCGTCATAAAAATAAAATAAAATAAACTTCTAAAAAAGTAAATAAATAAATAATAATGGGGCGTGACTTGGAGTAAGCTAATATGTTGGAGTAGACAACTAGAACCGAAAGACTCCAAAAGCTCTATAAAAATTGGTGGCTCCTAAAGTCCTAACTTGTTGGAGCAAGCTAGAATCATATATATATATAATAGATAAATATTGTGGTTGCTACAGAAAATTGATTTTAATTACCATAATTGTGCTTTTGGAGACAACATCGATCATGACATGCACTTGTATGAGATGGACCGCATTGTGATTTAACAAAAATAGTTAAACGACTATTTATCATGATTACCATGAAAAATAAAAAGGCAGGTGCATGGCCTCTCCTTTCTCTTCTTTAATTTAGAGCCACTCGTTAAAATCTGCATTTGATTTGTGCCCAAAAATGAGACTTCTTTCTTGGAATATCAGACGAATTAAAGCTTTTTATTTATTTTGAAAACCCAATGTCTACATCCATACTTACGTGTATGTATAATGGTTCCTATCTAAAGTTGATTTAATTTGCCCTAATTGTGGTTTCACACCTAACAGAGCAAATGCGAAACACATCACGACATAGGCTTGTTTTGCTGCATGTGAGATGGACTACATTAATTTTCATTCCACAAAAGTTAATTTGATTGTGAAAGTTAAGAGTTTCCTTTAGAAAAACAACTTGTGCGGCAATTACCCGTTAAGCACAGTGGCAGACTATCTGCCACGTGTTTTATGCGCCACGTGGCACAGTGGCCACGTGTTTCACAGTACACGCGGCTGACTGTCTGCCATGTGTAATAAATTACACATGGCATTTTTTTAATTTATTTTGTTATTTTTGTTATTTTTTTTTGATTTCTTATTTCCGCCCAAAAATATCACAAAATCTATTTTACTCAAAAATATTACAAAATCAAATTACACAAATCAATAATTGATAACGTGTTTATTAACTACACAAATTAACACAACAATATCTACAAATTTGAATACCATATACTAATAAACGTGTTCGTTACTAACAAACAATAATTACACAAAATATCTATAAATCTGAAGGGCGTCCTTGCGGATCACGAGGTACCGTCCTAGGCGTGTACTCGCCAACCGGCGATTGCTGCACAATGGATGGTGTAGCGGGCAATGGTGTCCCGACAGGGGAGTGCTGGCTCAGCCGTCGTCCAATAGGCGACAACGGACCAATCGTTGTCGCATTACCAGCAAGTAATAAAAACAATTAAAGTATATAAAATTATATGCAAATTTAAACAAGTAATGAAAACAAATTAAAAATAATTTTGTCGTATACACAATATGAATCATACCTGCAGATGCACTAATAACAGACGACGTACTACCTACGTTTGCAGGTGAAGACTGTTGTACACCAGGGCATACATGTGATGATCCCACAGACGTCATGAAGGCCTCGAATTGTCGCATGTGCTGCTCCAAGGCGTCATTCCCCTCTCTCTTAGCCCGTAGCATCGTCTCCATTTTCGCCATCCTCCGGGCATGTACGGCCCAATCTCGAGATGTGCCCTCAAGTGGTCCCCGTTGTGAGCGAGCCCTGTACGAGAAACACGTCCCACGAACAAGAGTAACGTTCGGCCCAACCTGCCGAACCCTCCTCGCGTACTCAAGCATCCCAACCACCTGTTCGTACACGTCGTTCGGTGCCCAACGCACTGTGTCTTCTGAGACGCTTTGTGTGGCGGCAGGATCACTGGATAAACCTTGCGTCATCCTCTCTTGCGAACAAAGTCAACATAAAATACACATGTATTGAATACATACTTTATTACACGCATAACTTAGAAATATTAGTAAAATAGATCAGTTGCATACGCATAGGATCTGTGTACGTTCATTCAGGTAAGTGCCGTCCTTCCTTGTGTGCGTCTTCACGAACGACTCGGTGCGAGTGGGAGGCGTGCTAGATGCAGATGCCTGCCGCTATCCAGTTGAAATATATAACAAAATGTAATATTCATTTAATGTAAAAAAAAAAAAAAAACAATTAGGCACAAATATGAAAAACATATACATATATTTGTTCATACCTCATCGTGATTAAATCTGGCATAACTTTTAGATTCCAGACAATGGGGGAGATCATTCTGCTCCCGCATCCGCTTCATCTGTTCACAGGTCGCCTACGCATTGAACATTTCATAAAAATGTAAGCATTGACACATTTAAAGTAGTAATAAAATTAAATGAACTGTTATTAAAAATACACAACATTATAGTAATACAATCAAAGACCTACATAATCTTTTTTGCTCAGTGCATCGATTGCTCAGCAGGTATTCCACATTTGCTGTGTCATATTTCTCAAAAACTTTCTCCGGCACTCTCGCACGTATAATCTCGAGCGTGTCACCGTCTCGAATAGCTAGCTTGGTTCTAAACTTCGACTTCCACGAGCGATGCTTACGGCCAATATCAGCCCACGCTTCGTGTTGTGCTTTGCGCTCGTCTACGGATACAGGTAGATAAAACTCCTCCTGCACATTCAATTTAAGCATTAATTTTATAAGTTCAACAAAAACTTAATATTAAGTGCATTTAAATAAATAAATTGTTCAGTTTCATAAACATACCACCAGCGTGTCCCACATAGCCCTCTTAATCTGCTTATCTACCTTCGCTCATTCGTCCCGCATATGTATGTGGGACCCGCTCCTGATCAGCATGCCTGTAGCATGCCTAAAATGATTGCAGGCTCGTCCTACGGGTTGTGTTGCAGCATTGTACTGCAACGCAATCTTCTTCCCCCTCGGGAGCATTCAATTCCTCTCCGGGTCCTTAATCACCTCATAATAAATGCTTCCGTCTGGATTGTACCCTAATCAAAAAATATAAAACATTTAATTGTTAAACACTTAAAAATTTAAATTATATTAATATTTTAATTCAATTTCTATTTTTTTTCGAACTTAATATTAATTATTGGTAACATAATATGAGTTTCAATGATGTATAAACATGTACTAACCCATCAACCGAATCTAGTCGGTCTGTATGCGCTGGGTCGCCTGCATGTTCCTCGCCAACCCCTTCCGCCAGGGGAGGCTGCTGATCATCATCTGAAAGCATATCCTGGGGGCTATTGGGGGCCAACTGATCAGGATCCGACATCTGAATGTCCCCCTCATGGGGCATCTGGCTCTCTCCCATAACTGGCACCTGACTCTTACCAGAAAGAAGCACCTGGCTCCCCCCAGAAAGCGGCACCTGGCTCTCTCCATAAACAGGCACCTAGCTCTCCCTCGGCGCCGGGCCCTGGCTATCTGCCGGTGCCGGCATCTGTCTCAACCCTGCAGCCGGCATCTGTATCTCCCTCGGCTGTGATAGCGGGAACCTGTCATCCTGTGTCTCACTATCAGGTCCGCAAGGCATAGGTCCAATAAATGGGTACGGATAGTAAACTGAATTAGCCCAATGTGGGATGCTCGCATCATGACCCTCTCGCACCCACCATCGAGTCACATGACCCGGTGAGGTGATCCCCATTTGCGAGAACGTCGGCGGCACCGAATATGGAGAACAAGAATATCCAGCTGTGCCGGTCTGCCCGTGATCTGACGTGATCACGCCCACCGTACCCGGCAGCAATGGTCTATAAGCGTCATCTGGGAGGTGTGGTCATGCCGCAGTATATAGTGGCGCCAGAGCTGTGGGAGTGGTCGTGGGGGGCACGGGTAGGCGTAGTGCCCGATGTGCACAAGGATGGAGTTTTTGGTCCATTGATACCTGAGAACAAATGTAAACAAATTAATTAAAATTTGTATTTTATATATTACTAATGAACATGCAAATTATACAATGATCGTATTTATTATTTACTATATGTTACAAATTAAAAAAGTATATTGAGTTTAAGCGAATTGTACCAACAATGAATATAGCAATCATTGTATAACAGGAGCTTCAATCGGATCAATGTCGGGCCTGTCGTGCTCGAATTCATTATTCATATCATGTAGGTCAGTAGTGGCTAATACAAGAGGTACGCACTCGTGATAGGTTATACCTGCATCATTACTCCCTTCCCCCTAACCAACGCTGTACACGTTACGCGGTTTAGTCTTCACGGCACAAACCCAATTTGGATTCCTTCCATCTTCGACGTAAAATACTTGGTCTACCTGAGATGTAAGCACATAAGGCTCATCAGTAATCAGTTCTCCCCTGTGGACCAGGTGATTGAAGTTGACAAACACTAAGCCATAATCGTCTATTCTGAATCCTCTGTCCATCGTGGGGTCCGCCCAATTGCACTTGAATATGACGTACGTAGTCCTTTCATAGTACTCGACCTCAACTATATCGGTTAACTGCCTGTAGTACGTTTTGCCTTCAACAGTTGGCACACATACGCCGCTGTTCTGAGTCCTCCTTCCCACATCATGGGCAAGCATGTGGAACAATTTTCCATTTACCACGTACCTGTTATACTTGACTGCTATTTCCTTTAGCCTTCTACAACGGATAACCAATTTGTGGCCCAATTCCTCCCTACGTTGATCGTTCAGGCCATCGACCTATGTTATAATTTCAAATATTAAAGACCACATTGGTTAATTACGGCATATTGCTAAACCCTATCTTAAAATTAACACTGAACACGCAGCAATATTATATACGAAAATACCATTATTTCCTTACATATGCATAGTACCATTCGCAGAAATTGGCCAAAAACCCGAAAATACCATTCCCTTAACCGTGAGAATTTCAAAGTGTAAGAGGGGTATTTTTAGAATTCTGTTTAGAATTAACGGCATAAATGGACGGATGGGGCCAAAAAATCAGAAAGTGGTAGTTTGGGGGGCCAGAATCTAAGCATTGGTAGTTTGGGGGGCCATCCGGAGAAAGGGTAGTAGTTTGGGGGGCTAAAATATATTTTTCCCATACTTTTATGTTGGTAGCTTAAATGCACTAAGAGATAACGTTACTAACTGTGATATCACCGTACCTCAGGGCATTACAACTTCATGTCTATGGCACATAGTTGTCCATGCGGTTACTAGAGTATAACTCTGATATCCAGACACTTCTTACTGATGTACCACGACAATCCATCTACCTACTCCCAAGTCACACTATTATCACAACCAATAGCGTTACAACCAAGTACACCAAGCTTAAATCATGCCATCTTGCTCTTTAGTACTAGCTTACTATCATTTTTCAAATATGGTTAACACCAAATCGTAGGGCATTACAACTTCATGTCAAGGCACATAGTTGTCCATGCAGTTACTAGAGTAAAATTCTGATATCCAAGCACTTCTTACTGATGTGCCACGACAATCCATCTACCTACTCCTAGGACACTGTATTACGCATACCGAACCATGACAATACTCTTGTACCTCCAAGCTCAATGTTCTAAGATCATGCAACTGGATGATAGCAATACACATAAACTCTTTTGCCATTAAAACTCTTAGGCATACTAATACGTCTAGCATAGAAACTACAATATTCTATATCATGAAATCATCACATAATTTAAATCATGCTATATATGCTAATGTGCTGCTGTTAAACTGCTGAACTGAGCTGTTACTGGGCTACTGTTGGGTTACTGCTGGGTTACTGTATGCTTATGCTCTATACTACATGCTCTATGCTCTTTGCTTGACTAGTAAATATTGTCTTGCTGTATCATGCTGATAAATCATATTTTTTTTAAACATTTTAATATTTCATCCAAAACATGCAACATATTATACTATACTCTGAAACTATCCTTGATATATTTGAACATACTCTAAAGTACTCAAATCAAACAAAACATATATATTCATCATACAGTTGGTTCAGATTTATAAAACAACATATATATTTTACATTCTATAATGTATAAAAATAACAGTTTTTCAGTGAGTAAAATATCACCTGACTGTTTGCACACCAACACTAACAAGTCCTAGGCTCAATCCACAAAGTGCCGCTATACATAACATATTGCATCCATTTAGTTTCCATCCAATAATTACACTAATTTTCGCTTTGAATTGCTCACTGACTATTTTACCCATCAATTGTCTAAACTCATACTTAACAATATTCCTAGGCTTATAAATAAAACTCTCAATTTATATAAATTACCAACATTAAAACCTATCCCCACAAATGTTTATTTTTTTACAAAACCTATGATTGATTTGGGGTTAATCATCATTTTCACCACAATTAGCCCATAAATTAACAATCTAATTTTAAATAATTACAAACCTCAAATTAATTTAATCTATCAAATTAAGGTTTCCCCAAACTTAACCCTAATAACAATATTATTAACTCAATGGCCTTTACTAAGGGTTAACCTCATAAAATCCCACAAATATCAAATACCCAAAAATTAAGGTTTGAGGAAAAACTTACCCAAATTCACCAAACTTCAACCCGAAGTTTGGGTAGCCTCGAGTAAGCTCCAATAAGCTCAAATACCTAAAGAATATTGATGAGTGCCAAATATTGTGTATTTGAACCCCTTGATTTGCACTAGTTAGACCTTTAGCCTTGTTATTTTATGATGTTTTGGTTAGTTTTTGTGTTTTTGTGTTTCTGTAGGTCAATAAGAGAGGAATGACAAATTTCATAAGGAAATGCCTGGAAATTCGGAGGTCTTGAAAAGTCGATCGATCGACTTTTATTTGCCCGAAGTCGATCGATCTAAATAAAAGTCGATCGATTGAAATTTCCCAGAACCTGCTTTTGCAAAGCGCGCTAGAACACCCAATCAGAAGCTCCTCCATGACAAAAAGCAGCTCTCCCTATGATTTTCACAGCAGAACACGCTGGTTTCGTGTTTTTGGTTGTCTCTAGCAAGAGAGGAACCCTAGAGGAGGGTAGAGGAGTCATCTTACATGAGTTTCTAGCCCTAGTTTTCTTCTATAAAAGCCATAGTCATGTCTCATTGTAGAGAGGGCAGAGAACAGTAGATAGGTTTAATTTCGTGCATTTTGTAGTGTATTTCAGTAGCTTTTGTTCTTAGACACTTCCTCTTTGTAAAGCTTTTCTTTTATTTCCATGGTTGTTCTTCATTTTCTTGTGGTGTTCTTAGTCATGGAAGGCTAGTAACCTCAACTAAAGTTGAGGATGAAACATTTCCACTGATGACATTCACACTCTTGCTGTACCACTTGCATATTTAATGATATATCATATTTGTTGTTCAAGTTCCATTCATTTAATGCTTTATCTTTTGCAATGAATATGGTTAGTGGTGGAAATAGGACATTTGATGTGTTTCAACCGATGGATACATTGTTTTATCGGTTTGAATGATGATATCCATTGTGATTGAATGATACATTGGATGATTTGATTTCAAATTGGTACTCTTTGTGATTTGTCTTTGTGTTGGATTCATTGAATGGTTCTAGGGTTTATGGTTGAGAAACTTGAATGACATCCTAAGCTTAATGTTCTTTGGGTGTTCAAGTGGAAACCAAGAGGGTGAGTTGTTGGATTTGGTTGGGTGGATTCTTTAGCCTTAGTTCCTTTTAATTTTCATATTTCACTTCATCTCTTTTATTTCGTCTTTTTTTCTTGAATCAATCCTCAAACCTTTGGAACTAGGTTAAAATGAGGTTGATTAAACAAGACACCAATATTTGATCATTTCCCTGTGGATTCGAC
The DNA here is from genome assembly GCA_028654335.1 of Alnus rubra. Classification (NCBI taxonomy): domain Eukaryota; kingdom Viridiplantae; phylum Streptophyta; class Magnoliopsida; order Fagales; family Betulaceae; genus Alnus; species Alnus rubra. Next base: position 162,780 of record JAJPGS010001661.1, on the reverse strand, counting down.
CTCGCACTTGCACACACTACATTGCAAATGATTCGTGCGCTTGCGAGTACTCTTTAAAACACACATTAAATATAGATGATTAAACTCATATTTAGGATTTTACCCAAAAATCACAAAATCATGAGTTTAGTGTTTTACCTTAAAACAATTGGTAGGAACGTAGATCCAAGTACAAGGATCACGTTCCCGAAAACAGATTGAAGATCCGACAGTTAGATCTTCGTAGATCGCAATTTTTGTATGAAAATGCTTAAGAGAACTCCCTCTCTATTCTCCCCTTTTTTCTTGCCGTAGAGAAGGAATGAGGCACTGCCTCATTCCTGTTTTCCTTGCCTCACGTTATTCTTTTTTTTAAAAAAAAAAACTGAAGGGCATTCGGCCCCTTCAGTCAAATTGGCCGTACGACCTTTCATTGAAAGGCCGTGTGGCCCCATTATATATATATATATATATATATATATATATATATATATTATATTTTTTAATTTTTTTACTTTTTTTCTTTTATTTTTCTTTTATATATATATATATATATAATTTTTTTTTTTTTTGTAATTCCTAATCCTTTTCAGACTTTAAAAATGTTTCTTTGCATTTTATTTTATTTTTTGGCTACCAATCTCAAATCTATAGAATCATTTTGTTTTATTTTAACACACCAAATAAACTTATTTTTATTTTTATCCTAATAAATCCATTAAATATTTTCGAGGAGATTACACTAAGTGTATGTACTATACATAGCTATAAATCCTAACCCTAAGTGTATATACTATATATAGTCATAAACCCTAACCCTAAGTGTATGTACTATATAAGGGACTAAACCATAAGTATACTATTTATATATAGTATGGAACCCTAAAAATAAGTGCATTTACTATATATAGTCATAAACCCTAAGGTTAGGTATATACAAGTCATTATGAATGTATATCGTTTGTAAACCGTTTACATGAATGCATATATGTATATAGTCTTAATTATAGGTTTTTTTTTAACTTTTTTATGTATATATATATATTTTTTAAAATGTTGAAATGTTTTAAGGCGATGGTGTACAAAACCAAACCTTAATTTGGTGTTATATATATATATATACACTATATATTACTCTATGTGTGTGTGTGTATATATATATATAGTAATATATGGTATATATATAGAGCACTAAATTAGGTTTAGTTTATACAATATGCATATGCATATAGTACAATATGCAAATTAGTACTAAATTGCTAAAGTATAAAATAAGGCAAAACTTATTTGTAGTACGTCCATAAATGCAAACGCTAACCCTAATTACGGTTAGGGTTTACTTATAAGTATACCATATATAAGGAACTCAACACGTAAATCATAAGTATACTATTTACATATAGCATATAGCCCTAAAACCTAACCATATGTGTATATGCTATATATAGCCGCTAACCCTAACCCTAAGTGTATATACTATATATAGCCATAAACCCTAACCCTAAGTGTATGTACTATATAAGGGACTAAACCATAAGTATACTATTTATATATAGCACGGAACCCTAACAATAAGTGCATTTACTGTATATAGCTATAAACCTCAAGATTAGGGTATATACAAGTCATTATGAATGTATATAGTTTCTAAACCGTTTACATATTATATATATATATATTATATATATATATATATATATATATATAGAGAGAGAGAGAGAGAGAGAGAGAGAGAGAGTATTAATTATAGGTTTTTTAACTTTGTTATGTATTTTTTTTTTTTTTAAACGTAGATGGTGTACAAAACCAAACTTTAATTTGGTATTATATATATATACTATAAATTATTGTGTGTGTATATATATAGCACCAAATTAGGTTTAGTTTTGTATATAGTATGCATATGCAATATGCATATAGTACAATATGCAAATTAGTATATTATTTACAGTACGTCCATAAATGTAAACGCTAACCCTAATTAGGGCTAGAGTTTACTTATAAGTATAACATATATAAGGAACTTAACACGTAAACCCTAAGTATACTATTTACATATAGCATATAGCCCTAAACCTAACCATATGTGTATATATTATATATAGCCGTTAACACTAACCCTAAGTGTATATACTATATATAGCCATAAACTTTAACCCTAAGTGTATGTACTATATAAGGGACTAAACCATAAGTATACTATTTATATATAGCATGGAACCCTAACAATAAGTGCATTTACTATATATAGTCATAAACCCCAAAGTTAGAGTATATACAAGTCATTATGAATGTATATAGTTTCTAAACCGTTTACATGCATGCATATATTATATATATATATATATATATATATATATATAGTATTAATCAGGGGCGGAGCCAGCTCCCCCAAGTTGGGGGGCCAAAATTAGAAAAAATAATAAAATTTGGGGCAAATTTTTAATTTTTTAATTTTTTGTTTTTTTTTTTTGGGAGAACCTTGGGTCCGCCCCTGATATTAATTATAGGTTTTTAAACTTTGTTATGTATATATATATATATATATATATATATATATTTAAACGTAGATGGTGTACAAAACCAAACCTTAATTTGGTGTTATATATATATATGGATAATTACACCGTTGGTCCCTATGGTATGCCATAATTATTTTTCACTCCCTATGATTTAAAAAGTTCATGGAGGTCCTCGTAGTATGCAATAATTACAAATCGATCCCTAGCGTCAAATTCTGTTAAAATTTTTAACAGATTCCGTCAAATGCCACGTCAGCGACACGTGTCCATTTTAATAAAAAAAAATAAAAATTTATTAAAAAATAAATAAAAATACTTATTTTTTTTAAAAAAATAAAATTGAAATTCAAAAAAAAAAAAACTGAAAGGGTGGCCCAGCCTTCAGCTTTTTTATTTTTTTGTTTTTTAGTTTTTAGAATTTTATTTTTATTTTATTTTTAAAAAAATATGTATTTTTATTTATTTTTTAATAAATTTATATTTTTTTATTAAGATAGACACGTGTCGCCATCTTATTGGCGACACGTGTCGCTGACGTGGCATTTGACGGAATCTGTTAAAAATTTTAACATAATTTGTCGCCAATGATCGATTTGTAATTATTGCATACCACGAGGACCTCCCATGAACTTTTTAAACCATAAGGAGTGAAAAATAATTATGGCATACCACAGGGACCAACGGTGCAATTATCCCATATATATAATATAAATTACTGTTAATTTATATTTTATATATATATATATAACACCAAATTAAGGTTTGATTTTGTATATAGTATGCATATGCGTATAGTACAATATGCAAATTAGTATACTATTTACATATAACATATAGCCCTAAAACCTAACTATATGTGTATATACTATATATAGCCGCTAACCCTAACCCTAAGTGTATATACTATATATAGCCATAAACTCTAACCCTAAGTGTATATACTATATAAGGGACTAAACCATAAGTATACTATTTATATATAGCATGAAACCCTAATAATAAGTGCATTTACTATATATAGCCATAAACCCCAAAGTTAGGGTATATACAAGTCATTATGAATGTATATAGTTTCTAAACTGTTTACATGCATGCATATATTATGCATATATATATAGCACCAAATTAGGTTTAGTTTTGTATATACTATATATAGCCATAAACCCTAATTATGTATATATAGCACAAATCTAAGATTATGATATGTACGAGTCATTATGCATGTATATAGTTAAAAAAACTTAAGTTTTTTTTTTTTTAAAAAAAGTAAATAATAAATACAATGATTTATATGCATAGTGTACAAAACGAGTCATTATGCATGTATATAGTAATATTATTATGCATAGTGTACAAAATCCTAACTACATTTTTTTTAATATATATTTGATTAAAAAACAGCTGGCCACGTGGAATATTGACACGTGGCCACATATGGCCATGTGCCCATATTCCACGCGGCTATTTGGACGTAAATTTATGCACGTGGCCACATGGCCGCGTGTAAAAAATACACGTATCCATATGGACACATGCATAAATATACGTGTCTATATGGCCGCATGGATTTATTACACGCGGCCACTTATTTTCCATATACAACCTGCCACGTTGTTATCAAGACACATGGCTACAGTAACCGTTACTGTAGACACGTTACTGTAGCCACGTGGCGAATTGAAGCATTTTTTGTAGTGATTTTTTTTTATTTTTATTTTTTTTTATTTTTATTTATTGCGCCCATGGGAGGAATTAGGAGTTACCAACCAACTCTCCATACCACTAGGATTCCCTTTGTGGGAACTCTCTAGCAATTACTTTAGGGAATAACTTCTATCAGGTCATGGCAGAAACTATTAACATTTTGCTTGCGAATTAGACGTTGACACGTAAGCATTGTGCAAGGAAATCAAATAGAATAAAAACACCCTATCTTCTTCAACTCACACACAAACGTTGTCATTCCAGAAACTGAACGGGTGGTGAAGAAAACACACGAACGCTGCCGCCCACTATTGGACCACAAAGGGTGCAAACCCAAGTGTAGGTTTTCGTAAGTAATAAATTCTCGGTAAGTACGAGGTCGATCCACAGGGAAAGGCAGATACTAAGTAAAATTCCTATTATTGTGCGAAAAAGTAAATTGAATGGATTTTTCCACTAAAAAGTGGAGTAATTGATAGATGATAAACTAAAATAAAATCAACTAAACTAAATTAATAAAAAGAAAAATTAAAAGAAAACACTAAGGCTTCAAGGATCCACCTATTACTTTATTACATATTCTTGAGACATATATTTTTAACTCAACTAGGTAGAGAATCAACTCTCCTAATCGAAAAATAAAACAATTAAGCGCAAAGTAAATATAAAATATATTAAACATGGGTTGATTGAGAATTTGATTTTATAAACATGACACAATAAATTAAACATTCAATATATTTTCGAATCATATCAAATCAAACAAAGTAAACATTTGATATAAACAAAAATCATAATGAATCAAAATAAAGTTGTTTCATTAAATTACTCTCAAATAAAAATCATCCCCAAATTTAATCATTAATCTATGAAGAACGAATAACATAGTCTCAAGAATACATAATAAAAATACTAGGTTTCACCCCTAACCTTAGCTAGAGATTTAACCACTTATGTTTATGAAAATAAAAAATAACAAACAACAAAACCGGTTAAGAGCCTCCATAACTGCCCCCTTCTCTGTTTCTCCTATTCTCCTCTCCTCTGACTTCTCCTCTCACTCCCCCATTTTTAGCACAAGCAAAGCATGATATATATAGACTAATTTGCTAGGTCTTTCGATGCCACACACATGCGTTCTTGATTCTTTCCTTGTTTAAGAATTATTGCAAGTTCGGCTATTCATGGAAAACAAATTACGTATCTCAACAATTAATGCAGCGCATGACTTTTCCATGTCTCCATACATGTGTTGGTGAGTTATGAATGGAAAGAGCTGATTAGGTGCTGATCCTTTCATGGTAGGAAATATGTGTGAGTTAGGTCCCCATAAATCTGCTAAGTAAGGAAAGAAAATCAATTGTCTTGTTATGGAAATAGATGTTTTTCTTATTTTCCATGTTTTGTTTTCTTCTACGTGGACCCCACGAATTTATTCTTTATTTCTTTGGTCATCCACGCGTCTTTCTCATTTTAGTCTTCTACAAAATAACAATTCATTGCATTAATACAAATTTAAGCTCAACTTTAATAATTAAACAATATTCCCCAATTAAATATAAAATGCAAGAATTATGATAAAACGTAGTATGATAATGCTTATTTTAATAGAGAAAATATGCATTTTTAAGCTATTATCACCCACGCCGCCTCCCACGCCCATGCCGCCCACTCCGTCTCTTTCTCTGTCTGTGTTCTCTCCGTCTCTCTGATTAGTTTCCCCACATTCACAATTGGCTCACATATGATTCTCAGAGCCAACTTCGGGGTCCTCTCTCTGTGTCTATCTTGTTCCACCACAAAATGTTGATGGTCGTGAAAATGGTGAAGATGGGTTCCATTGATGCCCAACTAGATTATTATTTGGGTTTTATTGGTGATAGTTGGATTTTTGTGTTTTTTGTTTTCTTCTATTAATTCATTCTTCGGTCCTGATTATGGGAGGATCTGTTGTATAATCTAAAGGAAACAAATTTTTTTTGTATAATCCAAAGGAAACAAAAATGCAAATATACACACAAGGTGTATGATGAAATGGCTCAACCAATCTGCTGTTATTGTAGGCTCTGTTGTTAACACAAGTATGAGTTTTTGCCTCTGATTGTGGGTCAGTCAAACGAAGGTTCTGTGTGTGGGGAGTGTGCAATCATTTCAGTTGAAGCGAAACAAATTCAAGAGGTAAGGGATGAAGCAGAAAAGGGAAAGACGTTATGAATACAGAAAAGGCGTGGTGATTGTGGAATTAGAAAGGAGGAGGAAAAGGTGATGAAGACAGAGCTTAATCCGGTCAAACATGACTGGAAAAATCTGTTTAAGAAGGAGAGGGAACAGGGGTGACTGCAACTCTTTGGGGCGGATGGGCAGACGTGATTTGGGCAGTTAGTTTTTTTTTTTTGGAACGTAGGGTACTTCAGAATGTGAGTTAATTTGTGAGAGGGGATCGGATACTTCACCAAAATTTCATTTTTTATGCTTTTAGTCGACGTGTTAAGTGATTATTGGTGGGCATAAACCCACTCTTTTCTGTCATTACCGTATAGAAGGGGCTCTCATTACTTTATAGTTATGTTATTTTAAGGTGGAGGCAAGAGCGACCTAATGTAAATTTGAGGAGTACTATTTTCGACAACAAACATATATAGTGATGACTCGTGTCAGGAATTTGGTTGTTCACTAATAAATTAAACCAACGCATAGACGTACGCACACGCGCATGGAAAACATGGTTTTCTTAAAGGAAACAGTATTAAAAAAATAAACTTATAATTCCGTTAAAGCAAATCCCACCGGCCCGCATTTTGGACATGTTTCCTTGGTGGGCTGACTCTCTCTCTCTGGCCTCCTTCGTCAGCAATGATATGATATAATATATATATAGTGCTTAATATATTGTATTTCCAAAATATTGCTGGTGTTCTTTTGAGGAATTCTATTTCAATTTACTCATCATGAGTCCCAGACTCTAAAAGGAAGACTGTTGAGACCAGGTACGGAGACACACATTTTAATGAGGGGGCAAATAAATTTATTTATTTATTTAAGTAGGAGTTAAAGTATATATATATATATATATATATAGCCTAACCCAGATTTTATAGTTTTATTATTCTCTTCAAATTAAAAATCAATAAGCAAAATTGAAAAGATTTTTTTTTTTTTTAAAAAAAAAGTCTCAATTTCTGTACTAAAACTGAGAAATTTCAAGTAGATGAATTGTGTGATTCTCGGTGTTCTCGCAATACTTTACCTGGATAACATGGATCTTAAAGCTAACATTTTATTGTTCCTTTTGTTAAAACATCCCACTATAACTAACACCATAGCCCACTAACTGCTATACAAAACATACTATATTCTACACAAAATACATTCTGTTAAACATAACACAAAACAAATGAAATGAATATCCATTTTACGTTATCTTTGTCATGCATCTTTAGAAAACCGAGTTTTGCCAAGCATGTGACTTTTCGAGTCCACACCTGCCCTCTTTCAATGCACCGCTTTATCAAACTCATTTTCTTTACTTTGAACAAAACCTTTACAACTTGAAAAAGCTAGCTCTAAATTTCATTGTTACCTTTTTCAGATATGTCCCTTGCTATCCACGAAATACTAAATGAAGAAGTTTTGATAATGAAACTATCATTCCAGATGAGATGAAACCAGTTAAAAAAAAATGATAAAAGCGAAGGGCAAAAAAGTTTCTTGCTATGGGCCGGGCCAAAAAAAAAAAAAAAATAAAAATAAAAAACCTTATAAATTTTATTTTTTTTACCTTAATTTTTTTCTTTCTTTCTTAAGGGGGGGGGGGGGGGGGGGCATAGCCTATTACCCCCCGTCCCCGGTTGAGACTGAGAAAACGAACCAAAAAAGAAAAAAGAGAAAAAAAGAAAAAAAGAAACTCATCTATATAAAGTTCGGAAGCGCGCTGTTCGCATGCAATTGAGAGAAAGGAGCTAGAAATCAAACGTAACATGTCTATGGAGTCCGTGGCTCAATTGTATAACCGGGTGAAGCCATTTTTTGTAGTCATTGTTTTGCAGATTGGTTCCGCAGGGATGACCATAATTTGTAAGTTTACTCTGGACCAGGGGATGAGCCAACATGTATTGATAGTCTACCGGTATGCTGTTGCCACTGCTGTCATTGCTCCTTTCGCTCTTGTCTTTGATAGGTCTCTCTCTCTCTCTCCCCTTCTTATTGTTTATACGTGCATGTGTCATGAGTTCTTGGCTTTGATCGATGTTATACGTTGATTTACTACTCTTTAACAGGAATATAAGGCCAAAGTTGACCTTCTCTCTCTTTGCTAAGATTGTGTTGCTCGGCTTATTGGAGTAAGAATCTTCACCATTAAGCAAACAGCTTTTCGTCTTAAGCTTCAAACAAACATTTAATTAGCTTTTATTTTCTCCTATATATTCAGGCCTGTAATTGACCAGAACTTGTACTATACTGGGATGAAGTATACAACAGCAACTTTTACAGCTGCCTTGTGCAATGTTCTTCCTGCCATGGCATTTTTAATGGCTTGGATTTGTAGGTAACTCAATAGTTATTGCTTGCGTACATGTATATATGCTTAATATATTACAAAAAAAGACAATTTATTGATGTTTTTGTTAGTGTCGTTTTACTGTTGAAACGATGTCACATTGTGGGGTGCTTCAGATTTAATTTGTGAGTGCTTTTGTAGGCTTGAGAAGGTGTCTAGAAGACTACATAGCCAGGCAAAGGTACTGGGGACTATAGTCGCGCTAGGGGGAGCAATGGTTATGACTCTTGTTAAAGGAGCCATGTTGAATTTGCCATGGACAAATGGGAATGGCCAACAGGAATCTAGGGGTCCAGCAAATCAGCAAGATCCCATCAAGGGTGCTCTCATGATCTTAGCAGGTTGTGTTTGCTGGTCTGCTTTCATCATTCTTCAAGTAAGTGCACTCGAATAAGCATTCAATTTTTTGAATGACGTGACAACGTATTTGTGACATCATTTTTACGGATATAATGATAACATTAAATCATTTCGTTCTAAATTATGCACGTTGGTTAATTAATAAGACGTAAATGCTCTTTTGTAGGCAATTACGCTGAAATCATACCCCGCAGAACTTTCCCTAACTCTTTGGATATGCTTGATGGGCACGGTCCAAAACAGTATACTGGCCCTTGTCATGGAATGGGGCAACCCGAAGGCTTGGGCGATACACTTGGATGCCATGCTCTTAGCTGCTGTATACGGTGTAAGGATTTCGAAATTTAGTTGTACTTTCTTTTTTGTTTTGTTTTGTTTTTTTGGTATAAAACTATACAGGCAGGTTTTGCACGTTTATGAAGTTACTTTCTGCAAACTCCAAGAAGGGTATTGGAGGTTGCAGAGGTCCTACGATCCCCTCGTGAAGGCCGTCTATGCGACCTACGAGAGGAGTGGGTCGCAAGGCCTTCACGATTGATCATCACAAAGGTATACATACCGGACAATCTAAGTAATATTAATTATGATGATAAATTAGTAAAGTTCACAAGAACAAGACTATGGGACTATGATTATGACGATAAATTTTAAGGTTAAATATAAAATTGGTCCTTGTGTTTTTAGTATATATTGAATTAGCTCTTGGGTTTTCAAAAGTGATAAAATTAATTTTTAAGCTTTTTCACAGTATAAAACTAATTATTCTGTCATAGTATCTACTTATGTTAGTGGGCCATTGGCCACAAGTAAAAAAAAAAAGGCCAAGTGGTTCAACCCTATTTTGCCATGTGTATAATCTCCACATAAGCAAGAGAATTAGTTCTTGTGTTTTTGGTGTATATTGAATCAGTTATTGGGTTTTCAAAAGTGATAAAATTAATCTTTGGGCTTTCTCATAATATAAAATCAATCATTCTGTTTACTTATCTTAGTTGTTGGCCATTTGCCACGTGTAAAAAAAAAAAAAAAAAAAAACCTAGTGGTCCAATCCTATTTCGCCACGTTTATAATCTCCACAAGCTAGAGAAGAGTTCTTGGGGATCCAAAGCTGCGTGCCTCAAAGAAGACCTTTTCCAGCAAGCAAAACAAGTACAATAGCTCTCTTACTGGGCTCCTGTAGTCACTTTCAAATTGATACTGGTGACTTTCAAGATAGTAGTATAATTTTAATACTAATTAATTAATTAAGTATATTAATTAACACTGTAATTAAGCATGTTGTGGGGCTATATAACTAGTCTTAGAATTACATTAGAAACTCAGAAGTGAAGTTATATATGTGCAGGGCGTAATATCTACAGGGATAACTTATTACCTTCAAGGAGTGATAATGAAGGATAGGGGACCTGTTTTCGTTACTGCTTTTAGACCCCTAACCATGATTCTGGTTGCAATCATGGCCTCCTTCATGCTCAACGAGAACATGTACTTGGGAATGTGCGCATTCAACCTAGCTTCAATTCTCTCTACAACTTCTACACCCACAGATAATTTGATTTTCTTAACAATATAATTAATATTTATTTCTTTGAATTATATATCTTGCTCATTCTTTTTCTTAATTAAAGGAAAATTGTAAGAAAAAGTTTTGGAGTCATGGGAATAACTGAAGTATATAATATCAGGGTTAGTGGAGCGGTTATCATTGTAGTTGGCCTATATCTGGTTTTGTGGGGCAAGAGCAAGGATGATCAGTACCTTACCAAATCCAACAGCGATGAGGTTCTACCAAGTGCCCATACTTTATCTCCTATGAATGAGAGAGCATAACAGCAGCCCTTCCCTCCATGTTTTATGTGTTAGAAATAATAGACATATTATTCTTTAGGCTAACATGCGCAGCGGAAAAACAAAATAGGTTTAGGCTTACCTCTAGCCATGTTTGCTCAAGCGTCTCCACGATCCATCTGAAGAACAATAAAATGTTATTTGAGGGATCTTCTAACCTATGCCTATGACTGTATTGCCGTACTGATGGTGTACACAGGCTGTTTATTTATAGGCTAGGTCAGGGACCCTCAAATATGGTAAGTACCGTATTGTTCCTCCCATCAAGGAAACAATATTATTAATTGATTTTGAATCAATTAATCGATTCCATTACGGTAATTTAATTAATTAAATTACCTAACCGTAATACCGTATATACTATTCAATTATTAAATTATTAATAAATGCTTCCTTATGTGGCATATAGGCCATATATGGAGATAAAATCTTACATTCTCCCACTTGGCCTTTATGACACATGACTTTATGGCATTAGGTTCCTTAGTTTGGCCAATCACTTATGGAATCCTCCCACTCAGATAAGAAATGTTTCACACGAATCATGGCGGTAAAACCATTATAAAATTAGGTCGTCCCTTCCATGTATCACGATGTAAAACACTCATTACATGAGTACCTTATGGATAATCAAGCTTTATGAATGAACTTCCTATAAGTCATTCGGGTCCAACTTTATTTATCCTCATGGATAAAATAACAAAATGTGCACAAAAAATCTTTATTATAATAACTTTATGTCTATAGACCAAAAAGAGACAAACCAAGCAAAAAATGAATTAATGAGTCTCATATATTCCGCATGACTTTATTCTTTATTTACCGGTAAACTATAAGTCATGGGATCCGCAATCATTAATTCAGTACTTATATGCTCAATAGACCCTTTATGTCTCTTAATGTTATCTCTCGTACTGAGATACTTAATGTCGATTTACTTCTGCTTCTACTCTTTATTCTTATAAAAGAAGATTATAGTAGAATTACCGCAGAATATCTTTATGGTCTAACTGTAAAAATCGACAAGATTGAGACTTTCAACAAATGTCTCAACCATCATGCCTGTGTACTAAATTCATAGCACGCTAGACTTTTAGCTTTCTTGGTAGACGTAGCAACTATAATCTGCATACTGCATCTCTAGGATATATCCTTCAATAAAAAGATATATACCCTAAAATAGACTTTCTACTATCTACACAATCAGAACTCAAATCTGAACAACTAACCACTTTCAAATGGAAAGTGTATCCTTAGGTTAAGTTGTTCTTCTTGGTTCCTTGCATATACCGCAAGGCTTTATTTGCAGCACTTTATTGACTCAATATACTTATTGTCAGTCATATGGTTATGTAATGCAGACCCTTAAAACTTTTCATCTGCCCTTATTCCAATACCTCTTGGGACATTGATCTGTATTTAATTGGTCCCTCTTAATTGCTACTGAAGGTTTCTAAATCTTCCAAAAACTTTTTTCAATGTAGGCCTTCCGAGACAATGTTAATATTATTTATGTCTCTGTGAATCTCTATGTCAAAAGACATAAGAGGTTTCACCCAAATCCTTCATTTCAAAGTTTTGTGAACTTTATGTAGCAAACCTAAATCACCACTTGCAAAAAAAAAAATAATATCTACATGTAGGACTAGAAAGATTACTGTACTCCCACTGACCTTAAGATATATATACTAATCAAGGTTTTCAATTACCTTGTAAAAAGTATATCACCGATGAGAGATCTATCATAGCCCATAAATAGAATTCTTTAATTTGCAAGCTTTCTGACTGTTATTTATAAAACCTTTTGATTGTTTCATGTAAACCTCGTCTTTAAGATCCCCATTCAGAAAAGTCGTTTTCGCATCTACTTGATGTAGCTCTAGATCAAAATGAGCTACTAATGCTATGATCATCTTGATGAACCATCCTTAGACACTGGAGAGAATGTTTCACGATAATCAATGCCTTCCTTATGAGTAAAACCATTGGCTACGAGTCTAGCTAGACTGTTGAGCAATGGATTTAACTCTTACTTCATGGCACTGAATCTCAATGTGGAGTTTTCTCCACTCATAGCATGTGAAAACAAACTTGGATCATCTTTATGTCCAATGTCAACATCAGATTCTGGGAGATATACAATATGATCACTAAGACTTGTTGATCTCCTTATTCTATAGGATTTTCTTAATTCTACTTCCTCTGCATTCTTGCAATGGGAGAATAGACTTTTGAACCTGTTCTGTATGAGTTGGTTGTTCCATAACTGATTGTGGCTCAGGATAATCAATCTGATTTTCCCTGAATACAATCAATCATCCTCTATTAGGAGGAGATTTGGCCAACTCTAGTGCTTCCTCAAATTCCAATTTATGTGAATGAGCACTCCCACTAGGTTCTACATCCTCTAGAAATTTTATAATCAACAACCCTAGGATTATATGAAGGATAATAAAACATTAAAACCCTTTAAAGTTTACTAGATAGCTTATAAAAGATCCGCTGGTTGTCCTTGAATCTAATTTTCTAAGGCGAGGATTATAAATCCTCTCTTTAGCAAGGCAACCCCATATGTGTAAATAATTTAAACTAAGCTTCCATCTATTTCATACTTTAAAAGGTGTCTTAAGGACAACCTTAGATGGAATCCTGTTTAACATATACACAACGGTCTTCAAAGCTTTACTCTAAAAAGGGTAATAGCAGATTAGTATTACTAATCATTTCCCTTTGTGTGTACCTACCTTAATACTCTATGCCTATATTAGATCTTATGATCTTCAAATTGTTTCTCCTCTTCTTCCTTATAGGTACTAAAAACATTCAATACCCTAGCTTTAATATTTAGAAGATAGAGATACATAAACTTTATATGGTCATCACTAAAAGAGATAAAAATATCTCTGACCATTTAGGCAATGAGTATGGAAAGGTTAACACATTTCAGTGTACATGATCTCAAGAATCTCAAAATGCTCTCTTTGGCACCTCTAGTGGTCTTGTTGGTATGCTTTCCCTTATGCAGGCCACACAATAACCAAAGTCAGTAAATTACCGACTTTTATTTACTGTATGGAGATATATTTCAATCTCCAAAGCCATAACCAGAGCATTTTAAATTCTCAAAGACTCTACTTTACGTCAACATCACTATGCAGAATTAAACAAATAATTTTGTTTCAAAAATTGGGACGTAGGTCAATTTTAAATAGACTTTAAATAAACCCCAAACCCCAACCAATATTCCACCAAAAAATAAGAAAAATTTCAAGTTTAAAATAGAATTGAAATTTTTAATAAGCCAAACTAGAAAATAGATTTCAAAAAGATTATGGAATATAAATCATTTTTTGAGGTCAAAATTATAACTGAATTTTAAAATTAACCTATAGATCCCAACAAGCTCAAATTATAAACACGTGTTATCCATTTTAAAAGGGACTCTGCATTTGTGTTGACAATGTGGATTGTTAAACCATAATCAATCCACAATATATTTGATTGAGTCACTAAAAGAGATTCACGACATACTAGATGTATGAGATTATCTTTATTTTAAGTCATTTCTTATACTTCATGCAATCTTTCTTTATATGCCCTTAATTTTCCTTATTGCATGAGAAATAGGTATCTTGATTGCCATAATACTTTATTGACACTTTATTCTCATACTTTAAGTGTTGGACATGATTGCATTTATTGGTCCTTCCCTTGACATGAGTAATCATGTGAACACTTTATAAATTCTCTCATATCCTTGAACACACATGGTTAGAAGTTTATTTACTAACCATTTATTCTTACGTGTGTTACAAGATAAAATTATACACTTAGAAGAGAGAATTCAAAATTGAAATAGACCAATAATGACTTAAAAAATCTCAATCTTTAGGAACTTAAGCTAAACTACAATATCCTTCATTCCCATAATGGAATTAGAAACACTCAAATGAAAAGGCATATTAATCCTTTTCCAGTCAGAAAAATATTACCATAATGTATTGGAATATAAAAGTACCAAAGTAGAGTAATATGAACAGCTGCAATAACCAAGAAAATAAATACTTTAATGCTATGAATTAATCTTATTTTAAATTAGCCAATGCCAATTTAAATAGTAAATTTCAACCTACCTGTGGGCAAAGGTTGCATCACGCATGAAATTTACTCTTTATTAATAAGACTAAAGCAAATTTAAATATTAATAAATAAAATTCTTCGTACCTTTGGGCAACCGAGAGAAATTTTACTTTTAATACTAAATTTGTTATCTTATTCTAATTAAGTCATAAAAATAAAAACTTCCCTTTGGGGATAAGTAATTAAATTTATGAATTAACTACAAGACGATGTCAACTTTATTTTAAATTAGCCAATGCCAATTTAAATAGTAAATTTCAACCTACCTTTGGGCAAAGGTTGCATCACGCATGAAATTTACTCTTTATTAATAAGACTAAAGCAAATTTAAATATTAATAAATAAAATTCTTCGTACCTTTGGGCAACCGAAAGAAATTTTACTTTTAATACTAAATTTGTTATCTTATTCTAATTAAGTCATAAAAATAAAAACTTCCCTTTGGGGATAAGTAATTAAATTTATGAATTAATTACAAGACGATGTTAATTTTTCTATATGAAGTTCACGTGTATGATCTTTATGCGATTATTATAAAATCGAGAAGCTGTGGCTCCCCCAAAAAATCATAATAATCAATCTGCAATTTATGAACATCTAACAAAATTCTTTATGATGTTCATATGTGTAATCCTGATGTAATTATCATTAAAAACCGGGATGATGTGGCTCTCCCAAAATTATCATGATAATTACTACTTCATTAACATCTAACAACTTTATAGATGCCCCTTAATAGCCCAGGAATATAACAAACCAATACTTAAATGGGGTAAACAGCATTTTTCCAAGGTGCAAGCAGATGAGCTCCCAGGAAAGTGAGGGGGGTCACACCGGACACACTTAAATCCCAAGACTTTCCTTGCCAGAACTTTCCCCGACATTGCGTTCTTAGATATTACTGTAAACACACCAGTATTTATGGTATTGTTGATTATTCTTAGGTCTAGGCATCAAACAATTTAAATATTTAAACAATATAAATTCAATAATCAAAAAAATATTCCTCAATACATGTATTAAATAAACAATAATTTTAATACACAGTACTGTAAATAATAAAGAGAATAAAACTTCAATATGAGGGCATAATAAAACACATGGCCTAATGGTTTAGTAAGTGGCCAAGGCCCTTTACACCTGGTGAACCCAGGTTCTAAACACCATAAGGCCTAAATTCCTCTTTTTAAAAAGAACTTGATGGGTTACTAAAAAGGGTTGCTGTATTGGGCTGACCCAATTGGGTTGGGTATCTGTATTGGGCTGACCAAAATAAATCAGCCCACTTTATGGGCCTTTTTTTTTTTTTTTTTTTTTTAATTGCAAATACTGCAATTGGGCTGACCCATTCGGGTCGGCCCAGTGCCCAGCCCGGTCCGAAAAATAACCCGATCCGACCCGGATTCACCCATTCAGGTCGGCCCAGTGCCCAGCCCGGTTCAAAAATAACCCGGTCCGACCCGGATTCACTTGATGGGCTGAAACACTACCCATAACCCGAATGTCGACCCGACCCGTCATTTTCTTTTGGGTTGCTGCCCTAGAACCCTAGCCACCACCACCCTTGCCGCCGCCCCATTTTCTGCCGCCCCTTATGCGGCGGCCAAGAGAGGCCGCCGCCCTTGACGACCACGGCGACCCTTGTGGGTCGCCGTGAACTGAAGAAGCAGCGGCCAAAGGGCCGCTGCTGTCTGGGACAGCAGGAACGGCGACCCAAAGGTCGCCGTTCACTGCACAAGCAGCGGCCGCAAGGCCGCTGCCCAGGATGCCGAAACGGCGACCCAAGGGTCGCCGTTTCCCGCAGAGGCAGCGGCCGAGGAGCCGCTGCCCAGGTACTGGAACGGCGACCCAAAAGGTCGCCTTTTTTTTTTTTTTTTGCATTAGCAGCGGCCGAAGCACCGGAACGGCGACCCCAGGGTCGCCGTTTACCCAGAAGCAGCGGCCAAGGGGCCGCCGCTTAGGTGCTGGAACGGCGACCCAGGTCGCCGTTCACTGCAGGAGCAGCGGCCTTTCGGCCGCTGCTTGTGGTGCCAGAACGGCGGCCCAAGGGTCGCCGTTTTACTGTAGGGGCATTAAAATGGCAAGCATAGGGGTTTCCAGCAGGGGCAAAACAGTCATTTTTTTTAATGATGTACAGTAAATATCACAGAAACCATGCGTTTCATCACGGTAATCTGTAATGCTCACGGTAATCTGTAATGCTTAAACAATATTGCAATCCAGAACAAAATATTGCAATAGTGTGTAAACAATATTATAAAAAATAATGAACAACAACAAATAAAATATATTGAATTCATTATTGATAATGCATAGCAAAACTATACGCTAAGCAACACGGCATAGAGGTTGGCTCTGATACCACATGTTAGAAATAATAGACATATTATTCTTTAGGCTAACATGCGCAGCGGAAAAACAAAATAGGTTTAGGCTTACCTCTAGCCATGTTTGCTCAAGCGTCTCCACGATCCATCTGAAGAACAATAAAATGTTATTTGAGGGATCTTCTAACCTATGCCTATGACTGTATTGCCGTACTGATGGTGTACACAGGCTGTTTATTTATAGGCTAGGTCAGGGACCCTCAAATATGGTAAGTACCGTATTGTTCCTCCCATCAAGGAAACAATATTATTAATTGATTTTGAATCAATTAATCGATTCTATTACGGTAATTTAATTAATTAAATTACCTAACCGTAATACCGTATATACTATTCAATTATTAAATTATTAATAAATGCTTCCTTATGTGGCATATAGGCCATATATGGAGATAAAATCTTACATTATGCTGACACAGATACCCATGTTTTGTGTGAAAGATTACCAGCTTTAAGTTTTCGATTTCACTTTCTTTCTTTGTATTTACGTGTATCGATCACAATATGTAAAAACTTTCCTCTTGTGTTTCTTTAGTTTCTGCACTCATTGTAAAGAGTTCTTAGCTCCTATGGTTATAAATATAAGAACAACTGCTCTGTTCTTGGTCAAGCAACCAAAACAGAACTTCTCAACATCTTTCATGCTTGTTTCTTACACAAAATTATGTGGCGCAGCATAGTATCTTGTGTCATATCTAACGCAATGGAAGGTATAAGGATATGAGCTAAGTAACACTAACTTCACCACCAGTGGCAGTGGTTCAGTGGTCTCAAGAAAATTTTCGTGAGGTTTGATAAGCATTAGGAAGTGAGTTTGAATCTCGTAATAGAAAACATTTATCTTGATTAATGTTAGTTATCTTGGGTTCCATTGATGCTCTGGTGAGGCCAGTGGCGGAGCCAGGATTTTGGGTGAGGGGGGTCGATAATTTTTTTTTTTTTTGTCGAATAAAAAAAATTTAAAGTTGAACAAAAATTAATTAAAAATTTTAACTAACGCAAAAAATAAATAATTCATCAAAATTAATATAATTCGAACTTTGTCTCTATCACTAGGATGGTAATCAAAAATCTTTTTCCTTAAGCAAGGATCGGATGGCAAATTTATTAAATCTATTTCAATACGAACTCGTTTAAAATTTGATTGTACCTCAATTGACTCATTGTTCTTCATAATTTTAGGCAACTACAATTATATATTTTGTACAATTAAAATATGTACAATTATATATATATATATATATATATATATATATATATAAACAATTATAAAAAAAAAAGTAATCTAAATATAAAAGAACAATAAATTGAAAAGAACAATTCAAATATAAAAACTTAAATCTTAATTAATATGAAAGTTTATTACATACTTGAAATTGAAAGATTGGATTTTGTTTAAAGATTAATTTGAACGGTTAAATTTTACACGAGAAAAGTATAAAAAAACATAAAAAAAAACACTTGCTTCAAGTTTAGCTCAGCACAAAAAAAAAAAAAAAAAACAAGGCACGACCGACGGCTGTACAATTGTAAATAACAATAGGTCTTTTTTTTTTTTTTTTTTTTTTTAAGCAATCTGATTCGTCATTTAAAAAAACTGAACCGTCCAAATATTTCTAAAGCCACACAGTAATACTCTGCCAAAAAAAAAAAAAAAAATTGAGACTTTTTAGTTTTTACGGTCTAGTTGCAGGACTTGTAGAGTTTAGACTTTCACTTTTATTGTTTTACAATTACAGTTGTAAATGAGTAGATATTGTAGATTTGATTTAATATTTTTTTTATTTTATTTTTTTAGAAAAGAAACTTGATGTGATCAATGGTCATACTTTCCTACGAAAGTTGCGCTCAGTTATGACAAACTATGTATTGATGACTCTTACTTTTATAGCTTTAGCCTGCGGTTAGTTGTAGCCTGTACCGTAGGTGTTATAGCTTATTGATGACTTACTTTTTTACACCTTTAATTTCTAAACGGTGCGTTTGAGAGAAATTAAAAAAGTTGGGCTGAGTCGTCTTCAACCTTCGTCCCTTTCACCATTTCTGTAGACTGTAGTTATCTCAGTTATAACAAAAAAAAAAAAAACTCGTGGCAACTGGCAAGGGGTGAGCAAGTTTGCCCATTGATGAGATGCTGAGGGGGGGCATTCCAAAGGATTTGGAGCATAATTTTTTTTTTTTACCAAGAGTAGGAATTTTTTTCAGAAGTTGAGGGGGGGGCATTTGCCCCCTCTCGACCCCCCCTCCCTCCGCCCCTGGGTGAGGCTGGGTCAAGCTATATGACTCAATTGGTCTTAAGGGAATGCATGCGGTTCTTCGCCGTCTAAGCCTCTCCTAAGCAATTCTAAGCGAGTAGGTACTACGTACTATGACAACGCTCAAGTAGAGTAGTCACAATTGGTCGTGCCCTTATGCCATTTTGCGATTTTTTTTTTTTATTTATTTAAAAAAAGTAATATTAACTTAAGAAAATCTGGATCAACTATATATATAACTTAGGAATTCTCTTGAAAAAATTTTATTGGAAAGGCAATTGATAATTGATAACTGATAGTAAGAAGTCAAAAACATACCTTTATGTAGGCTGCAGCTCTGCTAAAAACTCTAACCGGAATAACAAAATATGCCAAGAATACTCTTCAAACCTCACAAAAACATAGCAAAATTCGAGTGAAAAAAAACCCTAGCCACAATCTGTCTACCGCATCTTTTTGAAAAATCAATTTAAATAATTAACTTTGTGCAAATTGCATTTTGACAGATCATATTTGACGTGCTGCCACAATAGAAATCATGTGCAATTGATATTCGCCTTTTTTATAAGCAGAGTATTTTAGTCATTTTTGCTTCTTCCGTTATAATTTAATAAAAAATCTTAACGAATGTGGTAGTGAGTGATTGATACATCGACGCTCACATCGCAAACATTTAAACTTAATTTGAAAAGACATTGCAAAAACATAACAAATTGATGGGTTAAGTGAGTTCTCCTTCTTCTTTTTTCTTTCTTTTTTTTTTTTAATTATTTTTTTTTTTTTATTTTGTATCATAAAAATCCAACTAGTTCTGACTGTGACACCCAAAAATTCTTTATCAAGTGGAAAATCTGAGTTGGTCGTGTCATGGGTTCAAGTGGGCACTAAAAAAACCAATATCATCCCTACTAGCGTGTTCTTCCCCGGCCAGTAACATCTTATTTTAAGCACTGTCACCCCCCTCCCCAGTAACATCTTATTTCAAGTACTGTCACCCCCCCCCCCCCCCCCCCCCCCCCCAAAAAAAAAAAAAATAAAATAAAATAAAAACAAAAATTTAACTGCTCAGAAAGGGGGAGAGAGAGAGAGAGAGAGCGGGGGGGCATGTAAAAAATGGCAAAATGCTTGTGGACCGAAGAATCGCATAAAAAGAAATAATTGGGGGCAGTAAAGAAAACTAATAAATGAATCAAAGGGGTATTATTGAAAGCAAAACCAACATATCCTAAAGATCCCCAGGGTGTATGTAAAAAGGACTTTTAGTTTAGTTTTGCTTGAAAAAATAAAAGATAGAAGATCCCCCACGATCATGCCCCAAATCACCTCCACTCCACAGTCTTTTCTTTAGAGAAGTGGGGCGAGACACACTTACTATCTTTATGTGAATGATATAAAGATCAGTAGAATCTCAACCCTAGCTAGATATCATCTTTTGTATGCTACAAGCTTCCTCTACCATCGCGTCTTCCCCGTGTACCTTAGAACCTTATCTCCTAAGTATATTTGCCATGCAAGGTATATATTTTCATTATCTTACGTACGTTAAACATGACTCTTGCTAGCTAGCTCCTTCAGCCGTTTCTCCATAAATTCGAATCTCATTGGTAAAGAAGCTTCTTCAGTCTTCAGTACGTGCTTCACCCATCAGGCATCAACTAGGGGAAGAGGGAAGGGTCGAGAGGAAACAAATTAACGACAAACTTCTCAAAAAAATCTTAGTAGCCAAAACTCAAAAGCCACGTGTCAAGACAATTACAACCACTCACTACAAAAAACTCTACAATTGGCCGCGTGTCTACAGTACCTGTTACTGTAGACACGCGTCCAATTAGCCACGTGTATACAGTACACGTGGCTAGAAGGGGGCGCATCACAGTTGGCCGCGTGTAATTTTACACGCCGGCCGGTGTATTTTACACGCGGCCAGTTGGCCGCGTGTATTTTTACACGCCGCCAATTGGCCGCGTGTATTTTTTACACGCGCCATTGGCCGCGTGTATTTTTTACACGCGGCCAATTGTTTTTATCAAATATATATTAATAAAAATAAATTTTATTAAATTTTGTATATGGCCACGTGTATTAAAATACACGTGGCTAATTGTTTTTATTAAATATAATATATATATATATATATATATATATATATATATATATCTATATATACGTATAATATAATTGGCCGCGTGGCCTAAAGCCACGCGGCCAGAATTTCTGAATATATATTATATATATATATATATATTAATATATGTATATATACGTATAATATAATTGGCCGCGTGGCCTAAAGCCACGCGGCCAGAATTGCTGAAGGCAGTGGCGCGCGGGAATTGTCCCGCGCGCCACTGAACGTACAAGAATTTCAAACGAAAAAAAAAAAAAAACGTTATATACACGTTCTCTCTCTCTCTCTATCGTTCTCTCTCTCTCCTCCATTTTTGGTTGCTCTCTCTCTCTCTCACGGTGTGTTCTCTCTCTGTATCTCTCTCTCTCTCTCTCTCTCTCTCTCTCTCTCTCTCTCTGTCTGTCTCTCGCTCTCCCTCTCTCTCTCTGTCTCTCGCTCTCTCTCTCTCCTCTGTCTCTCGCTCTCTCTCTCTCTCTCTCTCTCTCTCTCTGTCTCTCGCTCTCCCTCTCTCTCTCTGTCTCTCGCTCTCTCTCTCTCCTCTGTATCGCTCTCTCTCTCTCTCTCTATCTCTCGCTCTCTCTCTCTCTCTCTCACGGTGTGTTCTCTCTCTCTCTCTCTCTGTCTCTCGCTCTCCCTCTCTCTCTCTCGCTCTCTCTCTCTCTCTCTCTCTCTCTCTCGCTCTCTGTCTCTCTCTCTCTGTATCTCTTCTCGCTCTCTGTCTCTCGCTCTCTCTCTCTCTGTCTCTCTCTCTGCATCTTTCCTCTTTTTTTTTTTTTCTTTTTTTTTTTCTTTTTTTCTTCCAGTTATTATATTTTTTTTCCTCTAAAAATAAAGAACTAAATTAAAAATACAATCAATTATTTAAAAAATAATTAAATACAGATTTAAATTAAATAAAAAATTATTTTTTAATTATTTTTTAAAAAAACATATTGCCACGTGTATAATAATACACGCGGCCAACAGTTTGCCGCGTGTATTTTAATACACGCGGCCAATTGGCCGCGTGTATTTTAATACGCGCGGCCAACTGTTGGCCGCGTGTATTTTAATACGCGCGGCCAACTGTTGGCTGCGTGTATTTTAATACACGCGGCCAATTGGCCGCGTGTATTAAAATACACGCGGCTAATTGCGCAGTTAGTCTCAACCGGGTTGGCCGCGTGTATTTACGTGGCGACTTGCACGCGGCCAACAGTTCGCCACGTGTACAGTGACCGTACACGTGGCGACCTGCAAGTGGCGAAAAACAATTTTTTTTGTAGTGACTTTTCTTTTTTCTTTTTTTAAATCACACCGTATGTTTCATGCATCGATTTTAAAATATAATTACTTGTCAAAGAAAATTAAATAAATTGAAGGAAGGCGTGAAAACATTAATTATAAGTTATATTTATATGTTTTAAACAACAAATAAATTTATTTTTATTTATTTCATTAATTAATTATTGTTCAACTCCAGTCTTTAAATTTTGCTCATGTTACGGTGGAAGTACGTAGTTGGTGATGTATTACTAAAGAGCAAGCTAAGGAAGCAATATTTTAATAAATATAGAATAAATGAAGTGCATTGTTCCTCGAATTGAAATATGAAATAGTTTTTTGGTGATCAAACAGAAACAGGTGTACGTGCAAACAGGGGTGGAACCAGGATTTTTGGCGACGGGGAACAAATTTTTTCTTTTATTGGAGAGACGGACTTGCATAAATACAAAAGTATATAGATATTTAAAATCTTCATAGATTTGTGTTTGTGCATATTGTTATTAAATAAAAGCATTGTAGTCTTATATTTAATCTCATGGCATCACAAACATACAGTGGTATAAATAACTAGCAAAATAGCTTATCTAAAAAATTAAAAAAAAAAATCTAGCAAAATAGCATAGAAAAGAAAAAACTAGCAAAAAAAACTAAACATAATCTATAAGGTCTAATAAAAACGATACTTATAATCGTTGATTTTTTCTCCAAACAATCCTTTAAAGCCCTAAATAACAATGCTATGAGTCGAGCCAAACAATGGTGAAATCATAAATGATTAAACCATTTAACTTGTGTTGCCAAAACAAATATTGTGAACCCAAATGACTGCAAAATAACCACTCAAAAAATTGATTATTGGTTAGAAGTCACTTAGAATAACCACTAAAAAACCAAACCATTTAACTTTTTTTTTTTTCGCATCTTCAGAGTCTTAAACCAAATTGAGTTTCTAGTTAGAAGCCAACTAGAATATAGAAGGAAATTAAATGAATGAGGTATTTTAGATTTTGTGTTAAAAGATGAGGCAAAACTAAAAAAAATAAGTTAAAAGGGGACACAAATATTATTTTGGGGGGACAAAAATATTATTTTGGGAGGAAAAAATTGTTTTTTTGGTATATTTAAGGTTATTTTTAAAAAATTTGAGGGGACAAAAATATAATTTTGGGAGGAAAAAATTGTTTTTTTGGTATATTTAAGGTTATTTTTAAAAAATTTGAGGGGACAAAAATATAATTTTGGGAGGAAAAAATTGTTTTTTTGGTATATTTAAGGTTATTTTTAAAAAATTTGGGGGACAACCCAACACGTGGGTCCGCCCTGCGTGCAAATATTTGACGATCGATACTCAACAAATTAATTAAATTCAGCAAGCTTTGAAATTAATGAAGAATTAATGCATGTCTTTTATATTAATCAACTGCCATTACATAATTAATAATTAATAATTATAAAGACATTAATTCAGAATGGATCGATGAATGGATAGCTAGCATATGCCCTGACGCACGTTGCTTCTGCCTACGTGCTACCTATTACCGTCTTATATATTTTTAATTTCAGTTTGTCGTATATTTCATGCAACAATTTTAGAATATGAAAGCTTGTTAAGGAAAATTAAATAATTGACGGGAGGCATGAAAAAATTAATTATAAGTTACACGAGAGACTTGAAAAGGAGAATTAAAGAAAAAGCAACCTCATTTGTTTGACACTCGGCATTATTTTTCACGGAAAACTTGAAAATGAACCTTTTACTCTGCTCTTTGGTATCACCGACATAGACCTAGCTGGTCACTAGTCAAACGGATGAGAAATAAAATTTCCAGAGTTTAATCCTCCGTTCCAATTTATGATTTTTTTTTTCTATAAATAAATAATAAAAAAAATCAGTGTTTTATTTAAAAAAAGTTTTTTTAAAAAAAAATCAAAGAATGAGATATGAGTATTTTTACAAATTCAGTTAAATTCTTACCAACACCTAAATTGTAAAATTTTTTAATTTTTTTAAAAGGAATAGAAGTATTTTAAGAATTTTGACATGATTTAACGAAAACTTCTAACGGAGGGTTGAAATTAAAAAAAGAAATTCAAAGATTCAGGCATAGATAATTTTACAAATTTCGTTAAATTCTAATCAACACTTAAATCATGTAATTTTTTTTTTCTATAAAGAAATATTTTGAGAATTTTGACATGATTTAACTGAAAACTATAAATAGATTGAACACGCACCACGTCAACTGAATAAGCTAAAATAATACAAAATAATATTTCTCACCTAAAAAATTTGCATTATTTTAATTGGTGGTCGTGTTTACCAACAAAAAGGGCATTAATAGTGGTATAAGGTTTGGTGGTGAGAGTCACTCTCACAAATAGTAGCATAAGAAATGTCAAACATGTTAGTGTATGGCCTAAAAAAAATATTAGTAATTCTTTGTTTTCATTAATTAATATAATCATAATAAATGTAGAGTTTCCCATCCACTACCTACCACCTAGGAGCATATAAAAGATCTTGGGAATCGATGGCCTACAAATTGGCATTAATTTAAGCTTAATTTGTTGACTTTCAAGCATTTATAAGCCTTAAATCAAACCCAAAATCATTAAATAAATCTCACAAAATATGTATTTGCTTGTGTAAGTAGGGAATTAATTGAATTAGTTAAGGGGATTAATTGTTGTTTCCCACAAGTAACTTGTTGATTAAGCAGTCGTGCAAAGCTTGGTCCATATAACCTAGCAAGGCCAACAAAATAGACATATGTCCAATTGAAGCCTCACCTGCCATACTAAATCACAAAATCATAAGTTTAGTATTTTACCTTAAAACAATCTGTAAGAACGTAGATCCAAGTACAAGGATCACGTTCCCGAAAAAAGATTGAAGATCTGACCATTAGATTTTCGTAGATCGCAATTTTTGTATGAAAATGCTTAAGAGAACTCCCTCCTTGTTCTCCCCTTTTTTCTTGCCGCAGAGAAGGAACGAGGCACTGCCTCATTCCTATTTTCCTTAAGTGAGGCGCATGTGCGCCTCACGTTATTCTGTTTTTTAAAAAAACTGAAGGGCATTCGGCCCTTCAGTCATGAAATGGCCGAATGTCCATTTCATTTAATTGGCCGTACGGCCCCATTTTTTATATATATTATATTTTTTAATTATTTAATTATTTTACTTTTTTTTTTTTTTAGTAATTCCTAATCCTTTTCAGACTTTAAAAATGTTTCCTTACATTTTATTTTATTTTTTGGCTACCAATCTCAAATCTATAGAATCATTTTGTTTTATTTTAACACACCAAATAAATTATTTTTATTTTTATCCTAATAAATTCATTAAATATGTTACAGGACATTACACTAAGTGTATGTACTATATATATCGATAAATCCTAACCTTAAGTGTATATACTATATATAGCCTTAAACCCTAACCCTAAGTGTATATACTCTATAAAGGACTAAACCCTAAGTATATAGTTATGTTCTTTTAAGGTGGAGGCAGGAGCGACATAATGTAAATTTGGTTGTTCACTAATAAATTAAACCTACGCATACACGTACGCACAGGGCGGAACCAAGATTTTTGATGAGGGAGGACGAATTTTTTTATTTTATTGGGTAGACGGACTTGCATAAATACAAAAGTATATAGATATTTAAAATCTTCATAGATTTGTGTTTGTGCATATTGTTATTAAATAAAAGCATTGTAGTCTTATATTTAATCTCATGGCATCACAAACATACAGTGGTATAAATAACTAGCAAAATAGCTTATCTAAAAAATAAAAAAAAAATCTAGCAAAATAGCTTAGAAAAAAAAAACTAGCAAAAAAAACTAAACGTAATTTATAAGGTCTAATAAAAACGATACTTATAATTGTTGATTTTTTCTCCAAACAATCATTTAAAGCCCCAAATAACAATGCTATGAGTCGAGCCAAACAATGGTGAAATCATAAATGATTAAACCATTTAACTTGTGTTGCCAAAACAAATTTTGCGAACCCAAATGACTGTAAAATAACCACTCAAAAAATTGATTATTGGTTAGAAGTCACTTAGAATAACCACTAAAAAAACCAAACCATTTAACTTTTTTCTTTTTCGCATCTTCAGAGTCTTAAACCAAATTGAGTTTCTAGTTAGAAGCCAACTAGAATATGGAAGGAAATTAAATGAATTGGGTATTTTAGATTTTGTGTTAAAAGATGGGGCAAAACTAAAAAAAATAAGTTAAAAGGGGACACATATTATTTTGGGGGACAAAAGTATAATTTTAGGAGGAAAAAATTATTTTTTTTAGTATATTTAAGGTTATTTTAAAAAAATTTGGGAGGACATTCGTCTCCCACCCAACACTTGGGTCCGCCCCTACGTACGCACACGCGCATGAAAAACATGGTTTTCTTGAAGGAAACAGTATTAAAAAAATAAACTTATAATTCCGTTAAAGCAAATCCCACCGGCCCGCATTTTGGACATGTTTCCTTGGTGGGCTGACTCTCTGTCTGGCCTCCTTCGTCAGCAATCATATAATATATAGTGCTTAATATATTGTATTTCGAAAATATTGCTGGTGTTCTTTTGAGGAATTCTATTTCAATTTACTCATCATGGGTCCCAGACTCTAAAAGGAAGACTGTTGAGACCAGGTACGGAGACACACATTTTAATGAGGGGGCCAAATAAATTTTTTTTTTTTTTATTTATTTAAGTAAGGGTTAAAGTATATATATATAAAAAAAATATATATATATATATATAAAGCCTAACCCAGATTTTATATTTTTATTATTCTCTTCAAATTAAAAATTAATAAGCAAAATTAAAAAAAAATTCTTTTAAAAAAAACAAAATAGAGACAACTGCTAAAAAAAAAAAGCCTCAATTTCTGTACTAAAACTAAGAAATTTCAGGTGGATGAATTGTGTGATTCTCGACGTTCTCGCAATACTTTACCTGGATAACATGGATCTTAAAGCTAACATTTTCTTGTTCCTTTTATTAAAACATCCCGCTATAACTAACACCATAGCCCACTAACTGCTATATAAAACATGTTGTATTCTATATAAAACATGTTGTATTCTACACAAAACACATTCTGCTAAACTTAACACAAAACAAATTAAATGCATATGATGTGAACCCGCAGGATGAAATCCCCTTTGAACCCACAAACAAATTGAAATCTACCCAAGAAAGCCAAGAATCAAGTCCAAAGAATCTAGACCCGTTGAAATCTTGTTTCAAGAACCTAAATTTGGTTAGAACGCCACAAAGGGTTTGCCTTTGATAAGTTCTTAGTTCAATCAAGAACAAGTAGAGAAAACTGAAAAGTTTTCTATGAAGAATAAAACTTCATTCACAATCAACTTGTCTAGCATATGCGGCTACAAGTCTTTTTAAAATCTCTCCATAAAACCCTAATCCTACTAAGGCCTACATCAATTAAAAGACATGGGCTGAACATCTTCAAGCCCAAAATATCCTAAACTACACTTCTATAGCTAATAAAAGAAGTCCACTTAATAAAACAAATAGGCCTAAAGGCCCACAACCATAGAAACATAAAAATAGGCCCATATGCCTATACTTAGTGAAATAAAGAGTTTGCAAGAAACCACTAGGCTATGCCGCCCCCATCTGTTGCTTGTATCACATGAATTAAAGTTGGTTCTTCTTCTTTCAAGCCCATCTTGAATGTTGGAGTCTTGCTCGATAAATTTGCAAACTCGGCCCAAGTGGATTGCACCAATCCTTGCATTGCCTCCTTGATCTTCTTCGCCCTTGACTTTGTGATTGGCCCATCTGGAACTTGTAAGGGATCTTTAAGATTCGGCCTACCATGGGGCCCATCATTCCCCCTCTCCTCAAAAGGATTCGACCTCGAATCGTCACCTGCATCATAGGGAGAAAGATCAGAAACATTGAAAGTAGCAGAGACATTATACTCACCGGGAAGATCCACTTTATAAGCATTATCATTAATTTTCTCAAGGATTTGGAAAGGTCCATCGCCGCGAGGATGCAATTTAGTCCTTCTATGGGCTGGGAATCGTTCTTTGCGCATGTGAACCCAAACCCAATCGCCTGGTTCAAAGATGACACGCCTTCGCCCTTTATTGGCTTGGGAAGCAAACTTTTCATTCTTCTGCGCAATTTGAAGTCGTACCCTCTCATGAATTGACTTCACCAATTCGGCCTTCCTGTGTCCATCCAAACTACTCCTGTCATCAATAGGTAAAGGCATCAAATCTAAAGGAGTAAGTGGATTAAAACCATAAACAATTTCAAAGGGAGAATAAGAAGTAGTAGTATGCATAGTCCTATTATATGCAAACTCTATAAATGGTAAACAGTCCTCCCAAGTTTTCAAATTCTTTTGAATGACAGTGCGTAAGAGTTGAGTTAAAGTCATGTTGACTACTTCAGTCTGTCCGTCAGTCTGTGGATGACAAGTAGTGGAAAATAAAAGTTTGGTATCTAATTTTCCCCACAAAACCTTCCAAAAGTAGCTAAGGAATTTAACATCCCTATCAGAAACAATACTTCTAGAGACACCATGGAGTCGCACTATTTCCTTGAAAAACAAATCAGCTATGTTGGTAGCATCATCTGTTTTATGGCATGGAATGAAATGTGACATTTTACTAAATCTGTCCACTATCACAAAAATAGAATCACTACCTTTTTTTGTCCTAGGCAACCCCAAAACAAAGTCCATAGATATGTCTACCCATGGCTCACTGGGAACGGGTAAGGGTGTATACAACCCGTGTGGTAAAACCTTAGATTTGGCCTTGCGACATGTAATGCACCTATCACATATTCGGGTGACGTCTCTTCTCATCCTAGGCCAAAAGAAATGTTCATGTAAAATTTCTAAGGTTTTTCTCACACCAAAATGTCCCATTAATCCCCCACCATGTGCCTCACGTACCAATAATTCACGCATTGAACAATTTGGCACACACAATTTGCTTTCTTTAAACAAATAACCATCATGCTTGTAAAACTTACCAAATGCCGCTTTATCACACGCTATATACACATCAGAAAAATCAGCGTCATTGACATACATGTCTTTCACATATTCAAACCCAAGCATTTTAGCACTCAGAGAAGTAAGAAGTACATACCTTCGTGATAAAGCATCAGCAACAATGTTCTCCTTACCTTGCTTGTAACGGATGACATAGGGAAAGGTCTCAATGTATTCAATCCATCTAGCATGTCGCTTATTTAATTTACCTTGAATCTTGAGATGCTTTAATGATTCATGATCGGTGTGGATCACAAATTCCTTAGGCCAAAGGTAGTGCTGCCACGTCTCTAGAGCGCGAACAAGAGCATAAAGTTCTTTGTCATAAGTGGGGTAATTCAAGGCCGCCCCACTTAGCTTCTCACTGAAGAAGGCTATGGGCCGCCTATCCTGCATTAAAACGGCTCCAATTCCTATTCCTGAGGCATCACATTCAATCTCAAAAGTTTTGTTAAAATCAGGTAATGCTAACACAGGTGTAGAACACAACCTTTCTTTGATAGTAGCAAATGCATTTGCTTGATCACTCCCCCAATGAAATCCAACGTTCTTTTTAATTATTTCAGTGAGTGGTGCAGCAATGGTGCTAAAATCCTTAACAAAACGCCTATAAAAGCTAGCTAAACCATGAAAGCTTCTTACCTCAGTGATGCTTTTAGGCGTTGGCCACTCCTTGATAGCCTTTACTTTTTCTTCATCCACCTCAATACCTTTTGTACTAACAACATAACCAAGAAAAACAACTTTTTCCATGCAAAAGGTACATTTCTTAAAATTAGCATACAACTTTTCACATCTCAACACATCTAACACACATCTTAAATGCTCAATATGTTCATCTAAGTTCGTGCTATACACTAAGATATCATCAAAGTACACGACTACAAATTTGCCTATGAACGCACGTAAGACATGGTTCATTAATCTCATGAAAGTACTAGGCGCATTTGTAAGTCCAAATGGCATAACCAACCATTCATAAAGTCCATGTTTAGTCTTAAAAGCTGTTTTCCATTCATCTCCCTCTTTCATTCTAATTTGATGATATCCACTTTTAAGATCTATTTTACTGAAAATACATGAGCCATGCAATTCATCAAGCATATCATCTAATCTAGGAATGGGATGACGGTACTTTACCGTAATATTGTTGACCGCTCTGCAATCAATG
The DNA here is from genome assembly GCA_028654335.1 of Alnus rubra. Taxonomy (NCBI): domain Eukaryota; kingdom Viridiplantae; phylum Streptophyta; class Magnoliopsida; order Fagales; family Betulaceae; genus Alnus; species Alnus rubra. The sequence continues at coordinate 131,402 of JAJPGS010001661.1, read as the reverse complement.
CACATCCTCCAAGTCCCATCCTTCTTTGGCACTAGTAGCACTGGTACTGCACATGGGCTCATGCTCTCCCTCACGTACCCCTTGCTCAACAAATCTTCAACTTGCCTTTGAAGCTCCTTGGTCTCCTCCGGATTACTCCTATAGGCTGGTCGGTTTGGAATAACTGCTCCAGGTATGAAATCAATTTGGTGCTCAATGCCTCTAATGGGTGGCAACCCACTCGGCATCTCCTCTGGAAATACATCATCAAACTCCTGCAACAAAGAAAGAGCCAAACTAGGAAGAGATTGGTTAGTTTCATCAAGATTAAGATAAGATTCTTTGTAAACAAGAAAAATCATAGGCTGATCTGCTAAGAAGGCCCTCTTAACCTCACTCTCCTTTGCATAAAAACTAATCTTTGCCTTCCCTTTTCTCTTTGCAAGTCCTCTTTCTTTTTTCTCTCGTGGCTCCACTCTCTTTTCTTTATTCTCAAGCACCTCTCTATTTTCTTTTTCACTCTTTTTTTTTTGCTCAATCTCACTTTTCAGCTTCAGTTGGTCCTCATAGACCTGTTTTGGGGTTAAAGGAGCAAGCTTGAATGTTTTTCCATCCTTCACAAAGTTGTACCTGTTTGTAAACCCATCATGAATCACCCTCCTATCATACTGCCATGGCCTCTCCAACAAAATATGGCCAGCATGCATAAGAACTACATCACAAAGCACCTCATCACTATACCTTCCAATGGTAAAAGCCACCAAAACTTGCTTATTGACCTTGACCTCCCCACATTCATTCAACCATTGCAACTTATAAGGTCTAGGGTGCTTCAATAAAGGTAAGCTCAGCTTTTCAACTAGGGTGGTACTAGCTACATTGGTGCAACTTCCCCCGTCTATAATCATACTACACACCTTGTTGTTTACATAACATCTGGTATGAAATATGTTCTCTCTCTGTTTCTCCATATCGTCTATCTTAATTTGCGTATTGAGAGCACGCCTGGCAACAAGAGACTCACCTTCTACGGGGTATTCCACTCCATCATCATCACTAGCATTAACCAACTCGGGCATCTCATCACTATCATCTTCACTATCAGTCATCACCTCCCCATTGTCTCGCAGAACCATCACTCGCTTGTTTGGACATTGAGACACAATGTGCCCGGAACCCAAACACTTAAAACATTTAATATCTCTATTCCTTGAAGGTTGGAAATCAACCTTGGGTTTGTTCTTGCTAGTTCCCTCATCTTTTCCCTTAGGTGGTTCGGCCTTTCCCTTTACTATAGCTTGAGCATTTCTATCCCACTGTGGTTTCCAAGGAGTGCTAGAAACTGAAGTATACCTTGCTGCCCCCTTTCTCTTTAATTGCCTCTCCACCTTCATAGCCATGTGCACCATATCTTCTACCTCCACATAATGTTGCAACTCAACTACATTGGCTATGTCCCTATTCAAACCACTTAAAAATCTGGCCATTGTGGCCTCCCGATCCTCCTCTACATTGGCCCGAATCATAGACACCTCCATCTCCTTATGGTAATCTTCTAAACTCCTTGACCCTTGTGTAAGGTTTTGTAATTTTTGGTAGAGGTCTCTATAGTAGTGGCTAGGTACAAATCTTCGCCTCATGAGAGCTTTCAACTCACCCCATGTTTCTATAGGTCTCTCATGATTCCTCCTCCTATTGGTCATTAATTGATCCCACCAAATAATTGCATAATCAGTGAACTCAATTACCGCCAACTTCACCTTCTTCTCTTCTGAATAATTGTGACAATCAAAAATCAACTCTATTTTCTTCTCCCACTCTAAATAGGCTTCAGGGTCAGTCCTACCTTGGAAAGATGGTATTTTCATTTTGATGCTCCCAAGGTTCCTATCTACCTCATCTCGACCCCTTGGATTTCTCCCATGTCCTCTTCCACGCCTACCTCCTCTAGGTCTGTCAACTCCGCCCCTTCCAACTTCAGATGCTATGTCTTCCTCATCATCATCATCTCCTTCGTTTTCAAACTCATTTTCAATGCTAGGCGCACGTCTCCTCCTATCTCGTCCACCTTGCAGATTTCTAATGACTACCTCCTGCTGATCCATCCTATTCTTCACCTCCTCCAACACCAAATTCAACTGTTCAAACTGTTGTTGCATGGCCCGCAATACAAAGAATGAATTATCCACCTCCTCCTTAGGTGTTGAATCACTCTTATGAGACATTTTTAATGCACTACAAAACAAAAAATATGTTAGTGGTAAAAACCTCACACACTCCCTTACGTGTTTACACTCAAATATTGTCACTCCACTCGTGTTTCCACTCTTTTAGTCTTTCACCTCACCTGTTTTCCCTTTCAAGTTCTTTAAGAACTAGTTGAACTAAATCAAGACATCACCTTGTATTATTCCAACCAGCAACAGATTCCAGAAACAAGAAAGGAATAAAATGACACGGATCTAAAAGAATTTGTACGAGGAAAGAACAATTAGGACACAAGATACTAAAGATGATACACTCGATCCCTTTAAAGATAAAGATCAATCAACACCAAATCACTTCAATTTCCGGATTGCAAAGTATATCAAATAGTTTTTTTTTTTTTGAAATTTCTTTCTTCTTCTTCTTCTTCTTCTTTTTTTTTTTTTTTCTCTTTTTTTTTTTAAATTTGAAAAATTACAGATATGGAAGTTAAAGCAAAGATTCAAATCTGAAAAATTTAAGCAAAGATTTGAAAAAAGCAATCAAGAATGGAATTCAAATCTGACAATTTCAGATTTGAAAAAATTAAAGCATAGACTGGTGTAATTAATTAAAGAATTCACAATTCTGAATTCCTGAATCAATTACACGAGTAACCAATTGTGAAAATCACAGATCTAAATTCTAACACACGATTTTTTTTATTTATTTTTTTTTCTTCGAACAGAACACACGAAATTAATAAGAATGAAAAAGGAGTTGTAGATCCAAATGCAAGAACTAAAAAAAAAAAAAAGGAAAAGAAGAAAAAGAAAAGGAAAAGGAAAAGGATAAATAAGAAGGATAAATAAGACCTGATTTGGAGCCTGAGCTTTGATACCAAATGATGTGAACCCGCAGGATGAAATCCCCTTTGAACCCACAAACAAATTGAAATCTACCCAAGAAAGCCAAGAATCAAGTCCAAAGAATCTAGACCCGTTGAAATCTCGTTTCAAGAACCTAAATTTGGTTAGAACGCCACAAAGGGTTTGCCTTTGATAAGTTCTTAGTTCAATCAAGAACAAGTAGAGAAAACTGAAAAGTTTTCTATGAAGAATAAAACTTCATTCACAATCAACTTGTCTAGCATATGCGGCTACAAGTCTTTTTAAAATCTCTCCATAAAACCCTAATCCTACTAAGGCCTACATCAATTAAAAGACATGGGCTGAACATCTTCAAGCCCAAAATATCCTAAACTACACTTCTATAGCTAATAAAAGAAGTCCACTTAATAAAACAAATAGGCCTAAAGGCCCACAACCATAGAAACATAAAAATAGGCCCATATGCCTATACTTAGTGAAATAAAGAGTTTGCAAGAAACCACTAGGCTATGCCGCCCCCATCTGTTGCTTGTATCACATGAATTAAAGTTGGTTCTTCTTCTTTCAAGCCCATCTTGAATGTTGGAGTCTTGCTCGATAAATTTGCAAACTCGGCCCAAGTGGATTGCACCAATCCTTGCATTGCCTCATTGATCTTCTTCGCCCTTGACTTTGTGATTGGCCCATCTGGAACTTGTAAGGGATCTTTAAGATTCGGCCTACCATGGGGCCCATCAGCATATCTTCTAGACTTTTCTAATGTTATCTAACTATATTGAAATGAATATCCATTTTACGTTATCTTTTTCATGCATCTTTAAAAAACCGAGTTTTGCCAAACATGTGACTTTTCGAGTCCACACCTGCCTTCTTTCAATGCACCACTTTATTAAACTCATTTCATTTACTTTGAACAAAACCTCTGCAACTTGGCAAAGCTAGCTTCTAAATTTCATTGTTACCTTTTTTAAATATGTCCCTTGCTACCCACGAAATACTAAAGGAAGAAGTTTTGATAATGAAGCTATCGTTCCAGATCAGATGAAACCAGTTAAAAAAATGATAAAAGCGAAGGGCAAAAAAGTTTCTTGCTATGGGCTAATAGGCCCAAAAAAAGAAAAAAAAACCTTATAAATTTTATTTTTTTTACCTTAATTTTTTTTTTTTAATTTCTTAAGAGTTGGGGGGCATAACCTATTACCCCCCCCCCCCCCCTCGTCCCCGGTTGAGACTGAGAAAATGAAACAAAAAAGAAAATAAAAAGAAAAAAAGAAACTCATCTATATAAAGTTCAGAAGCGCGCTGTTCGCATGCAATTGAGAGAAAGGAGCTAGAAATCAAACGTAACATGTCTATGGAGTCCGTGGCTCAATTGTATAACCGGGTGAAGCCATTTTTTGTAGTCATTGTTTTGCAGATTGGTTCCGCATGGATGACCATAATTTGTAAGTTTACTCTGGACCAGGGGATGAGCCAACATGTATTGATAGTCTACCGGTATGCTGTTGCCACTGCTGTCATTGCTCCTTTCGCTCTTGTCTTTGATAGGTCTCTCTCTCTCTCTCTCCCCTTCTTATTGTTTATACGTGCATGTGTCATGAGTTCTTGGCTTTGATCTATGTTATACGTTGATTTACTACTCTTTAACAGGAAAATAAGGCCAAAGTTGACCTTCTCTCTCTTTGCTAAGATTGTGTTGCTCGGCTTATTGGAGTAAGGATCTTCACCATTAAGCAAACAGCTTTTCGTCTTAAGCTTCAAACAAACATTTAATTAGCTTTATTTTCTCCTATATATTCAGGCCTGTAATTGACCAGAACTTGTACTATACTGGGATGAAGTATACAACAGCAACTTTTACAGCTGCCTTGTGCAATGTTCTTCCTGCCATGGCATTTTTAATGGCTTGGATTTGTAGGTAACTCAATAGTTATTGCTTGCGTACATGTATATATGCTTAATATATTACAAAAAAAGACAATTTATTGATGTTTTTGTTAGTGTCGTTTTACTGTTGAAACGATGTCACATTGTGGGGTGCTTCAGATTTAATTTGTGAGTGCTTTTGTAGGCTTGAGAAGGTGTCTAGAAGACTACATAGCCAGGCAAAGGTACTGGGGACTATAGTCGCGCTAGGGGGAGCAATGGTTATGACTCTTGTTAAAGGAGCCATGTTGAAATTGCCATGGACAAATGGGAATGGCCAACAGGAATCTAGGGGTCCAGCAAATCAGCAAGATCCCATCAAGGGTGCTCTCATGATCTTAGCAGGTTGTGTTTGCTGGTCTGCTTTCATCATTCTTCAAGTAAGTGCACTCGAATAAGCATTCAATTTTTTGAATGACGTGACAACGTATTTGTTACGTGGCATCATTTTTACGGATATAACGATAACATTAAATCATTTCGTTCTAAATTATGCACGTTGGTTAATAAGACGTAGATGCTCTTTTGTACGCAATTACGCTGAAATCATACCCTGCAGAACTTTCCCTAACTCTTTGGATATGCTTGATGGGCACAGTCCAAAACAGTATTCTGACCCTTGTCATGGAATGGGGCAACCCGAAGGCCTGGGCGATACACTTGGATGCCATGCTCTTAGCTGCTGTATACGGTGTAAGGATTTCAAAATTTAGTTGTACTTTCTTTTTTGTTTTGTTTTGTTTTGTTTTTTTTTGGTATAAAACTATACAAGCCGGTTTTGCACGTTTATGAAGTTACTTTCTGCAAACTCCAAGAAGGGTATTGGAGGTTGCAGAGGTCCTACGATCCCCTCGTGAAGGCCGTCTATGCGACCTATGAGAGGAGTGGGTCGCAAGGCCTTCACGATTGATCATCACAAAGGTGTTAGGTGTACATACCAGACAATCTAAGTAATATTAATTATGATGATAAATTAGTAAAGTTCACAAGAACAAGACTATGGGACTATGATTATGACGATAAATTTTAAGGTTAAATATAAAATTGATCCTTGTGTTTTTAGTGTATATTGAATCAGTTCTCGGGTTTTCAAAAGTGATAAAATTAATTTTTGAGCTTTTTCACAGTATAAAACCAATTATTCTGTCACAGTGTCTACTTATGTTAGTGGGCCATTTGCCACAAGTTAAAAAAAAAAAAAAAAGCAAAGCAAAGTGGTTCAATCCTATTTCGCCACGTGTATTATCTCCACATAAGCAAGAGAATCACTTCTTGTGTTTTTGGTATATATTGAATCCGTTCATAGGTTTTCAAAAGTGATAAAATTAATCTTTGGGCTTTCTCATAATATAAAATCAATCATTCTGTCTACTTATGTTAGTGGGCCATTTGCCACGAGTGAAAAAGAAAAAAAAAAAAAAAAAAAGAAGCCAAGTGGTCCAATGCTATTTCGCCACATGTATAATCTCCATATAAGCAAGAGAATTAGTTCTTGTGTTTTTGGTGAATATTAAATCAGTTCTTGGGTTTTCAAAAGTGATAAAATTAATCTTTGAACTTTCTCACAGTATAAAATCAATCATTCTGTTACAATGCCTACTTATGTTAGTGGGCCATTTACCACAAGTTAAAAAAAAAAAAAAAAAAAGCAAAGTGGTTCAATCCTATTTCACCACGTGTATTTTCTCCACGTAAGCAAGAGAATCAGTTCTTGTGTTTTTGGTGTATATTGAATCCGTTCTTAGGTTTTCAAAAGTGATAAAATTAATCTTTGGGCTTTCTCATAGTATAAAATCAATCATTCTGTCTACTTATCTTAATTGTTGGCCATTTGCCACGTGTAAAAAAAAAAAAAAAAACCCTAGTGGTCCAATCCTATTTCGCCACGTTTATAATCTCCACGTACATAAGCAAGAGAAGAGTTCTTGGGGATCCAAAGCTGCGTGCCTCAAAGAAGACCTTTTCCAGCAGGCAAAACAAGTACAATAGCTCTCTTACTGGGCTCCTGTAGTCACTTTCAAATTGATACTGGTGACTTTCAAGATAGTAGTATAATTTTAATACTAATTAATTAATTAAGTATATTAATTAACACTATAATTAAGCATATTGTGGGGCTATATAACTAGTCTTAGAATTACATTAAAATAGCTCTCTTATTGTGAAGTTTTATATGTGCAGGGCGTAATATCTACAGGGATAACTTATTACCTTCAAGGAGTGATAATGAAGGATAGGGGACCTGTTTTCGTTACTGCTTTTAGACCCCTAACCATGATTCTGGTTGCAATCATGGCCTCCTTCATGCTCAACGAGAACATGTACTTAGGAATGTGCGCATTCAACCTAGCTTCAATTCTCTCTACAACTTCTACACCCACAGATAATTTAATTTTCTTAACAATATAATTAATATTTATTTCTTTGAATTATATATCTTGATCATTCTTTTTCTTAATTAAAGGAAAATTGTAAGAAAAAGTTTTGGAGTCATGGGAATAACTGAAGTATATATATATTATCAGGGTTATTGGAGCGGTTATCATTGTAGTTGGCCTATATCTGGTTTTGTGGGGCAAGAGCAAGGATGATCAGTACCTTACCAAATCCAACAGCGATGAGGTTCTACCAAGTGCCCATACTTTATCTCCTATGAATGAGAAAGCATAACAGCAGCCCTTTCCTCCATGTTTTATGCTGACACAGATACCCATGTTTTGTGTGAAAGATTACCAGCTTTAAGTTTTCGATCTCACTTTCTTTCTTTGTATTTACGTGTATCGATCACAATATGTAAAAACTTTCCTCTTGTGTTTCTTTAGTTTCTGCACTCATTGTAAAGAGTTCTTAGCTCCTATGGTTATAAATATAAGAACAACTACTCTGTTCTTGGTCAAGCAACCAAAACAGAACTTCTCAACATCTTTCATGCTTGTTTCTTACACAAAATTATGTGGCGCAGCATAGTATCTTGTGTCATATCTAACGCAATGGAAGGTATAAGGATATGAGCTAAGTAACACTAACTTCACCACCAGTGACAGTGGTTCAGTGGTCTCAAGAAAATTTTCATGAGGTTTGATAAGCATTAGGGAATGAGTTTGAATCTCGCAATAGAAATCATTTATCTTGATTAATGTTAATTATCTTGGGTTTCATTGATGCTCTGGTGAGGCTGGGTCAAGCTATATGACTCAATTGGTCTTAAGGAAATGCATGCGGTTCTTCGCCGTCTAAGCTCCTCCTGAGCAATTCTCAGCGAGTAGGTACTACTATGGCAACGCTCAAGTAGAGTAGCCACAATTGGTCGTGCCCTTATGCCATTTTGTGAATTTTTTTTTTTAATTTAAAAAAAGTAACATTAACTTAAGAAAATCTGGATCAACTATATGTTAGAAATATTCAACATATTGTTTAAACTAACATGCGCATCGGAAATAAATAAGACATGATTTAGGCTTACCTCTAGTCATATTTGCTCAAGCGTTTCCACAATCCATCTGAAGAACAAGAAAAGATTATTTGAGGGATATTCTAACCTATGACTATGACTGTATTGCCGTACTGATGGTGTACACAGGCTATTAATTTATAGGTTAGGTCAGGGACCCTCAAATATGGTAAATACCGTATTGTTCCTCCCATGAAGGAAACAATATTATTAATTGATTTTAAATCAATTAATCGATTCCATTATGGTAATTTAATTAATTAAATTACCTAACCGTAATACCGTATATACTATTTATTTATTAAATTATTAATAAATACTTCTTTATGTGGCATATAGGCCATATATGGAGATAATATCTTACATTCTCCCACTTGGCCTTTATGACACATAACCTTATGGTATTAGGTTCTTTAGTTTGGCCAATCACTTATGGAATCCTCCAACTCAGATAAGAAATGTTTCACACGAATCATGGCGGTAAAACCATTATAAACTTAGGCCGTCCATTCCATGTATCACAATGTAAAACACTCCTTATATGAGTACCTTATGGATAATCAAGCTTTATGAATGAACTTCCTATAAGTCATTCGGTCCAACTTTATTTATCCTCATGGATAAAATAACAAATGTGCACAAAATCTTTATTATAATAACTTTATGTCTATAGACTAAAAGGAGACAAACCAATTTAACCAAGCAAAAATGAATTAATGAGTTTCATATACTCCGCATGACTTTATTATTTCTTTACCAGTAAACTTTAAGTCATGGGATCCGCAATCATTAATTCATTACTTATATGCTCAATAGACCATTTATGTCTCTTAATGTTATCTCTCATACTGAGATACTTGATGTCGATTTACTTCTGCTTCTACTCTTTATTCTTATAAAAGAAGATTATAGTAGAATTACCACATAGTATCTTTATGGTCTAACTGTAAAATCGACAATATTGAGACTTTCAACAAAATGTCTCATCCATCATGCATGTGTACTAAATTCATAGCACGCTAGACTTTTAGCTTTCTTGGTAGACATAGCAATTATAGTCTACATACTGCATCTTTAAGATATATCTCTCAATAAAAAGATATATATCATAAAGTAGACTTTCTACTATCTACACAATCAGCAAAACTCAAATCTGAACAACTAACAACCTTCAAATGGAAAGTGTATCCTTAGGTTAAATTGTACTTCTTGGTTCTTTGCATATACCGCAAGACTTTATTTGCAGCACTTTATTGACCCAATATTCTTATTGTCAGTCATATGGTTATGCATAATGCAGATGCTTAAAGAAAAACTTTTTCATCTGCCCTTATTCCAATACATTTTGGGACATTAATCTGTATTTAATTGGTCCCTCTTAATTGCTACTGAAGGTACATAATCCTTCATTCTAAATCTTTCCAAAACTTTTTCAATGTAGGCCTTCCGAGACAATGTTAATATTCTTTATGTCTCTGTGAATCTCTATGTCAAAAGACATAAGATGTTTCACCTAAATCCTTCATTTCAAAGTTTTATGAAATGAATTTTATGTAGCAAACCTAAATCACCACTTGCAAAAAATAATATCTACATATGGATCTAGAAAGATTACTTTACTCCCACTGACCTTAAGGTATATATACTAATTAACAAGGTTGTCAATAAATAATAAAACAATTACCTTGTAAAAAGTATATCACTGATGAGAGATTTATCACAGCCCATAAATAGAATTCTTTAATTTGCAAGTATTCTGACTGTTATTTTATAAAACCTTTAGGTTGTGTCATGTAAACCTCATCTTTAAGATCCTCATTCAGGAAAGTTGTTTTCACATCCATTTGATGTAGTTCTAGATCAAAATGAGCTACTAATACTATGATTATCTTGATGAACCATTCTTAGACACTGGAGAGAATGTTTCATGATAATCAATGCCTTCCTTATGAGTAAAACCTTTGGCTACGAGTCTAGCTTGAGCTTTTAGCCATGGACTTATCTCTTACTTTATGGCTTGAACCACAATGTGGAGTTTTCTCCACTCATAGCATGTGAAAACAATTTTGGATCATCTTTATGCCCAATGTCAACATCAGACTCTGAGAGATATACAACATGATCACTAAGAATTGTTGATCACCTTATTCTATAGGATTTTCTTAATTCTACTTCCTCTGCATTTTGCAATGGGATAATAGATTTTGAACCTGTTCTGTATGAGTTGGTTGTTCTAGAAATGATTGTGGCTTAGGATAATTAATATGATTTTCCCTGAATACAATCAATCAACCTTTATGAGGAGGAGATTTGGCCAACTCTAGTACTTCCTCAAATTCCAATTGGTGTGAATAAGCATTCCCACTAGGTTCCACATCCTTTAGAAATTTTACAATCAACAACTCTAGGATTATATGAAGGATAATAAAACATTAAAACCCCTTAAAGTTTACTAGATAGCCTATAAAAGATCCGCTGGTTGTCCTTGAATCTAATTTTCTTAGGCGAGGATTATAAACCCTCTCTTTATCAAGGCAACCCTATATGTGTAAATAATTTAAACTTGGCTTCCATTTATTTCATAAAAGGTGTCTAAATGACAACCTTAAATAGAATCATGTTCAACATATACACAACGGTCTTCAAAGCTTTACTCTATAAGGGTAATAACAGATTAGTATTACTAATCATTTCCCTTTTGTGTATACCTACCTTAATACTCTATACCTATATTAGATCTTATGATCTTCATATTGTTTCTCTTCTTCTTCCTTATAGGTATTGAAAGCATTCAATACCCCAACTTTAATATTTAGAAGATAGAGATACATAAACTTTATATAGTCATCACTAAAAGAGATAAAAATATCTCTGACCATTTAGACAATGAGTATGAAAAGGTCAACACATTTCAATGTACACGATCTCAAGAATCTCAAAAGGCTCTCTTTGACATCTCAAGAATGCTTTCCCTTATGCAATCCACACAAGTACCAAAGTCAGTAAATTACAGACTTTTATTTTCTGTATAGAGATATATTTCAATCTCCAAAGCCATAACAAGAGCATTTTAAAATTCTCAAAGACTCTACTTTACGTCAACATCAGTATGCAGAACCAAACAAATAATTTTGTTTCAAAATTGGGATGTAGGTCAATTTTAAATAGACTTTAAATAAACTCCAACCAATATTCCACCCAAAAAATAAGAAAAATTTCAAGTTTAAAATAAAATTGAAATTTTTAACAAACCAAACTAGAAAATAAATTTATAAAATATTATGGAATATAAATAATTTTTTAGGTAAAAAATATAACTGAATCTCAAAATTAACCTATAAATTCCAACAACCTCAAATTATAAACACGTGTTATTCACTTTAAAAATAGCTGCATTTGTGTTAACAATGTGGATTGTTAAACCATAATCAATCCACGACATATTTGAATGAGTCACTACAAGATATTCACAACATACTAGATATATGAGATTATCTTTATTTTAAGTCATTTATTTTACTTCATGCAATCTTTCTTTATATGCCATTAATTTTCCTTATTGCATGAGAAATAGGTATATATCTTAATTGCCATAATACTTTATTGGCATCTTATTCTCATGCTTTAAGTGTTGGACATGATTGCATTTATCGGTCTTTCCCTTGACATGATTAACCATGTGAACACTTTATGAATTCTCTCATATCCTTGAACACACATGATTAGAAGTTTATTTACTAACCATTTATCCTTACGTGTGTTACAAGATAAAATTCTACACTTAGAAGAGAGAATTCAAAAATTGAAATAGACCAATAATGACTTAAAAAATATCAATCTTTAAGGACTTAAGCTAAACTACAATATCCTTCATTCCCATAATAGAACTAGAAACACTCAAATGAAAAAGCATATTAATCTTTTTTCAGTCAGAAAAATATTACCATAATGTATTGGAATATAAAATTACCAAAAGGTAGAGTAACATGAATAGCTGCAATCACCAAGAATATTAAAATAATAATACTTTAATGTTATGAAGTAACTTTATTTAAATTAGCCAATGCCAATTTAAATAGTAAATTTCAACCTACCTGTGGGCAAATGTTGCATCACGCATGAAATTTACTCTTTATTAATAAGACTAAAGCAAATTTAAATATTAATAAATAAAATTCTCGGTACCTGTGGGCAACCGAGAGAAATTTTACTTTTAATACTAAATTTGTTATCTTATTCTAATTAAGTCATAAAAATAAAAATTTCCTTGTGGGGATAAGTAATTAAATTTATGAATTAATTATAAGACGACGTTAACTTTATTTTAAATTAGCCAATGCCAATTTAAATAGTAAATTTCAACCTACTTGTGGGTAAATGTTGCATCATGCATGAAATTTACTCTTTATCAATATGACTAATAAATTTAAATATTGATAAATAAAATTCTTTGTACCTGTGGGCAACCGAGAGAAATTTTACTTTCAATACTAAATTTGTTATCTTATTCTAATTAAGTCATAAAAATAAAAACTTTCATGTGGGGATAAGTAATTAAATTTATGAATTAATTACAAAAAGATGCTAATTTTTTCTATATGAAGTTCATGTGTATGATCTTTATGCAATTATTATAAAATCGAGATGCTGTGGCTCTCCCAAAATCATAATAATCACTCTGCAGTTTATGAACATCTAATAAAAATCCTTTATGATGTTCATATGTATAATCTTGATGTAATTATCATTAAAATTTGGGATGCTGTGGCTCCCCAAAATCATTATGATAATTATGTGTGTGTAATCTTGATGCATTATCATTAAAACTTGGGATGCTGTGGCTCTCCCAAAATCATAATGATAATTGCGACTTCATTAACATCTAACAACTTTATAAATGCCCACTAAATAGCCCCAGGAATATAACAAACCAATACCTAAATGGGGTAAACAGCATTTTCCAAGGTGCAACCAGGTGAGTTCCCAGGAAAGTGAGAGGGGGTCACTTGGACACACTTAAATCCCAAGACTTTCCTAACTAGAACTTTTCTAGACATTGCATTCTTGGCATTACTGTAAACACACCAGTATATATGGTATTGTTAATTATTCTTAGGTCTAGGCATCAAGCAATTTATATTTAAACAATATAAAAAAACAAAAATGCATCTATGTATTAAATCAAACAATCAATTTTTAATACATAACAATTTAAATGATAAGTATAATAAAACTTCAAAAGAAGACATAAAACCAAGCATAGTTGAATGGTTTGAAGCTTGACACTTTATGGACATGAAGGTCCCAAGTTCTAACCCCATATAAGCCCATCCTTTTATTTTCTTGAATGGGCTACAACTGTATTGGGCTGATGGGTCTCTTTATAGGGCTGGGTCAAACCCACTTAATCGGGTCAGGCTTATGGTCAATGTATAGGGCTGGCCCAAACCGGGTTAGCCCACTTAAATAGGCCTCCTTCTCTTTTTCTTTTTCTTCTTCTTTTTTTTTTTAATAAAAAACTGAATGGGTTTCTTCTGGATTGGGCTGACCCGAGTGGGTCAGCCCAATTAGAAACCCGACCCACGCATTCATCCTAATAATCGACATGGATTTGCTTAATGGGCCAAACCCTAACCGGACCCTAACCCGAAAACTAATCCGACCGTATGTTTCCAAATGGGTTGAAAACCCTAGAGACAAAATTTTGGATCCCTACCCGCCACCCCTCCTCCACCCCTGCCGCCGCCGCCACCCACATATGCCACCCTTTATGCGGCGGCCAAGAGAGGCCGCCGCTTTGACGACCATGGCGACCCTTGTGGGTCGTCGTGTACTGGAGAAGCAGCGGCCAAAAGGCCACTGCTGAATGCGACGACGGGAACTGTGACCTAAGGGTCGCCGTTTACTGCAAAAGCAGCGGCCAAAAGGCCGCTGCTTGGGGTGCTGGGACGGCGACCCTTTACTGCAGAAGCAGCGGCCAAAAGGCCGCTGCTTGGGGTGCTGGAATGGCGACCCAAAGGTCACCGTTAACTGTAGAAGCAGTGGCCAAGAAGCCGCTGCTTCGGGTACTGGAACAGCGACCCTTGGGTCGCCGTTTACTGCAGAGGCAGCGGCCAAAAGGCTGCTGCTTGGAGAACCCGAATGGCGAAACAGGGGGGGCCTCAGCTTGGTTTCCAGGCAGGGGCAAAAAGGTAAATTTGACATACCCATATCAAAGTTCATGGCTTTCACATTAAACAGAATAATGATAATCAAAATACCCATATCAAAAACTTTCATGCTGTTTAATCCGAACAGTAAACACAATAAAATTATGTTCACAAAAAAAATTTATTGGGTTCAATAATTATAACGCATAGTAAAACTTAACGCTAAGCAAAATAGCACAGATGCTGGCTCTGATACCACATATTAGAAATATTCAACATATTGTTTAAACTAACATGCGCAGCGGAAATAAATAAGACAGGATTCAGCTTACCTCTAGCCATATTTGCTCAAGCGTTTCCACGATCCATCTGAAGAATAAGAAAATATTATTTGAGGGATCTTCTAACCTATGCCTATGACTGTATTGCCGTACTGATGGTGTACACAGGCTATTAATTTATAGGTTAGGTCAGGGACCCTCAAATATGGTAAATACCGTATTGTTCCTCCCATCAAGGAAACAATATTATTAATTGATTTTAAATCAATTAATCGATTCCATTATGGTAATTTAATTAATTAAATTATTTAACCGTAATACTGTATATACTATTTATTTATTAAATTATTAATAAATACTTCCTTACGTGGCATATAAGCCATATATGGAGATAATATCTTACTATATATATATAACTTAGGAATTCTCTTGAAACAATTTTATTGGAAAGGCAATTGATAATTGATAACTGATAGTAAGAAGTCAAAAACATACCTTTATGTAGGCTGCAGCTCTGCTAAAAACTCTAACCGGAATAACAAAAAATATGCCAAGAATACTCTTCAAACCTCACAAAAACATAGCAAAATTCGAGTGAAAAAAAAACCCTAGCCACAATCTGTCTATCGCATCCTTTTGAAAAATCAATTTAAATAATTAACTTTGTGCTAATTGCATTTTGACAGATCATATTTGACGTGCTGCCACAATAGAAATCATGTGCAATTGATATTCGCCTTTTTTATAAACAGGGTATTTTAGTCATTTTTGCTTCTTCCGTTATAATTTAATAAAAAATCTTAACGAATGTGGTAAGTGAAAGTGATTGATACATCGACGCTCACATCGCAAACATTTAAACTTAATTTGAAAAGACATTGCAAAAACATAACAAATTGAAGGGTTAAGTGAGTTCTCCTTCTTCTTTTTTCTTTCTTTCTTTTTTTTTTAATTATTTTTTATTTTTTATCATAAAAATCCAACTAGTTCTGACTGTGACACCCAAAAATTCTTTATCAAGTGGAAAATCTGAGTTGGTCGTGTCATGGGTTCAAGTGGGCACTAAAAAAACCAATATCATCCCTAGTAGCGTGTTCTTCCCCAGAAACATCTTATTTTAAGCACTGTCAGTGAGTCCCAGGGGCGGACCCAGTTGGTGGGTGGGGGGAACGAATGTCCCCCCAAAAATTTTAAAATTTAAAAATTTAAAAACTTAAAATATATAAAATTATAAAATTGTTCCCCAAAATAATTTTTTTGTTCCCCCTAAAAAAATTTCTTTATTATTTGACCCCATATTTTGTCCCCCCACCCACTTCCTCCCCTCTGCACCAAGCCAGCCTTTCAGCTTTTTTTTTCTTCCCCTTTTTTACCCCCCATCTAGGCCATGGCCATCTCTTTTTCCCCCTTTGAGTTACTAGGTTGATTTCAGATTAAATTTTTGAGACTTCTTTTTTTTTTTTTTTTTTTCAAGTCCCAAGTTGCTAATGCTAGTGTTTTGGACATTTTATAGTTTAATTTGTTGCAAAGAATAAAGTTTGATACCGTCTATTAATCTTTGCCAGTATTATCATACTAACATCTACATAAAGCACTAGGTTTGAGTTTCATTATATCTTGCATTTTCTATTATATATGTTAAGCTTCTCCAAAAATCATAATTGTTAGTTCTTTCTTTTACTAGTAGCTGTACGAATTATGGACGGACCATTTGCTTTCTAAGTGTCATTTTCTATGGATCATGTGCTTTCCCGGTTTCTCTTTTATATATTTGGTCAAATATGTTTTGACTTTTAAATGGTTTTATCATTTAGGCTTTATACGTTGTAACATTGTTATGAGTTGACTTTCATCATTAATTGTTGTTGGGGGGATCTTGCTAAGAGAAAGAGTCTATGCTCAAAGGTGCCCTTTTTCTTAGACACTTTAAATTGTGTTTAGTTTAAAGAGTAGAATCACTTACTATCTTTATGTGAATGATATAAAGAGTAGAATCTCAACCCTAGATATCATCTTTTGTATGCTACAATTAAGCTTCCTCTACCATCGCGTCTGTCCCGTGTACCTTAGAACCTTAATTAGCTCCTAAGTATTTGCCAAGGTATATATTTTCATTATCTTACGTACGTTAAACATGACTCTTGCTAGCTAGCTAGCTCCTTCAGCCGTACGTTTCTCCATAAATTCGAATCTCATTGGTAAAGAAGCTTCTTCAGTCTTCAGTACGTGCTTCACCCATCAGGCATCAACTAGGGGAAGAGGGAAGGGTCGAGAGGAAACAAATTAACGACAAACTTCTCAAAAAAAATCTTAGTAGCCAAAACTCAAAAGCCACGTGTCAAGACAATTACAACCACTTTTCTTTTTTCTTTCTTTTTTTAAATCACACGTACCGTATGTTTCATGCATCGATTTTAAAATATAATTACTTGTCAAAGAAAATTAAATAAATTGAAGGAAGGCGTGAAAACATTAATTATAAGTTATATTTATATGTTTTAAACAATAAATAAATTTATTTTTATTTATTTCATTAATTAATTATTGTTCAACTCCAGTCTTTAAATTTTGCTCATGTTACGGTGGAAGTACGTAGTTGGTGATGTATTACTAAAGAGCAAGCTAAGGAAGCAATATTTTAATAAATATAGAATAAATGAAGTGCAATATTGTTCCTCGAATTGAAATATGAAATAGTTTTTTGGTGATCAAACAGAAACAAACAGGTGTACGTGCAAATATTTGACGATCGATACTCAACAAATTAATTAAATTCAGCAAGCTTTGAAATTAATGAAGAATTAAGGCATGTCTTTATAATCAACTGCCATTACATAATTAATAATTAATAATTATAAAGACATTAATTCAGAATGGATCGATGAATGGATAGATAGCATATGCCGTGACGCACGTTGCTTCCTGCCTACGTGCTACCTAGCTATGACGTCTTATATATTTTTAATTTCAGTTTGCCGTATATTTCATGCAACGATTTTAGAATATGAAAGCTTGTTAAGGAAAATTAAATAATTGACGGGAGGCATCAAAAAATTAATTAATTATAAGTTACACGTACGAGAGACTTGAAAAGGAGAATTAAAGAAAAAGCAACCTCATTAATTTGTTTGACACTTGGCATTATTTTTCACGGAAAACTTGAAAATGAACCTTTTACTCTGCTCTTTGGTATCACCGACATAGACCTAGCTGGTCACTAGTCAAACGGATGAAAGAAAAAAATATTCCAGAGTTTAATCCTCCGTTCGAATTTATGATTTTTTTAGTGTTTTATTTTAAAAAAAGTTTTTTTTTAAAAAAAAATCAAAGATTCAGATATGAGTATTTTTACAAATTCAGTTAAATTATTACCAACAACTAAATTGTAGAATTTTTTATTTTTTCTAAAAGGAATAGAAGTATTTTAAGAATTTTGACATGATTTAACGAAAACTTCTAACGGAGGGTTGAAATTAAAAAAAGAAATTGGAAGTGTTCATTTTTTTAAAAAGAAATTTAAAGATTCAGGTATAGATAATTTTACAAATTTCGTTAAATTCTAATCAACACTTAAATCGTAGAATTTTTTTTTCCTAAAAAAGAAATATTTTGAGAATTTTAACATGATTTAACTGAAAACTATAAATAGATTGAACACGCACCACGTCAGTTGAACACGCTAAAATAATACAAAATAATATTTCTCACTTAAAAAATTTGCATTATTGTAATTGGACTGTTTACCAACAAAAAGGGCATTAATAGTGGTATAAGGTTTGGTGGTGAGAGTCACTTTCACAAATAGTAGCATAAGAAATGTCAAACATGTTAGTGTATGGCCTAAAAAAAATATTAGTAATTCTTTGTTTTCATTAATTAATATAATCATAATAATGTAGAGTTTCCCATCTACTACCTACCACCTAGGAGCATATAAAAGATCTTGGGGATCGATGGCCAACAAATTGGCATTAATTTAAGCTTAATTTGTTGACTTTCAAGCATTTATAAGCCTTAAATCAAACCCAAAATCATTAAATAAATTTCACAAAATATGTATTTGCTTGTGCAAGTAGGGAATTAATTGAATTAGTTAAGGGGATTAATTGTTGTTTCCCACAAGTAACTTGTTGATTAAGCACTGCAAAGCTTGGTCCATATAACCTAGCAAGGCCAACAAAATAGACATATGTCCGATTGAAACCTCACCTGTCATACTAAATCACAAAATCATGAGTTTAGTATTTTACCTTAAAACAATCGGTAGGAACGTAGATCCAAGTACAAGGATCACGTTCCCCAAAAAAGATTGAAGATCTGACCTTTAGATCTTCGTAGATCGCAATTTTTGTATGAAAATGCTTAAGAGAACTCCCTTATTGTTCTCCCCTTTTTTCTTGCCGCAGGTCATTCCTGTTTTCCTTAAGTGAGGCGCATGTGCGCCTCACGTTATTCTTTTTTATTTTTTTAAACTGAAGGGCATTCGGCCCTTCAGTCATGAAATGGCTGAATGTCCATTTCATTTAATTGGCCGTGCGGCCCCATTTTATATATATATATATATTTTAATTTTTTAATTATTTTACTTCTTTTCTTTTATTTTTCTTTTATTTTTTATTTTTTAATTCCTAATTCTTTTCAGACTTTAAAAATGTTTCATTGCATTTTATTTTATTTTTTGGCTACCAATCTCAAATCTATAGAATCATTTTGTTTTATTTTAACACACCAAATAAACTTATTTTTATTTTTATCCTAATAAATTCATTAAATATTTTCTAGGACATTACACTAAGTGTATGTACTATATATAGCTATAAATCCTAACCCTAAGTGTATATACTATATATAGCCATAAACTCTAACCCTAAGTGTATGTACTATATAAGGGATTAAACCCTAAGTATACTATTTATATATAGCACGGAACCCTAAAAATAAGTGCATTTACTATATATAGCCATAAATCCTAAGGTTAGGGTATATACAAGTCATTATGAATGCATATAGTTTGTAAACCGTTTACATGAATGCATATATTATGCATATATGTATATAGTCTTAATTATAGGTTTTTTAACTTTTTTATGTATATATTTTTTTTTTAAATGTAGAAATGTTTAAGGCGATGGTGTACAAAACCAAACCTTAATTTGGTGTTATATATATACACAATATATATTACTCTGTGTGTGTGTGTGTGTATATATATATATATATAGTAATATATGGTATATATATAGCACCAAATTAGGTTTAGTTTTATACAATATGCATATCAATATGCATATCCATATGCGTATAGTACAATATGCAAATTAGTACTAAATTGCTAAAGTATAAAATAAGGCCAAACTTATTTGTAGTACGTCCATAAGTGTAAACACTAACCCTAATTACGGTTAGGGTTTACTTATAATATACTATATATAAGGAACTCAACACGTGAACCCTAAGTATACTATTTACATATAGCATATAGCCCTAAAACCTAACCATATGTGTATATATTATATATAGCCGCTAACCCTAACCCTAAGTGTATATACTATATATAGCCATAAACCCTAACCCTAAGTGTATGTACTATATAAGGGACTAAACCATAAGTATACTATTTATATATAGAACGAAACCCTAACAATAAGTGCATTTACTGTATATAGCTATAAACCCCAAGATTAGGGTATATACAAGTCATTATGAATGTATATAGTTTCTAAACCATTTACATATATTATGCATATATATATATATAGTATTAATTATAGGTTTTTTAACTTTGTTATGTATATATATATATATTTTAAACGTAGATGGCGTACAAAACCAAACTTTAATTTGGTGTTATGTATATATACTATAAATTACTCTGTGTGTACATATATAGCACCAAATTAGGTTTGGTTTTGTATATAGTATGCATATGCATATAGTACAATATGCAAATTAGTATACTATTTACAGTACGTCCATAAATGTAAACGCTAACCCTAATTGAAGGTTTACTTATAAGTATACCATATATAAGGAACTTAACACGTAAACCCTAAGTATACTATTTACATATAGCATATAGCCCTAAAACCTAACCCTAAGTGTATATACTATATATAGCCATAAACTCTAACCCTAAGTGTATGTATTATATAAGGAACTAAACCATAAGTATACTATTTATATATAGCATAGAACCCTAACAATAAGTGCATTTACTATATATAGCCATAAACCCCAAGGTTAGGGTATATACAAGTCATTATGAATGTATATAGTTTCTAAACCGTTTACATGCATGCATATATATATATATATATATATATATATATATTTAAACGTAGATGGTGTACAAAACCAAACCTTAATTTGGTGTTATATATATATATAGCACCAAATTAGGTTTAATTTTGTATATAGTATGCATATGCAATATGCATATGCGTATAGTACAATATGCAAATTAGTATACTATTTACATATAGCATATAGCCCTAAAACCTAACCATATGTGTATATACTATATATAGCCGCTAACCCTAACCCTAAGTGTATATATTATATATAGCCATAAACTCTAACATTAAGTGTATGTACTATATAAGGGACTAAGCCATAAGTATATTATTTATATATAGCATGGAACCATAACAATAAGTGCATTTACTATATATAGCCATAAACCTCAAAGTCAGGGTATATACAAGTCATTATGAATGTATATAGTTTCTAAACCGTTTACATGCATGCATATATTATGCATATATATATAGCACCAAATTAGGTTTAGTTTTGTATATACTATATATAGCCATGAACCCTAATTATGTATATATAGAACAAATCTAAGATTATGATATGTACAAGTCATTATGCATGTATATAGTTAAAAAACTTAAGTTTTTTTTTTTTTTTTTTTTTAAAAAAAATACAATGATTTATATGCATAGTGTACAAAACGAGTCATTATGCATGTATATAGTAATATTATTATGCATAGTGTACAAAATCCTAACTGCATATTTTTTTAAATATATATTTGATTAAAAAACTGTTGGCCACGTGGAATATTGACACGTGGCCACATATGGCCATGTGCCCATATTCCACGCGGCTATTTGGACGTAAATTTATGCACGTGGCCACATGGCGCGTGTAAAAAATACACGTGTCTATATGGTTGCGTGGATTTATTACACGCGGCCACTTATTTTCTATATACAACCTGCCACGTTGTCATCAAGACACGTGGCTACAATAACAGCTACTGTAAACATGTGGCGAATTGAAGCA
Source organism: Alnus rubra (assembly GCA_028654335.1). Taxonomy (NCBI): domain Eukaryota; kingdom Viridiplantae; phylum Streptophyta; class Magnoliopsida; order Fagales; family Betulaceae; genus Alnus; species Alnus rubra. The sequence goes on along the minus strand of JAJPGS010001661.1, from coordinate 109,252 downwards.
TTTTTTGTAGTGATTTTTTTTTTTATGGCGCCCATGGGAGGAATTAGGAGTTTCCAACCAACTCTCCATACCACTAGGATTCCCTTTGTGGGAACTCTCTAGCAATCTTATATATATATAAAAGCCGAGTTCTTCATTGGAATGGCATAGAATGGTGACACGTGGCATGAACCCATATTTTTTAGTGACTAAACCGGTCATTTAAGTACTGAACCGGTCTTTTAAATAAAATTGAACCGGTCTTTTAAATAAAATTGAACCAGTCAATTTAATGTCTCTCTCTCTCTCTCAATTAATAATACAAATATAACTCTTTTGTGGAGACATGTGTTTCTTTAGTATTTTATATTTTTGGTTGAAATTTAAATATGTTTTCATTTATTTTGTGAAATTTTTGGTTGAGCAATTCTTCATTTGATTTTTTTTTTTCGTTCATTTACTTTGTCGAATATTCAGAATTATATATGATTGAAATATAATAGGTATCACATTGACAATAAAAAAAATTCCTACTAATTTTATATTTTATGCTTTGATAATCAAAATCATGGTTTTCTTCTTCAAACTTATTTTCATTATAAACTACACCTATAGAAACAAAGATTTTAACATGTTTTAATTTATATGAATAAAAATAAAAATAGGGTCTTATGTTTTAATTCATTTGAATGTTTTATGGGATATTTGTTTTTCTTTTATGTGATTTACACGATTTTCACTTATTTTTGGAAAGTGTTATTCTCCTTTTGAAAGCCAAAAAAGGCAAAATTTTATTTGATTATTTTGCACAAAAGGAATAGAAATTATTTTAAAACACTAAAGAGTTAATTAAGCATTAAATTTGAAATGCTTTGTTTTTTTAATGTTCAAAATTATATAGATTTTATTTTTATTGAAACATAATATATAGGTACGTATCACACTAACAATATCATAGATTTCTACTATTTATCTTACTATTAATGCTTTGATAATCATTTATCTTCATTTTAACCTACACATATGAGAATATTTTAAATGATTTAATTTATATGAATTAAAACTAAAATTATAGTTATTTTGATAGTAAAATTTTATGTGATTTATATATTCATGCAATGTTCTTTGTGCAATGGAGAAGTATGACACGTGGCGTAAGCTCATAATTTTTAAACACTGGACCGGTTTTTTAAGTAAAAAAACCGGTGAATTTTAAAGGTTGAACCGTTTTTGTCATGATTTTAATAAATTTATTGTGCTTTAATAAAAAAGATCATGAGTGTTAATCTTCGTGAGACCAAAATAAGGATTTTGTCGCATTATATCATTAAGTGTCATTATAGCCGCATTAAGTTGTAAGATTTTTTAAATAAATTAAAATTAAAAACATGCATTAATTCTAAGTGATCAGATTTATTTTTTTTCTCCAAAATTTTATTTCAAAATTTTTCCTTATATGAGATTTCATTAAGGTCAAAATTTTAATGTACAATATTATGGTTTTAGAATTTATGACTCTCCAAAATTATAGAGAGACAAAATTTAAAACTAAAAACTTATTGAGATATGATTCTCCACCACCTAAATATACAACTTTTCACCACCTTGTCTATGTGGCAAGGTGGTCCCCTACTAACTTTAGAGTTTTTTTATTTTTAAAAAATAAAATAAAGTGGGGGACCACCTTGCCACATAGATAATGTGGTGAAAAGTTGTATATTTAGGTGATAAAGAATCATTTTTCAAACTTATTACATTAACTATCCATATAGGTATTGCATGCATTTATTTAGGTGACCGTTTAAGACAGAGACCCTCCCCAAGTCACGTGACTTGCACGTGACCGATTTTTCGTCCAAACGAACGGTCGATTGGACAGAAGGTTGATTTTGCCACACGTTGGCAAGTTCGGGGGGGTCATGTACCAATTTTGGTACATTGTGGGGTAAATTGCCACACCGTGGATAAATCAGGGGGTTAAGTGTAATTATCTTCTTCTTCTTTTTATACTTTTCGTTTTCAACCATGTCTACTTATGAGAATAGATTTTCAGAAAAAATGTTTATTTTTCCCTAATGTTCAGAATTATTTTCGTTTTATTTGTATTGAAATATAATAAGTATCACACAAAGATTCCTACTAATTTTGTATTAATGCTTTGATATTTAGATTAAACTATGTATTCTTCTTATTTTTTTTCTTTATACTTTTCATTTTAAACCATGTATACCTATGGGAACAAAGATTTAAACATTTTTTTAATGTATATGGATTAAATTAAGATAAAGACTTATGTTTTCTGGAATTTTATTTTTTTCGTTTATGTGATTTACTCCATTTTTAACCGTTTTTTGAAAGTGTTTTTATTCTTGTGAAAGCAAAACAAGGCAAAAATTTATTTAATTGTTGTGAATAAAAGGAATATAAATATTTTTGAAACACCAAAGAGATATTAAGCATTGTAATGAAATATTTTGTTTTATTTTGTATTCCTAAAAAAATATTTTGTTTAGTTTTTTCAGTATTTTTTAAAATGTTTAAAATTACTTGGGTTTTATTTGTATTTAAATATAATAAGTATTACACTAATAATATCATAGATTCCTGCTAATTTTTTATTAATGCTTTTGTAATTAGATTAAACCATATTTTCTTCTTGCTATTTTTTTTTCTTTATACTTCTTTTTCGTTATAAACTATTCATATGGGCAATGACGGAGGAAGGGGGCCCCGGTAAGGGCCATGGCCCCCCCTCCCACTCTTAAGAAGAAAAAAAATAAAAAATTATAAAAGAAAAAAAATAGTAGTAAATTAAACCTGTAAATGGCCAGGGACATTTCGTAGAGGACTAAAGGAAAGGTCTCCGAGTTCAATTCGAACCGAATTGAACTAGGTCAGAAAACATGGTGCAAAAACCAATGCTTGGGCTTAACTAGCTGATAATCAAAGACCCAAAAGAAAGTTTACTGATAAAAAGGGAAAAGGAATTTCTATATATACACCAAAATGAAAAAATTAAAAAGGGAGAAAGAGGTAGATTTGGCATATTCTCTCGGTCCAATAAGCCTTTAAGGTTTAAGAATTTTAAGTTTTTGGTATAACTTGTGATTTAACACTCAAATTCAACAAATAGCAGCTCTAATCCCCCTATTTATTCTACTTTTCTATTTGCAAATGAAAACTTTTAATTTCAATGAAGTGGAAAAATCAAATTTAGTCCTTACATTTTCATGCAGTTTTCAATTTTTGTAAATAAGTCCTTGAAATTTCATCTGATTTCAAATAGGTCTATCAGTAAACTTATTGTCCAATCAATTAACAGTATGCCACGTAGACAATTGTACAGATGAATTTATTTAAAACCATATAAAAACTTAAAGACCTAATTGTTGAGATTGAATATTTGCATTAAAAAAAATAGAGACTAATTTTGATTTTTCCCTTAATTAAACCCAGGCTAAATGCACGTGCTCCACGGGCTAATAATCACGATTTTAATTTGAAGGGAATAATAAAAATATAAAAAAATAAGTTAAGTTTAATTCACTTAAAATTCGGCTTATATATATATACTTTAACCACTACTTGAAAAAAAAAAAATTATTTGGCCCCCTCCCTTTAAAATGTTTGGCTCCGTCCCTGCATATGGGCACAAAGATTTGAACATATATTAATTTATATGGATTAAACTAAAATTAAGTGTCTTATTTTTTAGTTCATTTGAATGTTTTGTGGAATATTTTTGTTTTTGTTTATATAATTTACTCAATTTTCAGCCATTTTATTTAGTTTGTTATTTTTTTTTTTAGAATTTTCAGAATTATATGGGTTTCATTTGTATCAAAATGTAATATGTATCACACTAATAATATTAGAGACTCTTGCTAATTTTTTTTATTAATGTTTTGATAATCATAATATTTTCTTTTTCTTTTTCTTTATACTTCTTTTCATTTTAAACTATTGATATGGTAACAAAGATTTTAACATGTTTTAGTTTATATGGATTAAAATAAAATTAAGGGTCTTATTTTTTAATATATTTGATTTTTTTTTTTCATCTTTTGGTATGATTCACTCAAATTTTTTTTGAAGTGTTTTTTCTGCTTTTGAAAGCAAAATAAGGCAAAAAATTATTTGATTAAGTATTGAACGTGATGTGAGATGATTTATTTGATTGCATTAAATGTTGAATGAAAAATTTTGTTTTATTTTGTAAGATTTGGCTTAGGTGCTGTAAAAAAAATTACAACACCATCTTGACCATTGAAAAAGTACAACACCTATGCTGTAATATTTTGAATTTAGATTTTCTTTTTGCTATTTTTTTTTATACTTCTTTTCGTTATAAACTACACTTATGTGAACAAATATTTTAAAAGTTTTACTTTTTTTGGGTTAAATTAAAATTAATGGTCTTAATCTTTATTATCTTTTTATTGAAAGATGTGTAATAATTTATTTTTTACAAACATTTTTTAACCTATAATAAAAAGTACGATGAATGTGTGTTTAAACTTTAAATTATGAAACTAAATTATAATAAAGAATCCCCGCATAGCGCGGGTTATGAGCTAGTTACTTTATAGTTATGTTTTTTTTTTTTTTTTTTTTTTTTTGAGCATATAGTTATGTTCTTTTAAGGTGGAGGCAGGAGCGACATAATGTAAATTTGGTTGTTCACTAATAAATTAAACCCTACGCATACACGTACGCACACGCGCATGGAAAACATGGTTTTCTTGAAGGAAACAGTATTAAAAAAATAAACTTATAATTCCGTTAAAGCAAATCCCACCGGCCCGCATTTTGGACATGTTTCCTTGGTGGGCTGACTCTCTGTCTGGCCTCCTTCGTCAGCAATGATATGATATAATATATAGTGCTTAATATATTGTATTTCGAAAATATTGCTGGTGTTCTTTTGAGGAATTCTATTTCAATTTACTCATCATGAGTCCCAGACTCTAAAAGGAAGACTGTTGGGACCAGGTACGGATACACACATTTTAATGAGGGGACAAATAATTTTTTTTTTTATTATTTATTTAAGTAGGGGTTAAAGTATATATATATATATAAAGCCTAATCCAGATTTTATAGTTTTATTATTCTCTTCAAATTAAAAATCAATAAGTAAAATTGAAAAGAATTTTTATTTTAAAAAAAAAAATAGAGACAACTGCTAAAAAAAAAAAGTCTCAATTTCTGTACTAAAACTGAGAAATTTCAGGTAGATGAATTGTGTGATTCTCGGCGTTCTCGCAATACTTTACCTGGATAACATGGATCTTAAAGCTAACATTTTCTTGTTCCTTTTATTAAAACATCCCACTATAATTAACACCATAGCCCACTAACTGCTATACAAAACATACTATATTCTACACAAAATACACTCTGTTAAACATAACACAAAACAAATGAAATGAATATCCATTTTACGTTATCTTTGTCATGCATCTTTAGAAAACCGAGTTTTGCCAAGCATGTGACTTTTCGAGTCCACACCTACCTTCTTTCAATGCACCACTTTATTAAACTCTTTTCATTTACTTTGAACAAAACATCTGCAACTTGGCAAAGCTAGCTTCTAAATTTCATTGTTACCTTTTTTAAATATGTCCCTTGCTACCCACGAAATACTAAAGGAAGAAGTTTTGATAATGAAGCTATCGTTCTAGATGAGATAAAACCAGTTAAAAAAAATGATAAAAGCGAAGGGCAAAAAAGTTTCTTGCTACGGGCTAATAGGCAAAAAAAAAAAAAAAAAAAAAAACATTATAAATTTTATTTTTTTTACCTTAATTTTTTTTTTTCTTTCTTAAGAGTTGGGGGGGACTTAAGAGTTGTTGGGGGGGGGGGGGGGGGGCATAGCCTATTACCCCCGTCCCCGGTTGAGACTGAGAAAATGAACCAAAAAAGCAAAAAAAGAAAAAAAGAAACTCATCTATATAAAGTTCAGAAGCGCGCTGTTCGCATGCAATTGAGAGAAAGGAGCTAGAAATCAAACGTAACATGTCTATGGAGTCCGTGGCTCAATTGTATAACCGGGTGAAGCCATTTTTTGTAGTCATTGTTTTGCAGATTGGTTCCGCAGGGATGACCATAATTTGTAAGTTTGCTCTGGACCAGGGGATGAGCCAACATGTATTGATAGTCTACCGGTATGCTGTTGCCACTGCTGTCATTGCTCCTTTCGCTCTTGTCTTTGATAGGTCTCTCTCTCTCTCTCCCCTTCTTATTGTTTATACGTGCATGTGTCATGAGTTCTTGGCTTTGATCGATGTTATACGTTGATTTACTACTCTTTAACAGGAAAATAAGGCCAAAGTTGACCTTCTCTCTCTTTGCTAAGATTGTGTTGCTCGGCTTATTGGAGTAAGAATCTTCACCATTAAGCGAACAGCTTTTCGTCTTAAGCTTCAAACAAACATTTAATTAGCTTTTATTTTCTCCTATATATTCAGGCCTGTAATTGACCAGAACTTGTACTATACTGGGATGAAGTATACAACAGCAACTTTTACAGCTGCCTTGTGCAATGTTCTTCCTGCCATGGCATTTTTAATGGCTTGGATTTGTAGGTAACTCAATAGTTATTGCTTGCGTACATGTATATATGCTTAATATATTACAAAAAAAGACAATTTATCAATGTTTTTGTTAGTGTCGTTTTACTGTTGAAACGATGTCACATTGTGGGTACGTGCTTCAGATTTAATTTGTGAGTGCTTTTGTAGGCTTGAGAAGGTGTCTAGAAGACTACATAGCCAGGCAAAGGTACTGGGGACTATAGTCGCGCTAGGGGGAGCAATGGTTATGACTCTTGTTAAAGGAGCCACGTTGAATTTGCCATGGACAAATGGGAATGGCCAACAGGAATCTAGGGGTCCAGTAAATCAGCAAGATCCCATCAAGGGTGCTCTCATGATCTTAGCAGGTTGTGTTTGCTGGTCTGCTTTCATCATTCTTCAAGTAAGTGCACTCGAATAAGCATTCAATTTTTTGAATGACGTGACAACGTATTTGTTACGTGGCATCATTTTTACGGATATAACGATAACATTAAATCATTTCGTTCTAAATTATGCTCGTTGGTTAATAAGACGTAGATGCTCTTTTGTAGGCAATTACGCTGAAATCATACCCTGCAGAGCTTTCCCTAACTCTTTGGATATGCTTGATGGGCACAGTCCAAAACAGTATACTGGCCCTTGTCATGGAATGGGGCAACCCGAAGGCCTGGGCGATGCACTTGGATGCCATGCTCTTAGCTGCTGTATACGGTGTAAGGATTTCGAAATTTAGTTGTACTTTCTTTTTTGTTTAGTTTTTTTTTTTGGTATAAAATTATACAGGCCGGTTTTGCACGTTTATGAAGTTACTTTCTGCAAACTCCAAGAAGGGTATTGGAGGTTGCAGAGGTCCTACGATCCCCTCGTGAAGGCCGTCTATGCGACCTACGAGAGGAGTGGGTCGCAAGGCCTTCACGATTGATCATCACAAAGGTATACATACCGGACAATCTAAGTAATATTAATTATGATGATAAATTAGTAAAGTTCACAAGAACAAGACTATGGGACTATGATTATGACGATAAATTTTAAGGTTAAATATAAAATTGGTCCTTGTGTTTTTAGTGTATATTGAATCAGTTCTCGGGTTTTCAAAAGTGATAAAATTAATTTTTGAGCTTTTTCACAGTATAAAACCAATTATTTTGTACAGTGTCTACTTATGTTAGTGGGCCATTTGCCACAAGTAAAAAAAAAAAGAGCAAAGTGGTTCAATCCTATTTCGCCATGTTTATAATCTCCGCATAAGCAAGAGAATTAGTTCTTGTGTTTTTGGTGTATATTGAATCAGTTATTAGGTTTTCAAAAGTGATAAAATTAATCTTTGGGCTTTCTCATAATATAAAATCAATCATTCTATCTACTTATGTTAGTGGCCCATTTGCCACGAGTGAAAAAAAAAAAAGAAAAAAAAAAGCCAAGTGGTCCAATGCTATTTCGCCACGTGTATAATCTCCACATAAGCAAGAGAATTAGTTCTTGTGTTTTTGGTGAATATTGAATCAGTTCTTGAGTTTTCAAAAGTGATAAAATTAATCTTTGAGCTTTTTCAGAATATAAAATCAATCATTCTGTTACAATGTCTACTTATGTTAAGTGGGCCATTTACCACAAGTTAAAAAAAAAAAAGCATAGTGGTTCAATCCTATTTCGCCACGTGTATTATCTCCACATAAGTAAGAGAATCAGTTCTTGTGTTTTTGGTGTATATTGAATCCGTTCTTAAGTTTTCAAAAGTGATAAAATTAATCTTTGAGCTTTCTCATAGTATAAAATCAATCATTCTATTTACTTATCTTAGTTGTTGGCCATTTGCCACGTGTAAAGAAAAAAAAAAAAAAAAAACCTAGTGGTCCAATCCTATTTCGCCACGGTTATAATCTCCGCATACGCAAGAGAAGAGTTCTTGGGGATCCAAAGCTGCGTGCCTCAAAGAAGACCTTTTCCAGCAAGCAAAACAAGTAGAATAGCTCTCTTACTGGGCTCCTGTAGTCACTTTCAAATTGATATTGGTGACTTTCAAGATAGTAGTATAATTTTAATACTAATTAATTAATTAAGTATATTAATTAACACTATAATTAAGCATGTTGTGGGGCTATATAACTAGTCTTAGAATTACATTAAAATAGCTCTCTTATTGTGAAGTTTTATATGTGCAGGGCGTAATATCTACAGGGATAACTTATTACCTTCAAGGAGTGATAATGAAGGATAGGGGACCTGTTTTCGTTACTGCTTTTAGACCCCTAACCATGATTCTGGTTGCAATCATGGCCTCCTTCATGCTCAACGAGAACATGTACTTAGGAATGTGCGCATTCAACCTAGCTTCAATTCTCTCTACAACTTCTACACCCACAGATAATTTAATTTTCTTAACAATATAATTAATATTTATTTCTTTGAATTATATATCTTGATCATTCTTTTTCTTAATTAAAGGAAAATTGTAAGAAAAAGTTTTGGAGTCATGGGAATAACTGAAGTATATATTATCAGGGTTATTGGAGCGGTTATCATTGTAGTTGGCCTATATCTGGTTTTGTGGGGCAAGAGCAAGGATGATCAGTACCTTACCAAATCCAACAGCGATGAGGTTCTACCAAGTGCCCATACTTTATCTCCTATGAATGAGAAAGCATAACAGCAGCCCTTCCCTCCATGTTTTATGCTGACACAGATACCCATGTTTTGTGTGAAAGATTACCAGCTTTAAGTTTTCGATCTCACTTTCTTTCTTTGTATTTACGTGTATCGATCACAATATGTAAAAACTTTAATTTCCTCGTGTTTCTTTAGTTTCTGCACTCATTGTAAAGAGTTCTTAGCTCCTATGGTTATAAATATAAGAACAACTACTCTGTTCTTGGTCAAGCAACCAAAACAGAACTTCTCAACATCTTTCATGCTTGTTTCTTACACAAAATTATGTGGCGCAGCATAGTATCTTGTGTCATATCTAACGCAATGGAAGGTATAAGGATATGAGCTAAGTAACACTAACTTCACCACCAGTGCATGGTTCAGTGGTCTCAAGAAAATTTTCGTGAGGTTTGATAAGCATTAGGGAGTGAGTTTGAATCTGCAATAGAAATCATTTATCTTGATTAATGTTAGTTATCTTGGTCCCACTGATACTCTAGTGAGGCTGGGTCAAGCCATATGACTCAATTGGTCTTAAGGGAATGCATGCAGTTCTTCGCCGTCTAAGCCTCTCCTGAGCAATTCTCAGCGAGTAGGTACTACTATGACAACGCCCAAGTAGAGTAGCCACAATTGGTCGCGCCCTTGTGCCAATTTTTTTTTTTTAATTTAAAAAAAGTAACATTAACTTAATTTAAAAACCCTAGCCACAATCTGTCTACCGCATCCTTTTGAAAAATCAATTTAAAAAATTTAACTTTGTGCAAATTGCATTTTGACAGATCATATTTGACATGCTGCCACAATAGATCCCTTCAGGAATCCGACATAGCTGGCATAGCTTGAAGAGTAGTTTATTACGGAGATCCTGTGATGTGAACCAACTAGTAACAAAACTAAGGAAACGATATATTGACTACTTCAAGAAAGTTGTGACTTTCGATAGCTATTTCGAGAGAGCGTTGACCTTAAAAGTTACAATAAACTATATTGTAAAAAACAATACTCTACTTAATTTATTTCATCAATAACCACCTTTTAAATAATACAAGTGACCCGACGTAGATAATTGTTTAATATATAACCCCAAAATTTATGATTACATCATTTTGCCGATGTTATATATGAGGTAAAAGTAATACTGTCACAATCATTGCCCATGAATAAGGATTTTTTGCTATTGATTGTCCGAAAGGCACGCAATCTAGGGCGGTCGTTACAAAGAGAGCAATTTAGGCCTACTTGCCCTCTATGCTTTTGCTGCAATTCGAATAGCTAATTACAGGAGATCGATCTTGATCCTGGTCCATATATGTCACATGATTTATCTCCCATATATGGCAATGTTATCCTGCCATACGACACATCATTTATCTTAGTTTCTGAGTATCCATTCTCTCAAGTAATCCATCGATCTACATTGGGAATTACTTCTTTTTCTCCAATTCCAGCTGCAGTACGTAGTTGGGTGGTCCTTTTGACACTCCAGACGTTTCTTCCTTTTTCTCTCACAAAACAATTCTAAACCCATCTCACTCAATATTGTTTTTATCTTTGCTTTTTCGATCTCTTCAACTTGTTTACGTAATCCCTCTGACTCAAAAAATGGTACAGATTGTTTTTATTTGGGTCTGACCAACCACTTGTGTTGAGCTTTGGCCCGCCACTTGTTGGCCTTGATTGTTCACACCAACCATACGTGCCGTCAAATTGGCAATTTCAGCTTCTTTTTCTTCCAATCGCGTCTGCTCTCGTGCCACCTCTTCCTCTACAGTGTTGTTAGCAGGTGGAGGAACAAAGTTTGCAGCATCTCCATCAGCTGCTGCGACCATAACTGACAAATTTTTTTTTTTTTTTCATTGCTCAGAACTCCCAAAAGCGACATATTTAATCTGTTTGATACAAACACGACTCATTTAATCTGTTTGACCAGTTCAACCTTTATTTATTTCGTAAACGGGTTGAACCGTTTAAGACCCGATTCTATTTATGCCAAACTCTAACCTTGTCGTGTTGGATTCACGGATTGTATCGAAAATTGACGGCCCTACTCAAAAGATGATCATGATGAAATTATTGGAAAATTGGAAATTCCTTGTAATCATCTCTCCCCTTCAATAGTAGTAATGTGTATCACAGCTTTGCTAGTAGTAAATATGGAATGAAGGAAAGCAAAGTGGACATTAATTGAAGCAACAAGCTAGACAAGCACTTCCCAAGCAGGACACAAAAAATATGGAACTAAACACAACCTGCATTAATGGAAGCCAGTCATGCCTGCATGGCAATCTACTCACTGTCCCTTGCGTGTGTAATCCACCAAATGTTCAATCTAATGTTTGTGATTTGATGCTTTCTGAACTTCTTTGTTGAGGAGCTTTTTGGTTCGGTGACGTGGCACCATCAGAGACGTCCCCTTCGCCCGCGCTTTGGCCTCCAAAACAAGAAAGGCCCGCCGGGGGTTGGCCGGCGGAGCCTCCTCCGACGATCAAGTCAGTCAAGTGTTTATATGAAGAAGAGAGAGAGAGAGAGAGAGAGAGAGAGAATAATAATAGATTCTGCCCAAATAATTTTTGTACTCCATTTTATATCCCTGCATGCTATATGTCCATTTTGCCCCTGTCAAGCACAAGGTCCAATGGAGACGTCTGATATCTTCTCTGACTTGATTTAACTGGTCTCATAAATATTGAAGGCTTCCTGCGACCAAAGTTCATGTCCGGAGACTAATCCTTTCCAGGGTCCAAAATCCCACTTGTGGGGCAAACCTGGCCCCACTCCAAAGTGGGGATAAATATTTCCCTAACATTCTTGTACATTATTATGTTTGTTTGTTTGTTTTAGTTATATATATTGATGAAAGATGACCTACTAGCTAGCCCTCAAAGGAATGCCTCCGCCACCATGCACAAGTAACCTTGTATAAGCTGGTGAGTGGTGAAGGCTATAAGTGCTTCAACAGCATGTATACAATTTTGTTGTTCCTCGACTGTATATATAGAGGGAGATCTCATGGAAAAGTAAAAATGCAATGCTAATAAAAAATACTGCAAATATTTGGCATTCTTAGATCCTTAATTTTCCTTGACAAATGCTACTACTAGGGCATTAGGATCCCTTGTAATTGCCTGTCTGCAATCGGACATGCAATTGTGAGAGGCTTCTATACACTACACTTTTTTATCTCAATATGTTGACATGACAGAGTCATAATTAACCATTAGAATTTTTATTTATTTTTTTTGGCTTTAACAAGTGCTAATACACCATGCCACATCAACTTACATAGGAATATTGGTGGGTTATATAGCATATCTCTTTCTAATTTCCACTTATGTGAGCTGGATAATGTGACCACGAGACACATTACCATAGTGCTCTAGCAAGGATATGCCAATCGTGTCTAGATGTGATGCAAAGGTGTAAGCTAGTATGACAAGTAAGGGTAGCATAAATTACGTGTACATTGGCCGCATTCTATGAAATGGCTAAAACACTCTCTCATATATGACTCATGGGGATCGGATCATTCTGATGTTTGCTTCCCTATTGATGCATGCAAGACTAACGGTTTGATTTTGAAGAAAAGCAGTTTTTCTACATTGAGGAATGGTTCTCAGTTCACTCAATGGACTTTCAAAAGAAAACGTATCAAGATTAATCGGTGGGGTAAAGAGTTTCAACTACTCTTTATATAAGCCATGGCATCCTCTTTTGTAAGCTTTTCAAGGTGAGCTAGAGAGACAAAAAGTAATAATGTCTATGGAGTTCTTGATTCGCTTATTTTGTCGCATGAAGCTATATTTGGCTGTCATTCTCTTGCAGTTTGGCTATGCCGGGATGGCCATTATTGCCAAGTTTGCTTTAAACCAGGGGATGAGCCATTTCGTACTCATAGCCTACAGGATGGCCATTGCCTCCCTTGTTATTGCTCCTTTCGCCTTTGTTTTTGAAAGGTCTCTCTCTCTCTCTCTCTCTCTGCAATTTACATCTTCCATGATATAGAAAAGATGAAGAAGAAGTTAAATATACTGACATGACACCCAACAGGACATCAAGGCCAAGGATGACATTGTCCATCTTCGCGAGGGTAATACTGCTGAGCTTCTTTGAGTAAGAATCTAGACAATTCATCAAAAAATAAAACATTCCAATCTCAAGTTACTTTAATCGTCTACATATATATATATATATATTGCTATACAGCCCTGTTCTTGACCAGAACCTGTATTATATTGGGATGACGTATACAAATGCCTATTTCACATCTGCCATGTGCAATACCCTTCCAGCCTTCGCATTTGCAATGGCTTGGATTTGCGGGTAAGTTTTAACACAGAAAACCTTTTATGCATGTATCTGTATATATATAAAGTGGAGGGGAAGTGGGAGATGTGTTACTTTGTGTGGAGGGTACTATTGTAGGCTTGAGCAGGTCAATACTAGGAGACTGCACAGCATGGCAAAGATATTTGGGACCTTAGTGGCGGTTGGCGGAGCAATGTTTATGACTCTGTTCAAAGGATCTGTACTGAATCTGCCATGGACAAACGGAAGAAACCATCATGATCATCAATCTGCTGTACCTGCGCATAAGCAAGATGTCTTCAAGGGTGCTCTACTGGTCTTCGGGTCCAGTTTCTTCTGGTCTTGCTTCATGATTCTACACGTTAGTTTCTCAATCCAATGTTTTTTAGTAATATCTCAAAATGGTCTATCCAGAAAACTAATTTCATTGCAAATTAAGCTGTGCATAACCTTGCGAGATGGGCCGTCTCCACTGACTTTAGTGGAAGCATTCCCATTTCCTCCCTGCCTCCGGCTCCTAATATTACTAGGTGTGTGACATAATGGGTGTTTTATTTTGTTTTTGTGTAGGCATTTACACTGAAAGTGTACCCTGCCAAGCTCTCCCTCACAGCTTTGATATGCATTACGGGCACGGTGGAATGCACCATAGTGGCCTTGGCATTTGAGAGGGGCAGTGCTGCAGCGTGGTCCGTACACTTGGATGCCAAATTTCTAGCCAGTGTTTATGCAGTAAGAAATTCTCCCCTCAACTACTTTTCTGTTATATATTATTGGGTTTATACTCACAGACGTAGTCTCCATTACAGGGAGTACTCTCTGGCGTAGCTTATTATACCATGGGAGTGGTAATCAGGGAAAGGGGACCCGTTTTCTTCTCTGCTTTCAGCCCTCTAAGCACTGTCGTTGTTGCAATTGTGGGCTCCCTCGTATTAGCAGAAGAAATGTATTTAGGAAGGTTTGCATTGATTCCAAAACTTCATAATTAGAACACTAGTTTTTCTCTAAACTGGGTTTAAAGAAATTCTTTTAATTTAATCTATTAAGCTAACATCCGTCCTTAGAGAATCACATGCTTTAAAGACAGATATCAATTTAACAGAGATTGGATCGAAGGAATTCAACCCAATTTAGATAAAAACTGTCCCTAAAACTATATAATACATTCAACACAATATGGTCAATTTTTATATATATATGGATTTTTGCAGGATTATTGGAGCGGTTATTATTGTGATTGGCCTATATTTTGTTCTATGGGGTAAGAGGATCGATCAGCCTACATCTAGTGACACTGCAGCAGCAAACGAAGAACAGATGGCTACAGTTACCGAGAGTATGGGGACTTCAAATCGTGTATTCGTTGATGTTTCCAGCGTAGTACTGAAGGATGAACATGTTTAAAGGAAACAGCTTAGAATTTGAGTTTTTGTAGTGTGTAATGTAACATATATCAACATGTTCCAAGACACCTAAAATCCTACATTTATTATGTCTTATCTTTTATTAATGATTTCAGAAATACGAGAAGACGATTCTCTTCTATCTATAACCTCTTGTCTTTCCCAGACCATTCTCCACTTCCTTCCACAGGCTTTTATCCGCTCCTTCTGCCTTAATATCTTTCCCAAGACGTTGACCTAATTTAGAGCTGTGTTCGTGAGACAAAAGCGTGCTTAGTTGAAACAAGCTCTTTATATGGGATTATGAGAGACAGCTAAGATCAGTGTAGATATGGACGTATGATAAACCTTACGCCTCAAATTAGTATTTGGGCAAGGAATGGGGGAACTAGGATTTAGCCAAAGACGAGACAAAAAGATTGATTCTGCGGAAATGTCTGTTTGCAAGATTGGTAAAAACCGTCTCCAAGAGTAGTTCAATCGGCTGAGACCACGTCTCATGAAGCGAATGTCACTAGTTCGAATCCTCCCTCCCCTTTTGTGTGGACATGTAAAAAAAAAAGATTGGCAAAAACCAACTCTGGATGAAATTCAGGAACCAAAGGCGGTAAAACCGTCCCTTTGGCCACTTGGGTGGGTCGGCCATTTCCAAAAATCAGCTTGATTTGACCAAAGGCCCAATAAAGATGTGGCTTCATCCTAGAATGCTGCTATAACTACAGGGATTGCAAACAAACACATACTGGGCCTGAATTGGAGTGAACAGCGGCTGGAAAAAAAAAAATGAAAAAGACAACAATATTGGAATCTGGGTTCTACTTATTCTATATGAATGGCCAAGTTCATATTATTCTTTGTTCATTTCCTCCTCCCCTAATGCCACCCTCTTTGCCCATCGTCAGCCGGCCCCTTGCCCCGTCGCAACCCCCTTGATACAAACTCCATCTCGAGAACCATCCCCCATCTCAACATCACAATCCCCTCCGCCCCTGCCACCCCCACCTCTTCATCCTGAAGACCCCCACCCTGGGGCCTAAACAACCCCCCCCCCCCCCCACTTTGTGACTTCCGCTCTCCTCCCTTTGCAACCACCCCTCCCCCCAAAACTCCTTTCTTTTTCTTTTTCTTTTTTCTTTCTGATTGTGGTATGCAAACATCTTTCATGCCAACCAAACACCCGAAATATTTTCGACATGATTTTCTCAGGTCTCTACCAAACAATAGAAAACAAATGATTTTCCTAAAAAATAATTGAAAATATTTTCCCATTTTATGCAGGAAATATTTCTTCTTGTTAAATAGAATAAATTCTCACTTCCCAAAGAGCCAAACAGTATCGACTCTGACCACGCACCTAACCTGCCCCATTGCTTAGAGAAATTCTTTTACCACCACGACTAACACAACTAACACAGAAGAAGGCACCTCTAGTGCTCCAATCAGACACATCCGAAATCACTAAATCTACATCCGACAGATAATCCAAATGTCCAAAATCCAAAATTAAATTAAAATTTTAATTTGCAAAAAGTTAAAAAACCCAAAATATTTATAAACATGAATCAGCTCAAACTATTAAAATCCCCACTGACTCTATATATTCCATAGGTTGTATGCTGCTATGCGCAGATCACATATTCACAACCTCAAAAACGTCAGAAAGGAAGGGTTTTCATCTCAGGATGGCATGATAACTTCATCCTTTCCATAGATACGCTGAAGTTCACGGGTGGCAGCTTGATATGATGCTGAGATTACGGGAGGAAGACAGAAAAATCATATGAGAGAGAATAACAAATATTTAACTTCACCTAGTTACGCAGAGACGATGAAGAGGAAGAAAATGATCTTTCATGTTTGTGCCAAAGCAATCAGTTATAGTAAAAACCTGCATTACCTTTCCAGATCCGGAAATTCTTCAGATTAATTGGAGAACCTGTCACATTTTGAATTGTATCAAACAGCATCTCCTGAGGAGTGTTCTTCAGCTCTTGAACAACAGCATAGATGGTCTTTCCATTCTCAAAATAAATGTGATTATTCGGGTGTTTGGTCTTGCAACCAGCATGACGCTCAAACTCATAAGCATTTAGAGACTGCAGAGTGCAATCCAAAATACCAGCTTGATCATTAAACTCAAATTGAACATTCTTTAGTCCACTTTCCTCAAAGAAGCTGAAAAGCAATGTAAGTTTCTTACCTTGGAGAGCTGGCAGCTGTCACAGCAACACAAATACCCGGTTCCCTTAATAATTCCTTTAAGATTTTTCTGCCAAACATAAAATTTGAAGCATGTCAAAATAAAAGAACCAAGAGGTTCAGAAAGTTAAATCAGCTTTGCAAATATGGCAAAGTAACATAGAAGAATAAACATACCTCACGCGACCAGGAAACATACTTCACAGGGACCCCATCAAACATACCAGTAGACAACAAACTTTTGACATTTGAAGGGAAGTTGTTAGGAGGAACCTTCTTAGTTGTCTTTGGCTCCTTATTCCTAGGGTTGGCATCAGGTTTAGCTTTTTGAGCATCATTTACAACTGGATCAGCATTAGTTTCAACCAGATCCTTCTGGCCTGATACTTCTGAAGCTTGTGCTGAGTTCTGAGTACTCATCAACAAATCATAGCTACTAATGATCCCGCCAGAGGGATCTGTCTCAGGTTCATCATGAAGCCCTCCAAAAGATATGGTATTGCTCTCACCCTTATTATAGTTGTGACCCATAGATTGAGCGCTGCAATCTCCTTTGTCATAGGGAGATCCCATTGATAAAATGTTGGAATCTGCCTTGTCATAGGTTGGACCCATTGATATGATATGGTCACTCCCCTTATATGGCACCATTGATATAAAATTCTCGTTGGCTTTACCACCCATTGTAATAAAATTCTCATGCCCCTTGGTACAGGAGGCACCCAATGATATGACTCTGCTATCTCCCTTTTCAAACGACTGACCCATGGATATAAAATTTCCATCCCCCTTGTCAAAGGGCTGACCCATTGATAACATACTATTGTCTGTCTTGCCATAGTTGTGACCCTTTGTTATGAAATTGTCATCTCCCTTATTGAAGGTGTTCCCAATCAACATGAAATTGTTTTCTGCCTTACTGAAGGTGGGGCCCATCGAGATGGCATTTTCATCCCCATTGTTGTAAGTAGTGCCCAACGATATGGCATTTATATCATTCTTACTATAGGAGGCACCTATAGATATTATACTGTTATCAGCCCTACTGTAGGTGTGCCCTATAGATTCAGACATGCCATTGTCAGAGTTAACTTCATTGACTCTAACTTTTCTTATTCCACCAAAACTCAGGCATGATGATGGATCTTCAATGGAATGAGACATAGACAAATCCACCGAAGGATCTTTTCCATACTGATTCTCAAAACCTTTTATTCCCATAACCATATTTCCACTTCCAACAGAAGAAATATTCCTATCAACCAGATTGACAGTCCGTAAAGGCTCAGGTCCGAAGAGGCGGTCAGTGAATTGCCCCGGAACAGATTGGAAGCTAGGACTGTTATCCCATGGAAAAACATTCATATGTGCAACTCCTGAAACTGGTCTTCCATCGACAGTTTCTACAGCTTGCTTCTTGTTGTTGAATAGATCTGGTCCACTGGCATCCATAAACCACTGATGACCACGCTTTGGATCAATTCTGGAAGAACTATCGCAACCCATTTCTCCATCAGTTAGACACCCAGCATCCCTGGGCATCCAAAAGCTTTTGTGCTGAAAGGACTGCCAATAGCAACAGCTTAGAAAGGTTGATGGAGAATGTACAATCTTAAAATAATCACTAGCTTAAGAGGAGAAATGAGAAGCCTGTCTCAACACAGATTTCATGTTTTTTTTCTTCTTCTTATTATTATAGGTATATGATCAACACAGATTTCATGTTCATCAAACTAATTGCACCAATAAGACAAGCAGACCAGCCATCTACAGAATACCGCATTTTAGTACAAAAGATCACACTAGTTAAGATGCAGGACAACAATATTCACAAAGAAATCACACGGTGAAAGTAGGGAAAAGAGAGGAGAACGAAGCTAAAAGAGGGAAAGGGAGAAAGAAAGAGAAGCTAGGGGCAGAGAAAGAGAGAAGGCGAAGCAATTCAACATTTATTTTATTCCATCAAAGTTTGCCTCCATTAGAGTAAAAAACACACTTAAATAGACTAACGACTCAACTTTAGGGCAACACCCATTTATTGAATTACAAAAAATACCCTTAACTCTTGGAAATTAAATAAAACATAAAACTAAATACTAATAACCCAATTATTAGACCTAAATAAAATAACATAAAAATAAAATCCGTGTCTTGCCCCTTGCATCAAGTTAAATCTCTAGAAACTAGTCAGCCTTTCATATAGTCATTTCAGAGTGAAATTGAATGAAGTGGTGAAACTTTTCTGACTTATGCAGTAATGCTACCTGAAATGCTCCACAATATTTCAGGGCGGTCAACAGCAATAGGATAGATAATAGTTACTTTTAGCATCCACACTTGCTTCATCCAGAGTTTATATACTACAACCCTAGAATTCCGAACTGAGATGCTCTTCTAATCATGAAAATTACTCAAAAACTTCAACGAGAATCTGTCCAAATCGATTTGGTTATATCCCAAAGCAAAATCTTGGCATAATGCACAACTGACTTGAAGGAAAGCCTTTTTTTTTTTTTATAAGTAAGTAGATTTCATTGAAAAGAAAGCGTAAGGCACCCCTACGTACACCGGAAGTATACACAGGAGAACCACAGCTAACCCGAAAAACCCAAAAAAAAAAAAACCAGGAAACAGCCCCCAAGTCAAAACCTAGAAAACAAAGAACCAACTAAAATACTACCCGCAAAAGAAACCAAACAGCACCCAAAACACCAAGAAAACCTGAGAACAACCCACAAAAAAACCCTCAAAGCAACCAACCCTACGACCTATTGGCCTTGTCTCTCCTACACCTCGAAGAAGCTTTGATGTCTCCGTAATTTACGGAACTTTGTAGATTCCGAAGCTCCCTCTTACTCTCGCGTTTCTTGTTCTCAATCATCTCACCCCAAATCTCCCGATGCTTCTGTCTCTGTTCTTTAGTCACCAACGGATACACCTCGGAGATCTTCCCCCAGAGCTCTGCCTCGATACTCCAACAATCCTTCTCCCAATTCTGATCGCAAACAATAGGCTGATCCTTCTGCACAGTACTTTGTAATCTTGCCTTCCATGGCTTTAGCCTTTTCAAAACCTGAAGGCTGCCTAAATTCCATTACAAGAGTACACCCAGAAATCTTACTGCCATGCATAGTTTGTTGAAATCTTTGTCAACATCAACCACATTGACATCACACATCAAGGTTCCATTTTTTTTAGGCAAACAAGAATGCTGTTTGGCATAAAACAGGGAACAATAGCTAGATCTGATAATTTTTCTCAGGAATTAGTTAGAATTCATTGACCTCAGACACCTTCAAACCATATTGTTTCCAATGAGATAAGGTTTCTCATCACAATGTTAAAATCCAATGCAAAAGTTTTTTTTTTATAAGTAAGAGAAATATCATTAAAAAGCGCAAAGCGCAATCAAGTACACAGGAAGTATACAAGAAAGGCATCTAAGAGGAAGAAGAAATCAATACAAGGAAATCATTAAAACTAAACGATAAAGGTGCGAGGAACGCAGCCGACCAAGAGTACAAAGAATGAAAGAAAAAGGAAATGAGTTCCTCAGTGGTTCTTTCTTTATCCTCAAACTGCCTATCATTGCGTTCCTTCCACCCCAATGCAAAAGTTCCCAGCCAGGTATGCCAGATAAATCTAATGAACTAGATTTTTTTCCCCAAATTAAGATTTTACTGCATAGCCAACAAACTCTTAAATGTAATTTGTCAATAACTGGTCCTTGAATCCAGCGACACTTGGCTAGTAATGAGAATGAAATGTTAATAGATGCTTCCAAACTTAACTCCATTTCACATGCCCAAGCTATATACATGGCATGTAATACATTTCCCAATCATGGAACAAAATCTTGCTCATTTACTACTATATCAATCACTCGCTTAGACAATATGGTATTCAATGCATATTACTATTGCATAACTATCTCAAAAAGATATTCAAGTATCAGAAATTATGGATTCGGTTCAAATATTTTGGTAAGCACAGAAATTATCAGCAACAATTTAATGAATTTTGTTTGAACAATTCACCTATTTACAATTGGAGAAAGCAATAAAATAAAATCAAACAATGAACTAAATACTTTTTAATCCCAGTATTGAGTTTGGTATTACTACAAGAACTTTTCAACTCTATAAGTACACTACCATATCATCTACAACTAAGACAAGTGACAGCTACTTTCGTAATCTGAAGTCAGTTCAGATTTATCTAAAAAGAATTCATATTTGGTTTTAGGATATGGAGAAGATTATTTATGGCACAGATAAAGACACTTTTAACTCAATGAAGCAGAAATTTAATTCACAGGATGTAGAGATGTGTCCTATGGAAAGATAAATAAATATATATATTTGAACCACCTACTTTTATCTCCTTCAAGTTTTAAGTTAACTTATTCAATTGTATTTATTTTCCGTTATAAATACGAACCAAGTATTTCAAATTTTCAATCATCAAGTTTTACAGAGCAAAATAACAGAAACATAACCAGGGGAGTAAATGGTATAATTACATCAGAATTAAGTGCAAAAAAAATAGTAATGAACATTTGGACCTGCTTGGTGGCATTCCCCACTTCTTTTGGCTAAATATGTCAAGCTACAACCAGACTTCCTGATTTCAAAACCCGGTTGTTTTAGGTGAGCGGTGGGGAGTTATAGATGTGGTTACCAAAGTGAGTGGTTAGGGTGTGAAATTATCCAAGCAGCTTAAGTTCAGCTCATAATCAGCTTGTCTTGAGGCTTGCTCGAGCTCGATCATCAGTAAATGGGCCAACATTAAATCAAGTTTTTAGATCACCGTACCTTTGAGCGAGCTTAACCATCATGTGACTCAGATCAGCTTGGCCAAAGAAATTTACGCTCATTCATACACTAGCCACCGGAATAGATTTATAGTTCACTTATTATTAAACATATTTACCACTTAGGATTGTTCACTTTAAAGGGTTCAGCAAAGGAAAGTATTTGACTCCAAGCCTTAGAGCAAAGAATACTTGGGTTCAAACCTTAATTAATTTACTTAAGCATAAATCCCACACACACATACATATAGAAAGTTAAAAATAAGGTATTAGTTCTGAGTTGAGCTTTGACTCTTACAAGCACGTTTGACTAGAGCAAGTGAGAATGTGAAGCCAATATCAAACATTTAATAAAGATTGCATGGCAAACTTGATCAGGCTATTCAAAACTCCATTTAAGTTCAAGCTTGGTTCAAGAGTTTGAACTCACTAATATGAACTTTGGTAGCGCTCAACTCAACTCAACTTGGCTCGTTTTTTACTAGGATTGGTTGTCAAAGCAAAGCAAACTCACTGTTCAATGGTTGAGTAGATAACAGAAAATTGTTAGAGTGCCACAGTAAATGTGCCCCTGCACAACACAAGCAATGGTGAAAAAGTGCAAGCTAAACTAAATAAAAAGGACATTGAACGCACATTTAAATGCAAGGATTTAATAATTGCATGTGGCCATAGTATTTTTGGCTCGTAAGTGACATAGAATCAGCTTCACTCTTTAGGTGTTAGATTGAACCAGGTTATGGATTTGCCCACATCTTAAAAATTTGGACATGAGAACATGGTTGAATTGCAAAGGTTCTCCATCTTTTTCTCTTCTTTTTTTTTCTTTTTTTTTTCCCCCTTTCTTAATACTTAGTATTCCCTTCTTCCATAGCTGAGGATGTATGTGTGATGTAATGTGTTTCAAATGGAAATTCACTCATTTGTAATTATTTCGACATTATAAGAAAGTATCTTTCAGGAAATTCTAGCAAACAAGGGAGTTCTCTACCCTTTTCATTGGAAACACTAATATACCCATTATCCATATTAGGTCATGAAAGCGAAGTACTTCACACTATTGAAGCATCCATATAAGGTGGTTGGCCCCAATAAACTTAGAATAAGATTGAAAAAAATGTTATTTGATTACTTCCTTCTTTTTTATGTTGCCAGCGGAGGTTAAGTATGTTTATTAATTAAACAATAATGAATAATGATACAAACGGATTTTACAACCTATTATGACATATGCCAGAATATTTTATCCTAAACCTTATTTGGTTGAAGTATAAATTACTTTTATAGTTAAACTAGTAAAAGCATGATCACAACTAATCTTACTACAATAACAAAGGGATCTCACAAAAGAAACAAAGAGATATTATTTTATTTTTTTATTTTTTTATTTTTTTTTATAAGAGAAACAAAAAGATATTATCAAGTTCATATCATTGCTCTTAAACTTGCATCTAGCTAAAGATGAAGGTGAAGCTCTAGAAACTCTCACAAACACAAAGCCTTGGCGACATCAATTTCTAACAAAATGGGAGTTTCATATAAGATGGAAAGCATCACTTGTTGAGACCTGTCATATGTTTGAGGCTGATCCATCACGTTGTTAGTTTATTTCTTAGTACTCATGAATGAATCGCTTTTTAGGTGTCATAATTCAAGCATCTAACGTGACGATGAGTTCTCAGTCCACAAATTATGTAGACTTTTTTACAAAACTCAGCATTCATGCTTAAGTATGAGTATCTTTCTTAGTTTTATACACAAACAAATGTTCTGGAGGTGCCATAATTCTTCTCCAACATATGTGCTCTCGACCTACACACCAGTGACCTAGATCACTTTCAAGGATTCCTTATAGTAACCTAGATCAATTTAAAGGATTCCTTTATTCCTTCCTTTTTGGTTTGGAGGATATGCATAGTTCGACATACATGTTATACGCTCTCGGTTTCCTTTTTAACCCAATACATTGGCTTTTTTGGCCTTTTTTTTCTTCAATGTTTTACATTCTCTCAGTCTCTATTTTAATTTTATGGGAGGAGAGAGAGAGAGAGAGGGGAACCACATCATTTGTGAAAACTTGATCAATATGTGCCAACTTTCAGTTACCACTTCACAAAATTAGTTATACTACAATCGAATTTCACAAAACAAACTTCAAACAAAGTCGCCTTACCACATGGGCTCCCTCTTCCCTCTTCTTAAATCTTGAGGTACTTTGGGCATGAAAAAGTAGGTGGGATTTCTTTTTTTTTTTGATAAGTAATAAGTTGGTCTTATTAAAAGCGTAAGGCGCCCCTCAATACACCGGTAGTATACAAGAGAACGCACCTAGCTAGAAAGTGAAAAACGAACAAGAAATTCATCAAAGGTAAACGACAACGGTGACACAAATATTTAAAAAGAGGAAATATCGTATCCTTTATCCATTTGTGAGATCTCCACATGTTACTTGGCCACAGAAAGATCCTTGTAGGTCTTCCATTGAACAGTACGGCACGTTTCCTGAGATTTTGGAAATATTTTTGCATGATAGGGAGATTTCACAAGAGCTCATAGGAAAGAAACTCATCACTTTCCAATTAATCCTTTTTATATATTTAAGGCTTTTAAATGAATTAAGAAGCTCAAGCTCCACCTAGTTAAAGCATAGTGAAGCAGATTTAGCAAGTTAAGTGGATCAAGTTAAAGCTCCAAACTAGGTAGCTCAAATAACTCAAGCAAACGTTCCGTGCTCAAACTCCAAACTAGGTAATAATTAGAATAATTAATGCATTCTAAATATTTCAATAATTGTTTTCATAATGAGTATGATTTTATAGTGTGAAAAGATGTGCAAAATGGAAGAGCCTTGCATTCTTCTGCATGCTGATTAAGCATATAAAAAGCATACTAACGTTTTTTTTTATAAGTAAAAAGCATACTAACGTTCACGTCAACTTCTTTCAAGTTGTGGCCTATAATTGATGTTTGAGCTCCCCAATGGGAAATGATCGCATAGATATTCTAAAGCACCAATTAATTACTGGTTACAATAAAGCCACATTTGTTTTATGGTTTTGATCCAATTACCAACACAGTTCCCAAGTCCCTAGGCCAAGCCTGAGGTACTCACAACTTTTAGGATCCTAGCTCAATGTCAACTCATTAAATCTCAAGCCTGAGGACACTGAAAACTCTAGCAGTTGTCCTGGCTCAGTGGGGATCGTACAGAAAAAGTGACCGAAAAATCTTGCCCTAAACACATAAGTTCCTTATAGTGCTCAGTGCGCAGCACCTCCCATCTATCAAGCAAGGGCAATCCCGAATCAATAATCATTCTCTTGTATCCACAATAACCTTTTATTCCCAATCTACTCAATTTCACAGCATACAACTATCCAAAACGGGGATTTTCTGTAATCCGCCCAATATTGCACAACTTAGTTTTGTTGTGCCCATTTGGGAACTCCCCCCACCCCAAAAAAAATAAAAATTATCTCCTTCCCCCTCGTCTTTATCTTCTCAATCAGACATCAGGATTTGCTCTCCCCTCCCTTTTCTTCATCTTCCAAATTCTCCCAAAAACACATTGTTAAAAGTCAAAAGAAAGTATATAGATGATATTCTTTTTTTCCTTACAGAAATAAGATGGATTAGGTTGATTTTTTTATTTTAATAAGTAATCGAAATTTATTAAAAGCGAAAGGGCGCTACCCAATACACAGAAGGTATACAAGAGAAACACCTACGAGAAAAAGAATATGGATTAGGCTGATTGATCCCAAAGACTCAAAATTCAACCTAATTGTGATTGGGTTGGATCCAAGTTGCTGAAATCTAGCTTGCTTTTGAATGGGTTAACTCCAATTCAACAAAAATGATTTGACATATTCAAATCAGATATTGAAATTTTCAGGTGAGTCACCAAGGGTGAATTATTACCATATAGATGATCTATTGGAACTGAGTAGAAAAAGGTTTTCGTTATGATAGCTCGAGGAAAGATCACAGAATCAATGAGGTAGAATTAACCTTTAATGCACAACATTAATTTCTGAAAAATTAATTAAGAAAAAAAATAATCATTTGCTTACTTTGTGGCAGGTTCAAAATCATGATAAACTCCTTTCTCTAATTCAAAGTCCTACTCACTTGGTCCATCTCTTTAATGTTTCTCTCTCAACAACCCCTTTTGCACTAGCTTTTAGTTTATTTGCTTATAAATTGGAACAATGCAGCTCTAGCGACATGTTTGTACCAGAAATTGACTTTTATCGATATATGAAAGATTAGGAAACTTGTTCTGTGATGGGCTTTCATGTATAAAAAGTGGTTGCTAAATGCTTTGAGATTATTGAAGAAAGGGTTAGGGTTTGCCTGGTATCCGGAAAATAAACAACCACAAATCACTCACCACCAACTTGACCCATCAATCGTGATATGAAGCTTTTCATAAAAAACTCTAGGAGGTCTATCCTTGCAATTTGATGAAACACTAGGTTGTTGAATATCAAATACAATAGATTGATAATAGCAATAACAACCGGATGTCCACCTTTTCAATAGTTTCACAATCTTTAAGCAATCTAACATGGAGTGGGAGAGGGCTAGAACTTATCCACTGTCACTTTTCAGTAACCCTAATCCAGTGAGAAAGTGGATAGAATTATGATTGTGGAAGGAACTCCCGGAAAGACTTGATCACTTTGCAGGCAAAAAGTGCTCCCGAGCATGGGCAAATTTGCTCAAGTATCTCTTACTCATCAAAAACCCTTCCGAGAGAGACATAAAATGTTGCAGTCCCCAAATCGTAATCATAGGTTTGAAGTGAAGAGCTATTACTATACTTTAAAATCTGGCCAGTCTTCCTTTTTACTTGGAAGAGTGTTTGGAAGGTGAAGGCTCCACCTCGTATTGCTTTCTTCACTTGGCCGGCGGCTTTGGGTAAAATTCTTACAATTGATAACCTTAGGAGGTGGGGTCTTACCCTTATCAATTAGTGTTGTCTTTGCAAGAAAAGCGAAGAGACTGTAAACCGCCTCCTCTTCCATTGTGAGTTTACTAACGAGAAATGGCATTTGCTTCTCATCTTATTTGGAGTATCATGGGTCATGCCTAGAAATATTGTAGAGCTACTTCAATGTGAGGTTGCTTGCGCCTTATGAAATGCTATTTTCAGCCACTTTTGGCTGTCTTGGGTTATGCCGCATCGGGTGATTGATTTATTCGTTTGCTGGTGGAAGGGTGGACGCTTTCGGAGTACTATTGTGTGGAGGATGGTGCCTTCTTGCCTTTTGTGGTGCTTGTGGAGGGAACGAAATGATAGAAATTTCGAGGACCAAGAAAGGACGTTAGAGGAGCTCAAGACCTTCTTCTTTTATTCTCTTTTTACTTGGACAACTGCATACTTAGCTCCCTTAGTGTTTAGCTTTAATGATTTCCTTTTTCTTTTTTCTTTTCCTAATTATGCATTTCTCTTGTATACTCCATGTGTACCTGGGTTGTGAGCGGGGACAATCCAAAGAGGCCATACGGAAAGTCATCCCTACTCTTCTAATGTGGAGCATTTGGAAAGAAATAAATCGACGTCTTTTTGAGGACCGCGAGTCTAACATGCTTCAACTAAAATCCTCCTGTTTGAGTGTCCTCTTAGATCGGGTTGTAACTTTTGTTCCTAATTTCTCTTCCTCTAAACTTGTAGATCTTGTCAACTCCTTAATTTTTTGACCCCAATAGGGTGGTTGCTTCTCTTGTATACTTTTCATGTGCAATAGCTTTTCTTTCTTCTAATGAGTTATTATTCAAAAAAAAAAAAAGAGGAAGAAGAAGAAGATTTGCTCAAGTATCTCATCTAAAAACTGCATGTTTCAGGTTAGAGACATGTCTAGTCAGTCTAACTTAGAGGAAGTCATCTCTCTAATTGATTGTTATAGATAACTACATCGCTTCTTCCTTCTTTACAACTCTATAATGAGAGTTATGAAATCTCATCTAATTACCAAATTTCCATATACAATGTTATTCTCTTTATCTTGCGACAGTTGCATTTGTTTCTCCTTTGGTGTTTAGTTATCATGATTTCCTTGTTCTTTTTTATTCTTCTAGCTAGTCCGGTGTTTTTTCCTATATACTTCATGTGTACTTGGTGCCCCTTACGCTTTTAATAATATCTCGATTGCTTATTAAAAAAAAAAAAAAAAAGCTTCGAGAAAACATCTGCAAGTGGGGTCAAATAGTCTATTCGTTGTTACCTATAATTCCAGTTACTTATATACCATAAATAGGACCACATTATATACCATAAACAGGAAAACAATACCTCCACACAAGAAAATCACTGTCAACAAGTCATTTAATATATCCTATAAAAAGGAAATTGAAGGTGAAACGGTTCTTTATAAATGGCAAAAAGGAAGAGATTTACATCATTATACCATCTACTTATTGTGCTAATTTTTGAATAAATAGACCAAGTAATGCGGCTTTGTAATAATTAAAGAGACAACGTAATTGAATCATAACTTGGTCACCGTTATCGAATATCCCGGACAAAAAAAGGAACTCGTTCTTGTAGTTAAAGATTTTATATTCACAGAAAAATGGACAAACTGGGGATTCAACCGATGGATACAAAAATATCATAAGCCCATTAACTTATAGTCTTTAAATCCTAAAACCCAACACAAAGGAACACCCTTTAAATCCCAAAGAAGTACAAAAATATTCAACCAAACGAAATAAAACATAGCAGTAGCAATCGAAAAATACACCACATGCAGTACCATAAATTGACACAATTTCCAACATTGACAAAGCCAAAGAAAACCTCTTGAGCGCGAAAGAAAATCAACACAATATCACCAAAGTAATCCAACAGAGCATTTGCATGCAAAAGCTTCGATCAGAGTTCCGGGCCTACCATTTTATGATCCCAGCCAAAGCAAGACTCACTGAGCCAGCCCACTCTCACAAAACTTGATCCTTTACTACGTCGTTTTGCCCATAAACCCCACAAAGCACGCAAAGACCAGCTCAAAGCCTCGCCAATTCAATCTGCAAACAACAGCAAAACCTAACACTTCAAAAAACAATTCCACACCCAAGAAATCGAGCTTCGATCACATACGGCATGCATTCAACGATTTAGAAAGATCAAAACGCATCGTTTAGAGAGAAGTGAAACCCAAAGCGATCAGAGTGAATTTCAAAACCTATACACACACTAAGTACGTATATCTATATATGTGCACTAAGATGTGGCAATGGAGGCCAAGCCATAAAAATTGAGATGAATGAGAGGGTTCTGGGTTGAAATTACCTTCGCCGGGTATTTGCCGGGAGGATTTTCCGGCGGCTACACGACGGAGACAGAAACACAGACTATGAGAAAAGGACTTGAGATTATCTCTGAGCTTGTTTGTGCTTTAACTATGACGAGAGACATTGTATGGAGCTCTGTACCATTTCCATTTACGGTTGGGTTCATCTTAACGTCCACGTGGGATTTTGTGGGCCCACGAGTGGTTTTATAGAATCGTGACCGTTTAAACAATACCATATATGGAGGAAGCATATGTGTGAATGCATTCAAGTAAAGCTTACCATACGAACCTGATATGCCACGTGCTGGTTCTTTATAGGTTTTCACATGTGCCTAAATTGTGCTCCCGACTTAGAACGGATAATCGTATGCATGTGATGCATGGAGGAAGCGCTGTGAGCCCGATGCTCTGTTTGAATGTTAAATTTTTTAAATTAAAATTGAATTTTTATTCCCTTTGTAAATTTTGGGCTTGACTTTTTAAAAAAAATTGAATAAAATATAATTTATTTTTAAAAAAATTAAATAAAACATGATTTATTTTTTTAAAAAAATAGAATCAGATGATAAAAAAAACCCACTTGGGTTTTTCTCCGCATAATGCCACGTGTCTTCCCCAGTTAAACAAGTGGTTCAGATCTCGCTGTTTTATCATTCATGTTATCGTCGGTGCAGGAGATCTTAGCCCTTTTAACTCCTAAACATTCATTGCTGTGAGTAGTTTTTACTTAGCTTCCAGCAATTAGAGTTAATGAGCAGTTTAAAAGCTAAAGCTAAACAGTTGGCAGACAGATATTGATATTAATTGCCTTCCAAATACGGCTTAGTGATGGGGAGATTAAGGTAAATGAGCATGCATGTGATGCTCTAACATGGTAACATTTTATTTACCACCCATTAACATAATAATGACAGTATCCAAAAATATTAGTTGGTTTACTGCCACCAAGAATTTGGATAAATTTGAAGGAAATTAAATTGACATTTATTTTTAGAATACGCGAATATCAAATACTTTAAAGACGTATATCAATTTAATAGACTAAATTAAAATGAACTCTTCTAATTCAATTTTTAAAAAAAAACATGTGATCGAGCTCCACTTCGTTCTCTTGAGCTAGGGGGAGGCGAGTGGTATGAATTCAAAAGATTAAAATTTTCAAAATGAGAGACAAGCAATAATGGAGAGAGAGGCGTTCGGAATGGATATTTTTTTTTTTTTTTTCAAAATTATGGTAGAAAGTGTCGGGAAAAAATCACGTAAGGGATACGAGGTTTTAGTTTTGGAGGCCCTCTTTTTTCTTTTTTTCTTTTTTCTTTTTTTCTTTTTTTTTTTTCTTTTTTTTTTTTTTCGAGACATGGCAACATGAGGTAGCAGTGCCACGTCGTGGAGTAGAGCTTAAGAGTAACTTTGGGAGTACTCATAATTAGGGATGTTAATTTTTTAACATCATCCACAAATTTAATATGAACCTAACACGAAATTAGAAGGTTATGAGTTAAATAGTCTAGCATGTTTAATTAAATGGGCAGGGTTAAGCTTTACTTATATAGTCTTATGCACATACCTTAAAACGACTCATACCAACCATGCGACATTTAGAGTTAATAATTTTTTACACGATCTATAAACTCGACGCGAACCAACACAAAATTAACAGATTCTAATTAATGAGTTTGACTCATTTAATTAAATTTATCAAATTAAAATTAACGAATATAATTTTATACTCATACTTCAACGCAATTCAAACTCAACACGAACCAACACGTTTGCCACCTCTACTCATGGCATTTCTCTTTAAAATAAAACGTGCTTTTAGCCCTTGGGGATTGGCATCGGGTTATACTTGGGCAATAGTCAGGCCTGGTTTTAATGTACGAGACAGCATATCTTGTATTGCTGTTTGGGCCAAAGAAATGGTACCCAGTAAACTCACTTGTAAACGACATTAGACCACTAGGCCCACTTTTAACAAAGCCATATATCCTTCCAATAAGAATATATATATATGTATTTTTTTTTTAAAAAAAAAAAAAGAATTATGGTATGCTTTTTATTTAACAGTTTATTTGAATATTAAAAATGCTATTTCAACAGATGAATTTTGTCCTTGATTATATTTCTATTAGGACAAAAAAAATTTATAAACTGGTTTGTAATAAATTTTTTACAACCCATATATAAAAAAGATATGTATATTTTTTTATTAATACTATTAAAAAAGCATGTAAGAAGCACATATTATTTAAATAATATGTGCTTCTTACATATTAAGGGACACATGTCAATCTTATATGTGTGTTGTAGGAAATTTCTATCATTTTTATTATATGCAAAATTATGATCTCGTTAAAGGATAAATTGAATTACGAAAATATCGTTAATAATTTTAAACGAGTCTACTTTTGTTGGTAAAAATAGTGATGTTTTCGTATCGTAAAAAGAGGATGAAAATTAATTAGCATCTGAATCTAAAAAAAAATTAATACGTTGTGATTGGACTAACTAGCTAATAGGGTTGGCAATTTTTGACACGACCCGCGAACCCGACACGAGAAAATAGGGTTTAATAGGGTTTGGATTTTTATAATCGGGTTCGGGTCGAAATCGGGTCAACCCGATTCTGACCTTTTTTTAGAAAAGAAAAAAAAGAAAGAGAAAAGAAGTAAATAAGTTAAAGAAGGACCGTGATTCTGTGAACCCGAACCGAAGGCCCGAGTGCGACTGTGCGAACCCTAGCCCAGTAGCCCGCACGCCGCCCGCCCGGCGACACCACCACCGGTAGATAAGAGCGACGCCCGCCATCTACACCTGAAACAATTCAATTACTGACGCACCACCAACGGTCCAACACCACCGGCAGATACGGCTTTACCCTTCTCTCCCCCTTCTCGGAACGTCGTGTGAGTCTGTGACAACACAACCAACAGTCCAGCACCACCGTACTGAACGGTCCGAAGACTCCGAACGCCACCACCCACGACCCACCATCCAGATTCTAGAATACTAAATTCGGTTTGGTATTATATTTTTATCCATTTTGTTCTATATATATTATATAGGAAATATTAGGAATTCAAGTGGTTTTCCATTTTGCTTAAATTTTCGATACATTAGTTTTATTCTGTTTAATTTTGAGAAAAAGGCTGGTGTTTAAAGTTTAAACATAACTTCAAGCTAAAAATACATTTTGAGGGAAAGGAAACCGGCAATTGAAATTTGAAGGTAAAAAGCATATGAAAAAACATGCATATTATAAAATTGGTGTCGAGTCGTGTCGGGTAAACATGTGACACGATTATTAGTCGTGTTTATCGGGTCATGTTCGGATCGCGTGTTACAATCCGATTAATAATCGGGTCGGTCGGATTGACACGAACCCGACCCGAATGCACGAATTGCCCACCCTACTAGCTAGGCCCATTCTGCATTGGGTTTAATTATCAAGGTAAAACAAATGTAATATGATTAAATTATATTCCGTATTACAAATTAGAAATTATACAATATATCATGTATATATGCTATATAAATTATTATTTTGTTCATAAAAAAACAACATAAATAACAAATTAGAGTTGAAAAAAATGTTCTATGTGCAAAGCGCCATACACGCTATATTAATTGATTTTTTTGTTGGGTAAGTAAGTAGTCTTTCATAGTTTCATTCAAAATACAATATAATTAAGTTATTTCAAATATAGTGCTTTGATTGTTAATATTGTTAAAATCAAACTATGATTGGGTGTAACTAACATCCTAATCACATGCAATTAATACAGGTACATAAATAGCCCTTCAAATGGGCTGAAATAAGTACAGCTAGGGACCATATGTTTCGAGTAAGTGAATCATGCGCTTCAAGCTGTTTAGAGTAGGTGAGCCAAATTAATATCTAGCAAGCAAACCATAAATATATTTGCTTGATGACACTTTTTTCTTCTCTCCCGTTTGTTTTCTATTTTTCAAAATAAAAATATATACTAACAAACAATTAAAAAACGCTCAAAATTACTTTCACATTTATATCACATCAAAACACTTTTTTTAAACAAAAAAATACTTATATATATATATATACATGTTAATTAATTAAGGTTTTTTAGAAAAGTCATCTGGAAATTAACAATTAAAGAGAAAAAGAAGTTAATGCAAAGGAAGTACCAAACGTGACATTGGCGGCAAGGCAAAAGTCTCTATCTACACACTTACGAAGAAATTATGCAACCGCCCACGATAGCAACTAAATTAATTGTTGATTGATTCATGCATTTGTTTTTAAGTCTTTAAGAGATAAACTTTGTAGTGCAAATCTACGATAAAGCCATTTGACTACTCTTACCATCGTTGTTTGCCCACTCACACGGAAACCCTACAAACACTTTTACACGTACGCTACGTACGCCAATTAACCAGCTTCCTAGATATATTACATAAATTCAACACCAGCATTAATTATATATAGGTGAAAACGTGAAGTATATTCACCACCACTACAAAAAGAAAGTCAAATATTAATTAATTGTATATATAAGTTATAACAGAGAGGGAAGAACGTACAATTAATTCAATGGTGCATGTACGTGATCATGAGAAAAACATATATGAATTAAGCTTAGCTACGTACGTTGTCTTCTTTGTGGCAGCTCACGTATAGTACTCCACTAACTCCTCGTATATATATGACTAATTTAATTTGCTGCACTACTTTATTTCTATATTTTGCATTAATTAGCTAAGCTAAATATTGGGTTGAAAAAATTTGTTAAAATTTGCGTGTACAAATTAATAATATATAGATTTGCGTAGTATCTACTATCTAGCTATATATTATATATTTTCTTCATAAAAACTGAAGATCGATCCAATGTTTTGTTTTTGCATACGTGGATTTATCACTTTTAGACATGATTAAATTATATTGGACATACATAGTGATCAATTCAAATTCTTCTTCATTTTATTGAGTTCATATTTAAAATCTATATATATAAATAGTACTGTAAGAGAATTTTTTGATCGAGTAAATGAAATCACTTTTATATATATATATATATATATATATTGTCAAATACTAATTAATTAGTGGAAAGATTCAAAAAACTTATTGATGTGTTGACAAAATGGAGAGATCATGAATAAGACTAATTAATTATATGATATCCTCAATCAACTCAAACAAACTTTCATTTATGGTATTAGAATTTAGACCTAAATTCTAATCAGTTACCAATCTCTTGTTTTAGTTCAACCATAGTGGTTGGCGCATTAATTTGATATCTTGTTTTTTTTTTTTTTTTTTTTTGACATGTCCACACAAAAGGGGGAGGGGGGATTCGAACTAGTGACATCCGCTTCATGAAGCGTGGTCTCCAGTCGATTGAGCTATTCCTTGAGAACAATTTGATATCTTGTTGATATTTCATCGTAGACCTCGTTTGGTTCGCAAAATATATTCTTGAAATAGAATGATTATTTCATAGGAATAGTCATTCTTTCATTTGACATGTGTGATTTTAATTTATTCTTAGAAATAGTTATTTTGATCATATGAATAACTATTCCCTTACTAATAGGAATACGGACATAAATTTCATACAAACCAGTTTGTAGGAAATTTTATACAACTCACATATAACTATAAGAGTAACATATGTCTTCAAACATGTGAGAAACACGTATTTTTTTATTGATGCTATTAAAAAAGCATGTGAGAAATACATGTTATTAAAACAACATGTGTTTCTCACATGCCAAGAAACACATGTCAATCTTATATGTAGATTGTATGAAATTTCCTACAAACCGATTTGTAGGAAATTTCTGTCATAGGAATACCTATTCCTCTAAAAAAATTGGAAGAATAGACAACATTTTTCCCAAAAAAAAACCACTCATATTGTTCTTTATTTTCTGTCAAACTTAAAATAAAAATAAAATAAAAAAATTACACGTGAATATTGGGGTTGGTGTGACCACGTACCCCCGGTGCATTTGGAGGTGACTTGGCCGCGGCCACCACCAATTGGCTTCGGGGGGGTGGCCGACCACCCCAATTCCCCCCCCCTAAAAAGAAACGAAAAAAAGAAAAAAAAAGTATTTACATTCGCGTTCAAATTTTTTTTAAAAAAAAAAAATGAAGAAAAAGATAGATAAATAATGTTAGTTTTTTTTTTTAGTAATTTTGATTCAATTCCAATTAGAATATGTGTTCTCACCAAACTAAAAAATATGAATAACTATTTCATTATACCCTCTTCCATTGCAAGTAATAACTATTATTTTTTCTAATGAAATATTTATTTCGCATACTAAACGAGGCCTTAATAGTTTGTTTCCTATTAATTTTTTTTTTTCCATCACATTCCCCAATCTTTCACCCTTGAGTTGGCCCACCCGTTTTATATATCACCACGCATTTAATTTTCTTAATTCTTATTATTAACACCATTCAAAGAAAAAAATGAAAATTAAAGAGTACTGTTTGCATACGTTTATTGAGAGCCTAAAAGTACTCCTTTTACTAAGGCCTCCGAAGATCGAGGTTGACTCCAACTGATTGAAACGTGTTCTACACTGCACCATTAATGTTAATACGTGGAGACAAGACAACCAGCTGACGAATCCAACAAATTAAAATTGAAAATTTGATTGTTCAAATATATATGGAGATAATCTGTAGGGACTGTTTTCGATGGAATATTAATTGGAGGCAATCTTCATTTTGGGAAAAATGTAAAATTGTAAAATATATCAGTTTATGTGATTTGATTTTACTGACTTGTAAATAGGTTTCTTCATTTATATATATATATATATATATATATATATGATTTTGAGCTTGATAATGGGTTGGATGTTGTTGCCAAAGTTTTGAAGAGTTTTCAAGGAAAATTTTCAATAAGGGAGAGTTTAATTTTTATTTTTTATTTTTTGTAAACAAGATAATTAAAGAGGAGAAAAGATATTACAAATGCACGTGGTACTAATTCACATTGTTCAATCAAATATCTAGTAGCTAGGGGGAAGGAGGGGATGGAAATACTTCATGAAAAGTGTGGAAGCAGCCCCTTTAGATAGGTTGTTAATTGGCATATATACTAGTATTGGCGATGACCCTCCTTCCGCATTTCAAATATTTATTTATTATAGTATATGAATAGTTAAATCTATATATATATATATAGGCAAAACAAATTAAGCTTGACTCTATTATAACAAAAATCATTTTATACTCGAGCTTTAAACAACTCAAATCTATCATGAGTAACAATTCAAATCTATCATTAAAAAAATTAGGCATGACACGTAAAAGAGTCACATGCATCAAGGGCAGCAACGTAAAAGTTGAAGCGGAATGACTACATCAGAACGCGCGTCAAGTTAAGTTTCATTTTGATAAGAGTTTGATCGAGTTGAAAATTAAAATAGATTAAGAAATAATTAATTTGTTTAAATAAGAGATTCATGGCAGGGCTGCACACCAACCGGCCACCGCCTTTTTGTTGCGTCCCACCAACTCGAGATGATCATCTCTTTGGCATGAGAAATAAAATTTTCAGATGCAAAACCTAATTAAGTAGGACTAATGTGAATTTGATATAACGTATGCATAAAGATTAGTAAGAAGTACTAATGGTTTCTAGAGAACATGATTCTTGGACTAGTAAAAGTTGAGAGGTCAGGAGCGACTTAATTCTACCCACAATTTCTTGTGCTGACACATCCACGGTGCCGGCGCTTCCTCTTTCATACTAGGAAGGAAAGAGAGTTAGAGAGAGAGACTCGTGCTATTCTTCTAGAAGTTGAAGATTCGAGTACCCGTCAATGCCGACTCACTCTGGCTCGCCACTGGAGACTCAGTCTGGGTCTGTTGGCTCAGCTCATGCCATCGGTCATGCTTACGTGCTCCGACGTCAGGCACATATTTTTCTACTTCCCAAAATCCCCAACACTCCTCTTGCCTTTTCGTACAAGTAACAAGGCTATTAGCGTCATCTGAAACGTCAACCTAATTTACAAAATAAAAGTCGCGCTACTCGATCGGCGCTCCCAACTAACCCAAGTAACCAACCAAACCAAACCAAGCCCTATAAATATCATAAACCCCAAGACTGCCTAAGTTTCATTCAAATTTTCCAACAGTTCGACAAAACCAACCTTTTTTGATTTCACACGTACCATCATGAAGAGAAGCACGACAGGAAGAGAGCACGACAGCATGAGCACCATGGCGAACTACCTGATGCTGCTCTCTCGCGGGGGAGAAATGGATGTTTTCTCCAACTCTAGATCTCCTACCCGTGTCTTTGAGTGCAAGACGTGTAGCCGGCAATTCCAGTCGTTCCAAGCGCTCGGCGGCCACCGAGCGAGTCACAAGAAGCCGAGGTTGATGGGGGGAGACGGAAGTCTTGATTCACAGTCGTCGTCGTCGCATGGCTCCCCGACCAAACCGAAATCCCACGAGTGCTCCATCTGCGGCCTAGAGTTCGCGATCGGGCAGGCTTTGGGCGGTCACATGAGAAGGCACAGACAAAACCAAGCTCCTTCGAATCTTGAAGAAAACGGCCACGGCCAGCAGGTTTCACAAGTACCGGTTGTGAAGAAAACGACTAGTCGGAAAGTCTTGTATCTGGATCTAAACTTGACGCCCTTTGAGAATGATTTGGGCTTAGCACCACCCATATATGGTTGATTGTTTTTTGTAACCAATATTTAAGCTTAATGATATCATACAGTCATGTTGTAGATTACTGCATGTAGTTCTTTCTTAATTTGCTTTGTTTTTTGTTATACTTTAACCGATATATATTTGTTGATTTATTACATACTTATAATAAGAAAATCGGGCACTTGTATTTAGATCTAACTCAGATTAATTTTACATGCTTACATGCATCTCTTATATTCATATTAATTTGTTCATTTAAGGAGAGAAGAAAATTAAGACTGCATGCTATATATAATGCGTTAATGCAGTACTGAAAATACACGATTTGGGTTAACTTTGGATCGATCATATAATGGATAAACATGCATGAACAGACGGCATGTCTCTCATTGTAATTATCAGCTACAAAATATCGATGACATTAAAATATTATAACAACAGCTTGATTAATGGCTGACGATCGATGCAGTAGCTAGCGTACTGAATCTGGCTTAATTAAGGTTTAATTCTAACGAATAGGCCACCCCCCACCTGCAGTCGTCGGCACAAAAATATATATATATATATATATATATATATGGTAAAACAAAAGAGAATTACTTGTTTGGTGTACGTACGTAGTCTCTATGTCAATGGCACAAAAAATAATTAAATAATTCAACAATTAATCCAACGGTATCCTAATAATTTTCGTTAGAAAAGAGAAAACACTCACTCTCGATCAAGATCGATCATATCCGGCCGGCCGTTAGAAATATCCGATGAATCCTATAATATGATTAATATTTAAACAGATTGCATATATAGTGATCAATATGTTGCGTTTCCATGAAAACAAGAATAGTAATGTAAATTATACTTTAATGCAATCATAATCAAAATAAATATTTAATCAGATAGAGTATGATATTGATAGTTTGCCGTGTTGAGATGGTCATGACGTACCCGATTAAAATCTAAATAAAAAAAATAAAAAAATCAGACCCCTTTGGTGGTTTCATATGAATAATAGGGCTTCTAGCTAGTAGTGGTGCCACTACTTCAATATTAAAAAATCAAGCATTTTCCCTAAGTCATATATGGTTCTGGAAGATAACTAGCTGGGATTTAGTTTCTAAGTCATGGGTGGCGTGCAGTTTAATTAGTACGCTTGCGGTTTTTATAATTATTAATTATTAAGTAAATTCATTTGAAGAGAAAGAGAATATAATAAATTCTATTGACAATAATTCCAAGTCAAGCCCAAATCTTCTAACGTACTCGAAGTGCTCTTTTTTTTTTTTTTTTTTTTTTCTTATTCTTCTTCTTCTTTAATTTTTAAATTTTTAAATTTTTTTTCTTTTTAACATGAAAAATAACTACAAACAACCAAAAAGAAAATTACAACAAACTAGAGTTGGGCAACTCAACAAGAAATACCTAAGAAAGTAAATACGCAGAGGTAATGCGTGATTACGCGGGCCTATTAATTTTTGGCACGGATGCCAAGAACATGGGCCAACAATAAAGGTGATTAAAAGTGGGTAAAAAGTCAAGAGGATCCAAACACTTTTGTAATAGGTACGTACACGTGGCATAAAAAAAAAGCTCAAAAACACAAAAGTCGAAAAAGAACCACAACACAGCACCGGTGGGTTAGGAGTCGCCGGTTCCGGTGCATGTAAACCATGCGCCAACATTGAACGACCTCTCTCCAGTTGAGGACGTTGCGAATAACCACGATCTTCCAACAGCAAAAGCGGGGGAGACTAGGGGGGTGGTGTAGCCGTCACTCGCCGGCGAGTGGGCAACACTCGCTAATGCGTGCAAACCACACTCCGAGGCAGGGAGGTCTGGAAGGTGAGCGGCTACTGTCGACGGAGCAGAAGACGACGGGAAGCACATGCAATGGAGAGGCGCGTGTTGTGCTAAATCTGAAGCAGGATAGTAGATCTACTTAATTGCTAGTTTCAATACTAACAAATTTCTAAACCTAGTTAAGTATTACTATTTGGGAAAGGCTTTTTAGTCTCTTAACACTCTCGATCTCAAACCTTCTTTATACATTTATTTAAAATTGTAAGAACAAGAAATAGATATGTTTGATGTTATTCTCTTATACATTTTTTTTTCTTTTTTCTTTTTTTTGCAAATTTATCATTAAATTTGTGGAATCCACATGTTGTACTCCCATGGATTAAATAGTGGATTTACACATCTCTTATATGGAGATTGACAAGAGATTTGTAAAAAAATGAAACCAAACATTTATCTTCATTGAATGAATATTGTCTATCAAATGGAATACACTTAAGTGCCAAGCATAATCTTGCTAGGATTGAAATTATCTGCACAATTTTTTGTTCAAATTGCAATCTGTCTAAATTCCAAACAAGAAAGAGTTCTAATATTCGTGTTCTCGTGTGAGGTTCGGGTCGTGCTGAGTTAGGCTATATAGGTCAATCATAATCTGGCCCATTTAATTAAATAGGTCAATTCCCCCAACCCTTATAACCATCTAGTTCTGTATTGAGTTCGCGGATTGTGTACGTAAAAGTATGAGTATAAGATTATATTGAACAACCTTAATTCGACTCATTTAATTAAACAAGTCAGATTCCTCAACCCTAACTCTTTTAATTTTATATTAAGTTCGTATTGAGTTCGAGCACATGTTATATAAAAAATTGTCAATCCTAATTTTAATAACTTACTTACCGGAACAAATGAGCTCCATCGGAAGCTCTGTCTCATTCATTGTCAAAATTAAAGTCAATTTGAACAAATAATAATAATAAAAAAAAAAAAAAAAAATTAGGGAATCCCGATCTTGTGAATCTGTGATGTCTCACAAATTTATTTATAATCAGAATTGTGCGTGTAATTAGTGTTGCTTGTCTCTTTCAAAAAGATCGAAAACTTCTAGTAGTGCTCATCACCAGGTAAACCTTTTTTTTTAATATATATATATATATATTATTTTTTTGTGGCGCTGGTGACCGGTGAGAACAAAGAATTAGATAATCAACTACAACCGCGTACGACCGGATTAAGGCATGCGCATCTTTTTCCAAAGAATTGGAAAATGACATTTTTTTACTGGCTGCATGTTAATTGTTGACAAATGCCATGATACATCATACATATACATAGCATATATATATATATATATATATATATATATATATAGTCTAATGCATGTAGCTGAGCTTCAGTTGGAAGATAGTATAAATGGTAATTAATTACAATATTGGGACTTTGCTTAGGGACATGGACAAGTGATTATTGTCGACCTTTATCACTGTCATCATCATTAATAACTCCAATTACGTCATTTAATTATTTCTGTCCCCATTGTCTAGCTAGTAGCATAGAGCAATGGGTAGATAGATTACTTCTGGTTAAACAAACTCAGCGTTAAATAAAGAGATTTTTTCCTCTTTCTTTTTCTTTTTTCCCAAACCACCAGCTTTATTTTTTTTTCTTCTTCTTCTTTTTATTATTATTATTAATTTTTATTTTTTTTACAAGAGATAGAAAATATCCCTATTTTAACACTAACGTAAATTGAATCTTAAACAATATATATTCTTATTAATTTATTTATTTTTTATATAAGTCTTAAACTATCTTCTTAAATCGATCACACGCTTAGATTTTATATTTGAAGCCGAATGATGTGGCTTTTAAAATTACTATTTCATCAAAATTCAATAGTGCCAATCACAAGCTCAATGGTGATTTTAAAAGTCACATTATTTTTAGAAGGACACAAGAGTAACAAAAGATTGAGTAACTTCTAGCACTACTCCACAACTATATTCATACAAACACTAACACAAGGGCACACAAATATGGAAAATAATTTTGGTATTATAGTTTTTACTATAAATTTTTCACAAATTCATGTGACTATCTTTATGGTAAAAAAAAGTAAACAACAAAATCTAATAAATAGATAAACTTAATCGTTTAGTGACTGACATGCTAAATGTCACATGAATTGCCATGCTAGTCAATTTGTAAATGATTTATAGTAAAAACAATAGTATTTTTAACGGCACCCATCAAATATAAGTAAATAATCATGTGGGATGCATGAGTGTATATATTATAGAAAGTAATAATTTAAAGAGATAAAAGAACAAAATGAAAGAGACAGATCGATACATCCATGCGTTAAACCTCTTATAGGTTATATCTTTCATTTATATTTAATTTGAATACAATGCTCTATTTATAAATCTTTAAATTTGATTTAAATAATTTCAAATACAAACAAATCTCTTAGATTAGGGTTAACAAATATTCCCTTAAAATCTACCATATATAATCAAATAATTTAAATCCCTTGATTTATGGGATACAAATCAACATTAATTTATCACAAAAGAATTATGTCATTCAACAGATATATGCATTTGTGTTATAATAAACGTTTGGACATTTAATCTTTAAAATTAAAGTATTAATTAAATGATTAACGATTAGGTTAACTAAATCTTTACTTTGATAGATAAAATATTAATTTCTCTCTGCTTCTTGATTATATTTTGTCATTTACATTGTATAAATAAGCTCTAGAAGAAAAGATATAATGGTAATCTAGAATACTTTGAAATACATACAAAAACAAAATTCAAATATTAATCTTCAATCTTATCATGAGTTGTGGAGATAACGTTGTCATGAGTTGTTGATAGAGTAGTTGGAGATAACGTACGTAGACTCCTTTGTCTCTGAGACTGAGAGCTGTGATTCAATATATATTAATTAATTCTTAACATGAGCCAATGATAATTAATAAAAAAGGGGGAAGAGAAATAGAAATAAAAATAAAAATAAAAATTGCAATCTTTAGTGTTAGTCACAAAGGCTGCTTTTGCAATAAGCATGTGAATTGTCAATATTGAGAAAAATAATAGAGGTATTAGTCACAATACGCCTTTGAATAAGACGGACAATAAAGCTAAGTCATACGCCCAACAAAGAACACGTGTATTTTTCTTGTATAGATAGAGACGAATAGGATTCAGCCATCTGAAAAGGAAAACATGATTATCGGGCAAACCGGTGTCGTTAAGAGAAAGAGAAAATAATTTGTCGGGTACTACGAGTCTGTCTCATTCCGCGATATCATAGTTAAACGCGTGTTTTTTTTTTTTTTTTTTAAACAAAATAGCATGTGCTATCATTAATATTGTAAATATTTACAACTTAAAAGTAAGGGACATGATCCTCCAACTCTCTAAGTCAGAAGGATCTAGCTTAGTAAAACAGTTGCCTAAGCAAAAATATAAATTTTACAAGAAGGACACTTGAGCCTCTTTTATAATAACGCTCATTCTCTAAAGAAAGAGGGCTGCTATAGCAATTAGACAACAAATATTTTTATAAAATTTGATCCAAATACAAGCAGGTTGAGACTAGAGAAACAAGAGAAAAACACAAAAAAACAAGCTGCCGGCAGTGGAGGAAACACTCAGACAGAGGTTCGACGCTGTATAACCAGTTGCCGCCGAGCACGGCCTGAAAAAGGCAGAGCTTGGCCCTCACATGCACCTCAAAGCAGAGAGCTCCCAGGCGCGTGGGCTCCACGCGCCGATTATTGACGACTAGGGTTGGCAATTCGGGTTTACGGGTCGGGTTCGTGTCAACCCGATCGACCCGATTGCACAATCGGGTTCAACACGAACCCGACCTGATTATTAATCGGGTTGAGATATTGAACCCAAACACAACCCGTATACCAATCGAGTTACCCGAACACAACCCGGGTAACCCATTGTGAACCCCAATTCGCATACCCCAAACACTGGCAAACAACACAATCTCAGCCTCTCACGCCCCACGGCCCCAGCTCAACCTCACCACCGTCCACAACCACTACTTCACCAACTCACAAAACGACGTGGACTCCAACCCCCTCCTCTCCGATGCCCAAGAAGACGTTTCCACTTCCGAAGATAAAATCGGCGAGCTCAACATCGTCGAAGATCCTTAGCAACAAGACGAATCGGAGGTAGAAGATGCAGAGTCGCAGACGGCGACCGATCGGATCGGACTTGGGTTTCGGGCTACTCCTTCGACCGTCTCAGCGGGGCCATCACTCATCAGGAGGGTGTTCAGCCAGTGCTCGATCGACGAGTGGGACGACGATCGCTTAGGGTCTGACCATTTGAGGAGGCGTGAACGGTGAAACTTCTGAAATTCTGAAATGGCTGAAGGAGAGTCGGAGAGGACTAGAGGAGGCATGAAAGAAAGTGAAAAAAGACTGAAAAGAAAAGATGCGGCTGCTAGGGTTTATTTTGACCCTTTCCTTTTTTTTTTTGTTTTTTGTTTTAATTTTTTTTTTTATAAATCAAACGGGCTGTAATCATGTCATAATCGGGGTTGACCCGAACCCGATTACCCCAAACTCAAACCCTGTATTTTCGTGTCGTGTTCGTGCCGGGTTCACGGGTCGTGTAAAAAATTGCCAACCCTACTGACGACCAATACGACCAGAGTACCTTTTTTATTTTTTAATGGTTATTTAAAAATGTAGACAAACAACTTAGATACATTTTTAAGAAAGCACCAACTTAAAAGATTATGCATTTTTAAGATAAGAGAAACAATACCTTATATATAAATATATATTACATATTTGATGAAATGCTAAATGTATTTTAAAAAAACACGTTTTCATTAATTTTGTAGTAGCAACAGGAGAGGCGGAGAAGCACCCATATGAGAGTACTATTTCTCCAAACGACACCACAAAACTAATTAATGGACACTAAATTAAAATTATTTCTCATTGTTTTGCAGTAGCCCCTATCTATGGAAGCATTCCCTC
Organism: Alnus rubra; assembly: GCA_028654335.1. Classification (NCBI taxonomy): domain Eukaryota; kingdom Viridiplantae; phylum Streptophyta; class Magnoliopsida; order Fagales; family Betulaceae; genus Alnus; species Alnus rubra. Next base: position 64,528 of record JAJPGS010001661.1, on the reverse strand, counting down.
TACCTCCATTGTGATTTCCTTCATTTGGATTAAGAGCAGTAAATATCGCCTTCGAATTTCAAAATTGGCCACTTCCCATTATATATAATTATATATTGGAAGCATTCCCCCTACTTCCCTTGTGATTTCCTTCATTTGAATAAAGAGTGGAAAATATGGCCCATTGTAATGTTTCCCCTTTCCTATTTTGGCGCAGCCTAGCTAGCGGGTTTGCAAAAACAACATAAACAAGAGTCAAACAACATACACAAGAGTCACAATTCTTCCCCAAACCAAGAATCAATCAAGGATGTGAAGTGGGATAAGGAAAAAAAAAATATATATATATATATATATATATATAATTTGGCACGGGTAATTTTATCTAGCTTTTTTCCTTTTTTTCTTTACAATTTGTTTCGGCCTAATAAATGTTAGAATTAGAAAAGAAAAAAAACCATAAAACGTGGCTTTGATAGGCCTTTGAATCAACTTTCCATAGCTTACTAATTCCATATGATGTCAGAATCATGAGATACCACCTTTTTTTTTTTTTTTTTCATATTGATCGGATAAAAATTAAACTGTCATGCATCCCATTTTATAAAAAAAGAAAAAGAAAATTCAAATGCATGCCTTTGTATGAGAGAGAGAGAGAGAAATAGTGAAAAGTCAAATAAAGACATTATTAAATATTAATTATGTCCATCATCAGCGCCATCAGATATGGTCCATATTGCAGGTGGTGTCTGACACTGCTAGATGGAGGAGTATTGACTTGGGGTTGTATATATATGATGAACTACCTAAGCTAGGACAAGCTCATCTGCTCATCTAGCTGTACGTACGACCTTCAAACTAATAATAATAATAATAATGTAAACACATTATTCATCAATCTTACCCATAATAATATACCCATTCAGGTGTACACGACTTCTTTGGTCTCGATCGAGGAACAAGTGCACGGTTTCTAGAATGGTGACGGCCGACGGGGTAGCTGATCGAACAGTTTGCTGCATTCGCCGGTCTACCTTGTCGATCCTTAAAACGTACAACTCCTGGAACCACGTACGTACGTACTAGTTTGAAGTTTGAACTGCTTTCAGACTCTCAGTACCCTGAATCCTGGTCAAGCAAAAGCACCAGCTTGACTTTACCATCATCATATTGTTGGACTTTTACCTGCCTACGTTCCTAATTAATTAAGAATTTCAATTTCGTAAAATTTGTGTCCAACTTTATAAATAACTACTACTTGTGGTCGATCTCGATCTGTGTACATGCGTCCACACATGCATGTCTAGCTATGTCTATGTACGTGGAATTAAGTTACTATTTATATATATATATATATATATATATATATATATATATATATATATATATATATATATATGCATATATGGCCTTCTCTCTCTCTCTCTCTCTCTCTCTCTCTCTCGTGGGTGTGTGGCCCTGAGCTTGCGGGTGAAAATGTGAACTTTAGCTTTTTTTGGCCCATGGAAAAGAAATAATGAAATTGTGATTTAATTACTGATTTTCAGTATTCTAATTATGTCCTAAGAATTTAATCTTTGGGTAAAGTCCATTTGCCCCTCAAATTACCACCCAATTAAAAATGTCATCTCAAATTATTAAAAATTGTCAATATTTTCTTAATGACGAAAATATTTATAATAAAATTAGAAGAAAAAAAACTTCAACAAAAAATTAAAAGAGAAATAGATAAAAACCAGGGGCGACCAAATTAATAAATTAAAAGAAAAATTAAGAAAAGTTTTCATTTTTTTTTGTTTTTTAAAAATAAATAAATAAAATCTTTTTTTTTTTAAATTTATAAGTGTTATTTTGCCTCATTGAAAACATTTTAAGGTCATTTTTATATTTATGCTAGTAGAGAGTAACAAAAGCGAGAGAGAAAATTAATATAGAACACATAAATTAAAGGTAGTTTGACCTTAGAGACCTACATCTAGCGCTCATCTTTATTGAATAACTTAAATATATTATTGTATTAATTACATGGTGCAAGTCAAGTAAACAATTATGTTAAATACCTATAAGAAATATATATATATATTTTTGAAGAGGATAGATGTGAACCTAAAATTGAAAGAAAATAAATAATCTTTTGACTCATGGGTGTGAACTTAAGTGTGGAAGAAAATATCAAAATAATGACATGTATGACATGAAAGGAGGTGGTAGGATAAAGGGTGGGAGCACAGATAGTTGATCAACTAGTGACGTCACGAGCAAAAAATTCATTTTTTTCAGTGGGGCTAAGAGGACTCCAAATAGTGATGATGCAGGGGACGTGGAAGTCAGTTGCACAAAGCATCTGTCTTCTTCCTGTCACTCTCCATTATGTAATTTTCTTGAATTTCCATAAGCAAACCATTGCATTTGCACCTCCAAAATCCTAATCTTATTCCAATTTCCAAGTATTTCAAATGCCTTTAATTGTATGAGAGAGAGAGAGAGAGAGAGAGAGAGAGAGAGAGAGAGAGAGAGAGAGGATTACTAAGGAAGTCAAAGAAGGGCAATAAGGCCGGCATTTGTGTTTGATATGGTTGTACGAGCTGGAAAATGTCTTCAGTCACATTGCTTGTAGGAAAGTCTACACTCAAGTCACAGTTCTTCTTTCCCTTTTATTTCTTTATTATTTTCCTTGATGATGAATGATGAATGATGATGATCTCACCACCGAATTAGGCCTAAGTTTTCACATTACATTGCAATGCAATTTCTCGCGTGGATGAAGTTTTACCCCAATCATAATTTCATTGTTTAGAAATTTGTAACGTTGATATCTCATATTTCAACCCCTTTAAATTTTATTTTATTATTATTATTATTTTTAAAAAAATGTTCAAAATGCCACTGTTTTTAAGTGAAAATTCCAAAATAATAATAAAAAAAAAATTGAAAATTCTAGTGACCCACGGCAAAGTCAAGGGTGAGTCCAAGGATTTTTTTTTTTTCACCCTTTTTCTTAATGGATCATTTTAACAAAAAATAAAAAAGGTAAAAAATTCAAAGTTACTCAAACATGAGATACTAACATTGCAAATTTTTAAACTTCGAGGTTATGATTGCAAAACTACTTATACTTCAGGGTGTATAAGTTGAACACTTTTTCAGAGAAAATTTCTCAAATCTAATATATTATAGCACTAGCAGCAGATACCTAACGATTTTTCATAAATTTAAGGAACCGAACTACTTTTTTATTCATTATCCAAATACACCCCACAATAGATTCCCTTAATTTTTCCTTATATTATTAAAATAATATTTTTTAGTTTTACTTTACTTTTTTTCTTCCTTTTATTCCAGAGACATCTCTCTCTCTCCTGTATTATCTCTCAATTTCTCAACCTCTCTCTCTTCTCTATCTCTTAGCATTTTTGGGTTGAAGATTTTGTGGAATTCATAAATTTTGTTTGTTCAATCCTCTGAAGCTTCATTGAGAGAGAGAGAGAGAGAGAAAGGCATGAGGGGAAGAAGGGATTGGGAAATGTGAGAGGAGAGTGTAATCTTTTTTAGGAATATAATAATCCATTGCTACTAATTCATTGGGTAGCTACAGTGCTACTCAATACATTGGCTAGCACCGTGATTTTTTTGAAAAAATATAAAGAAACTAATGTGGGTGGCTTTTGTGTTTTTTTTTTGAGATTTTCCCTATATAGGGAAGAAAATAAGCTATAGGATGTATCCTGCTAGTTCTCTTAACTTAATATTGTTCTTACATCACATGATTCAAACGAATGTGAAAATCATATGTCTAAGGATAAATGTCACATATTCTATTACTCGCGAGAATCACATGCTCCAAGGAACACCCATCAGGTATATATGGTTTGGTGTGTGCGTTACCCATATTTTGGGCATCTCATCACACTTGGAGAGGCAGGATGCATAACAGTCATCCAGTGTGTCAGTCAAGTTTCAACTGAATATCCAAAATTTTCGTCACAGTTTGGTATGGCATAAAAGCAGAGCTACATAAAGCACATATATGTTAAGGCACTGATTTCTTTATTCTTTACTTGCAAAGAAAAGTAGCAACAATTATTTTGTCTATCAAATTTCTTTAATACCACATCATAAAATTGCCTCATCCTGTGCCATAATTTCTCAATGCCTCCATGTTACAGGCCACATATGTACAAGCATAAGATGTCCCTTGTTTACTTCTCTTCATTTTCTTTTCCGTATCTATAATGCTATTGGTGTGAAGAACACTTCAAGGGTCAGATAGATTGACAAGATATAAACTGTTCGAAACTACAACACAAGTATCAAAGCAAGTTTGTATCACTTACAAAACATGTTCAACTAGTTTTACAACTTTAACAGGTAGATGTAATTGCCATCAGACTTGTTTCTGCTTCTTCTAAACATTAAGGAAGTCTTATTTATGGATTCAACATGGTGTCTTACTGAACTTAGAATCTCCTCCTAAGCCCGACGATCACTAAATATCATTTTCTTGATAAGTAATTTAAAATCATTAAAAGAGCAGAGGGCACAACTCTAGTACATAGAAGGAATACAAGAGAATTTCTAAAGTATAAAAAAAAAGAACAAAACTACAAAAACTCAGAGAAATTAGAAGTAGACAATCTAGTAAATGCTACTATTCATGTATAAAGGGAATGGAACAACATTTTCTTCAACTCCAACCTCGCAGTCTCACGATCTTCAAAGCTCCCTGCGTCACTTTCTCTCCAGATACATCAAATACAAATGAGCCAACCTCCACATTTCCAAATCATTACGGTATCCCAATTGTTCCCTCCTGATCACCAATAACTCTCTCACATTTCGAGGCATAAACCATGCAACCCCAAACAACTAGAAAAGCGACCTCCATAATTTTTTTTTGATAAGTTCTTTAAAGGAAAGCTCAAAGAAAGAGACCTCCATAATTCTCTTGCAACATCACAATGAAGAAAGAGATGATCAATAGACTCTCTACTTTTCTTACACATACAACACCAATCCACTAGAATGACATTCATCTTTCGTAAATTATCAAAGATTAAGATTTTTCTTAAAGCCACCGTCCACGCAAAGAACACAACTCTCTCGAAAGCCTAAACTTTCCAAATATTCTTCCAAGGACTCTAACCTAGAGAATCCAAATTCGGCCTTTCAAGTAAGAGTGTTCAGCTAACTACCACAAAATCATATCAACCGACTAACAACATTATCCAACGAAAAACACACTCTTATTTCCAACATACAACCCTCATTATCCTAACATCACGAGCAGAGCACAGCATTCAAATTAAGCAAAGAACCATTACCATTGCTTCAAAGTTTATCTTTCCCCCCACTTAAATTCAGCATATAAAATTAGATCCAAAGCCACAAACAACTAGTATCTTTAGTTTTTGTGTATAAATGTGTAAGCAAGCCTATCAGAGCAAAAATTTGATAGATATCCAAATAAATAAGAAATGCCTGGTTTTATTTATCTACAGATTAATCAGTTTCACATGTACTCTACAAAATGCTGCTGGCTTAAGGACTTGAATACGACAACCCAAAATCGTGTTCTGCTTAGAACTCATACAAATATACAATAGTGCAAATGTGAGTCATTCATCAGCAACATTTGTGCTTTCGTTAAGACTACCAAATTTCTGCTTGAAAGATTCCTGCCTCTGCACCCACATCATGTGCCCCTGCACCCACACCCATACCCACAATTCCTCAAATTAAATGAATAGAATATAACATTGTGGTTGGGGACCGTATAAAAATTTGAATTTGGTTTACCTGGAGAGTAGCGGCCCAGGCAATGAGGAAAGAAGCGAACCAGAACTTCTTGTCCTTGAGCAGATTCTTTACTTCCATGGTCAAGAACCACTAAAACCCTAACCCCAGAAATGCTCGGCCTTTGGATTTGATGAATGAACGATGATTGATCGGTAACACGCAGCTTTTTTACCTCTTGGGGCGTTTCTTTGGGTTTTTTTTTTTGGGCCAGAGTTGGTAACCTGTGGCTGCATCCAAGCCCAAATTCGTTTATTTTTTTATTTTATTTTATTTTTTTATATATAAACACCACCCTCTACACACAAAAAAAAAAGTATTTAGTTATTTTTTAAAATTATTCAGTGTTTTGTTTTTTAAAAAGTGTTTTGTGACACATTTTTTAAAAAAAAAAGAATTTTATATTTTATTTAAAAAAATGTGTTAATGGTGGGATCGCATATAAAACTTGTTTGAATAACTAATATTTGAGAAGGTTTTCAACGTTTAAAAAATCAGAACATTTTTGAAAAACTTTGCCAAACAAAGCCATTTTTTTTAAAAAAAAAAAAAAAAAATCAATAACAAAGCCAAATGTTATTATTTCAAAGTAGTTCGATTTTAAAATTCTTTTATTTTTTTGAAAATCTGGAATCAAATTTCATCTTCACTGATATCAAGGGAGTAAGGGATTTCTCTTTAATTAATGTGTGCAACTCTGAAACAAAAAGCGAAAAAAAAGAAAGAAAGAGAAAACATTCGTGTTAATTTAAAAGAAAAAAAAAACATACTTTTAATCGGAAGAGGAAAAAAAAAAGGAATTAAAAAAGAGAAATGTTTTAATTTATCATACCCAATTCGAAACTGAATATGTTTGATAATGATTTTTACAAAAAAAAAAATAAAAAAAAAATGGTTAAAAAAGTGTTTTGATGTGATATAAAAATAATTTTATTTTATTTTTTATTTTTTTAGGATCCGCATTAAAAAAGTATTTTGCATTTTGGTGAGTGTTTTGCCTCCCGAGTGCATGTTCTACGTACTTTGCCTCTCTACACTCTACAGTCTACAGCATGATTACAGTTCATCATCCAAGCAACAAGAATGTATAAAATGCAAATAAAATCATGTCTGCCACATTTTATTGTGTCACCCCCTAGTCATATTCACCATCCAATTAAACTCTTTTGAGTTTGAGAGAGAGAGAGAGAGAGAGAGATTCAGATATAATTATCATTTAATATATGTTCAAGAACATAAGCTAACAAGTATAATTTCCCAGTTCAACTAAGAAAAAGGCAGAGTAGTTAACAATAAAATCATAGACACTGGTCCACAGGGTGGAGAAAGAAGGACGGTTTCAAGATGTCAATTTTCCAGATAAGTAGAGAGAGAGCTTTTCTCTCATGATAACGGCAGTGTTGTCGGCAGATTGGCAAGTTTGTTGTTGGTAACTTGAATCATGATGACGAGACAAGGGCATTTCATCTTGCATCTCATCCTCCAAATCAATAACTATGTTGTGCAGTATGCAACAAACAAGAATGATCCTCGGCAATCTGTGCTTATCAGGCTTCCACATTACTCCTTGAATTATCCTCCACATCTCCTTCAACCTGGCCAACGCCCTCTGCGCCACCATTCGGGTTGCAAAATGCCGTTTGTTAAACTCGGACTGAAAATCCGAGAGGCCTCTTCCTTGATAAGGAGTAAGGAGCCACGGCAAAAGTGGAAACCCTGCATCCCCTACTATATATTCCCTTAACTCTAATCCTTGAGTGATCTCCACTTTCTTTCCATTCAACCTCTTTCCTTCTTCAGAAAGTTTGTAGAAACCTGAGCTACGGAGGACAAGGTCATCACTCAGACTTCCTGGCCACCCGGTAATTATGTCGCGGAATCTCATATCTGGGTCTACAATTGCCAGCAAGATCATGCTGCAGTTTTTCTCACGATCAAGCCAGACATCATCTGCCGAGTCCATTGTAGTCAGAGTCATCATGATGTGTGTTATGTCAATTGCACCGCAACAATTTGGAAGGCCCCGGATTTTCACAAACTTCGATTTTATCTCTTCCATCTCCGCTTCTGTTAAAGGCCAATGAAGATGGCGAAGCCCTCTTTCTTCCATTGCTTCCACAAACCTCCACGTTACTTGGGAAACTGTTGATTGGTTAATCCCAAATGACTCACCAATGCTTGATAATGATTCACCAGAGCTAAGTCTCCTAAGAGCAACGGCCACTTGGTCATTTAAAGACAAAGACCTGCCCTTTAAGTCATTGAAGTTTGAAGGCCTAGCCATCATATCATCCCTCACAAGTGAGCAAATGTAGTTGAATGTCTTTCTTGAAATTTTGAAAACAGATTCAAATTTCTTTGAATTCTTTGATTGAGATAAAGGCCCTGAAAAGTGGCAAAATTGGAACATAGTAATTTAACAAAGTGAACATGGTGAAACCAAACGCTCAGGAAAAAAAGAAAAAAGAAAAAAGAACATGGTGAAACCAAACATTAAGGAAACATTCTTTTGCCTCTCTCTCTCTCTCTCTCTCTCTCTGGGTCTCTCTCCTATTTATGCGCAAGGGATGGAGGTTCTAACTTGGCAGACAACATATATTTAAAGGGGATGATGGCCTACTTGGTCTAAATAGTATTCAGATACAAGCAAAACCAACAAAATTTGGTTATATTTTTAAACATGGACAAGGAAAAATTGTATTGAATTGAAAGCAAGAAGAATGAGTATTTCATATTTTGCTGTATTCCATTTGCCATATGCAAATCAAGTCCATAAACTGAAGAGCATGCCACAAAATCATTTCATCCGCCTAGATGTTTATGTAAAATCCTTTGCTCATAACTGATGAGAATCAACACTCTTGTATAATAGCCATGCTTTCTGCAGTCATTTCCATGAGTTTCTCCAGCCCATCTAAAATATCTGAATCTTTCAGTTTTATTTGTTTACAGTATAATCAAATGTCTGACATACCTAAAAACCTACACCTCACTGCCTTACTAGAAACTCATGTCCTACATAACTATGTAGGTTTACTTATGCCTATGCCTCACTGTCTTTAGGAGAGGGTTTGCTTGTAAAAATTAAGAAGTCCACTCATATTCAATTATAACGATTCATGGAAGCATAATGAATTTACTTTCAAAAAAAAGAGCATTCCCTCATAGTTAAACAACAGATTGTATCTAGACAACGTTACAAAGCATGTCTTGTTAGTTATTTCTTTTACAGCATATCAACTTTGTACTACTAAACATGTTCTAATTATAATTACCTGGAACTGTAGGGAAAGCAATCTCGCTAATAATTAAATTTAGATATTGACACATGATGACCACGATATTCCCAATCTGGATTTCCAGGGCGAAATACCACATTTATCATTTTCACTTCAATAAGAAATTTGAAATATAAGAAGAAAAATTAAGAAACTTCCTTCTTTTAGTTTTTAAACACACTACAAATGCATCATTTTTTTGTTGGAACTGTATGTCTAGAAACTTTTAATTCGACAATTGAAGCAAAACAAACTATAGAGCCTGGAAGTGTCCCAAAATCATTCAGAACATCCAGGAGATACAAGAAAGCAGGGCTACTGCATTGCCATTTATTAACAGCAAAAAACGTTTTAAGATTGCTGCTAGATTATAGTGTTACTGTATGAAAAGGGGCCCATTTCCAAAAGCAAGTTATTCTGGGTGTCTATGTTTTTGAATAACAGAAAACACTAGTTGATTTCTGCAATTTTACAATAATAGTGACATATTTTAAAGAAGAGAGATTCTAAAGACAAGAAGGAGAAACTCTATCACGTATTGAAACCATAAGAACAACTTCCCATCTAAATTTTAAAGACAGACAATCTGGAAATAAAATCCGGTAGATGATTTATAGTGGAAAAACGTAAAAAGGATCATCAATTCATTTAAAGATAACCAAAAACATTATGTTTTTGGAACTAATAGATAGTCTCAAAACATATGCAGATAATTGGAAGAATTGGGATAATTACATCCTCTAAAGTACGTACCTTCGACATTAACAGAATACAACTTTTCTACTCCTATGCATTATATTATATCCGAGGACACAAAACAAGAAAAACCAAACAAGGTGCTCAATCATTCCTCCCCTACCATAGTTATGCTTTTCTGTCAAGCTATTTGTGAAGTGGTCCATTTCTTCCATTCAATTCTTTCCAATATCGACTTTGGGCCATTTTCATTAAACAGTGAAAGAGAACTTTTACAAATTATAAATCATAATATTGGCAACAATCTTCCAGAAAAATATTGAATAAAGAAAATAGCAGACCTACTTTTCCACTCATAGACCCCTTCCCAACATAATAGAATACTAATGTCGATCATAGAGACACACTGTAAGCAGAAGCTTATGCATACTATGTGACTCCTATAAATTTTGTTGAGGAATGCCAAATAATGGGCAATGCAGCATTGCACATAGGCTGTTCTGAATCAACATGACATTTTAATTGTTAAATCACAGAATGTGAAAGTCAATGGAAAATTCAACAATTGTGCACTTTTCTTCCTTTGATCCTACCTAGTCCGTTAGGAAAGGAAGTAAAAATATAATAGACAAGAGAAGCCCAAAGACTAAGGCTGTTACCGTTTCAAGATATACATACGAGGATATAAGTGGAATAATTCAGACACAGTGCAATATTTTTACAATATCTCATCGGTTTGCAAGAGAAATACAAGAAACCAATCTATTTCTTAAAAACTGGATTTTTTTGTCCCAAGTCTTAATGTTTCCCAGATACAAAGAAAACCAACTTATATACCCTCACTAGCAATTCATCAAACATGCGCAGTAAGAGGAACATCACTTTTTGGAATCAATACAAACTCAATAACGCATATAAATGAAGAAAAAGAATAGTGTTTCATTGTATAATGTTATTAGGTATACATAAACTATTATTAAAGTCATAATGTGTGAATAGCCAGAATATTTGAATGAAATACTCATCAATCGAAACTGGAATCAACCCATGTCCTTAAATTTCATCAAGAACAGAGAACAAAAACCTAGCTAATGCCCTCGTAATCATCATGCAAGGAATGCCACACTGTCAGCAATATCTATGTATGGACAAAGCAAAGCTCAACCAAACAAATCGACCAGAAGAAGCTAAGCAAGTAATATAAGCAAAAAGATTGTTAGAAGTACACACCAGTTGCCATTTTGCATAACTCATGCTTTACATACGAAAAACATGAACGAAACCTATAAGAAAAAAAAATTCAATCCAATTACTGAAAACTGCATTGACCCATATCTTCAAATTTCACCAAAGGCAAAGAAATCCAAACATACGCCTTCATAAAAGCAGCAAACCAGACATGACCACTGGCACCAATCTCAATGCATCGAATCAACAAAACTCAAAAAAAAATCAAACCAACCAACAACCGAACAGTATATATAAATGCATAGTACAGAACATTGGAGATTGAAGGACCCTACCAGTAATCCTCTGGGAGAAGTCATCCCACCAATCCAAGGGCTGGGGTTGGGAGCGCAACGAAGCAGCCAAGACATTTTGGTCAACTTTCTTTTCTGCCTTCTTCCTCTTCTTGAACCCTCTAATGGGTCCCATTGAATACTGCAAATAAGACCCAGCAGCGTCAACCAAGAAAATCAAGGAGTGAAAGAGAATTCCCAGAGACAATATAAACCAATCAATCATAAGCAAAATTTGAAACCAACGAAAAAGATGACAAACAAGTGGAAAACATACACATAAAAATAAAACAAGATTGGGTTTTGAAGATGCAGGTGCTATGTTGAAGAGCTAAAGACGGTGTGGGTTGAGGTAAGTGCTACTTTTTCTTGCGAATTCAAAGCATGCACTAGTATAACAAGTTGTGGGGAATATATATGAGATAGATATGGGTGAAGAAAAGGCTTTGGAAGGAACCAAGAAGTTGTAAGTGACGCGGGCTGATATATATTTGTCAAGTTAAGACAATGTAGCAAGAGGAGGAGAAAAGAGAGATTCTGGACATGGGTGACTCCCCTACCTTCTGTCTTTCTTCGTTTCTTCTTAGTTTCTTTTATGGGTACACGTATATATATATATACATAAATATATTCCTACCACACAAACACAAACGCACATATATATTTCTTCAAAAAAAAAAAAAAAAAACGCACATATATATAGCATGTCATAGCTTTCAAATCCCACATAACCCATATTCCAATTCCCCTAAACTTGTATCTATTATGGTAAGTTTAAGATTCACTTTTAACACTCGGTTTTTTTTTTTATTCTTTTATTTTTCCTGAAGTACATTGTTGCCTTCAATGGTTCGAGAATCACGACAGTAGATAAGAGTTAAAACCTATTTCTTGGGGTAGATATTCAATCCATTGTGCGAGCCAGAGAGCGAGTGATCGAGGTAATACTAAACAGTGTTCATAAAGCTTTTCTTTTTTACTATGACAGCCTAACGTAAGTGTGGTAAAAAAGTTAAAGCATTATTTGTTTTAAGGATTAGTGTCAGTTTAATACATTAATTCAATTTGAAGAAATTTTTAATCTATTTTTAAAAATATCTATGCTTATGATTAGCCACGGACCTTGAGGGGGGCTGATGGAGTCATGGCCCCTTCACCCAAAAAAAAAATTGTGAAAAAAAGGCTTTAAATTTATTAAAAATAAAAATTTTGTCTTTTTTTTTTTTTTTTTGGCCCCTAAAAAAATCTAATACAATCTAGCACCCCTAAAATTAAATTTCTAGTTATGTCCCTATTTATGGTCTTTAAAAAAGATCTATAAATGAGTTAAAGCCATATCTGGGGAATGCTATGATTGTGCATATCCTTAAGTTTCTATACAAATTCATTCATTAAAAGGGGATAGAAAAGAAATTTGGTTTTCAAAATACCTGTGTTTTTTTTTTTTTTGGTAAACAATCACCTGAGTCTGGTCACTAATAAGGAGGCAACTCCTCTCATGAATTTGCGGGACTATTTTGTCAAGTTACTCGGAAAGAGTTGTCTCTATTTTGAAATATGGCATATATTTTTAGAACATCTAAAGACAGATGTTAATTTAATAAAACGAGTGAGTCACAATTTTTTTTTTTCCAACTGAAATGAAATCTTTATCCAATAGTAGAGTGGGGGAGAACAATTCAGAAATGCAACACCATGTATTAAAAATTGCGTATGTTATGGCATGTTTGAGTGATTTTTATTTTTCAAATATTGTTTTTTAATTTTTTCAAATTCTATTAAGATTTTATCTAACTTTTTTTAATCTTGTCTCAGATTTTGAACCATTTAAATATAATTTTAAAAAATATATATTTTTTATATTCATAATTTATTTTTAAAAATCACACACCCAAACAAACCATTACTTTGTGATTAAGAGGCTGCCTTGGAGTTGGGAGTCCTGATGCCTTAGAAAGGGAGTAGGTTGGCCGCTAAAAGCCCGGAGGCCTAGTTGAATTGGCTTCAGCCCATCAAGCATTTGTCATTTTCTTCCATCGCACGGTGGATAGAAATAGAAGCACAGGCTTCGATTCTCCGATTCAGTTTGTGGTCTTGGATTAATGGACTTTCAAAACTGTATTGCAGAACTGATTTAAAACCGTCTCCAACTTGCTTATAGAGCTGAAATTTCATGTTGGTGTTGAAGAATGCAAGCCTTCATTGCTTTGGGATCCTCTTGCTTTCTTCCCAATTCCAATTACCCTCACCAAGCGAAGTGCAAAAAAATTGTGCCTATACCTCGTTGCAGCCTGAAAAAGCAGACGAGTATAAGCCTTAGAACCCATTGGCGTTCCATTTCACTCTCACTTTTTGGTTCAGGTTTCTTCTTGGGTCCTCTTATTGATGGACTTCATTCCAGGGTGAATCTTGTGGTATACCAAAAAGGGTCAATCAATATTGGTCCTCTCCACACAAACATCTGGGTAAATTCTGGGTGCCATCCTGAACTTGTTTGAAAGCCTCATCCGCCTCCCAGATTTTTACCCTGTTCCTAAAATGCTTTAATGTTGCTAGGTTCCTTTCTTGCTTGGATTGTTTTACTGCACTGTTGGGCTGCTTCAACTCTTCTTGGATGAAAGGGCCTCATCAAAGAATTCAGAGGGGAGCCTAGAGAAATCAGCCGTTTCGCTGATGTGGGTAATCTTTGATCTCTAATTTCTAATACCATGCAGTATTTTCCAGTTTGTCATTAAACGAAATCACACTCGAAAAGTATTTGATAGAATGCCTCAACCAGGTTACGATTCTAGAGGGGCTGAATTGTATTTATAATTCAAGCGTTTTACATCAGTTTGTATTGTATAGCAAGTAGGAAACAATCTTTACAGAATATATATCAAAAGAGAATTAAAAAATTATAAGAACTCTCAAGTCTTCAGATGATCTCACGGTCTCCTCTACTTCTCCAACATGAGTTGGTCATTATCCTTAGTTTCAAGTTGTTTAGGATTGCGAGACTCATTTATTGCGTTAACCTCTTCTACACAGGAGAGGTTGAGTTTATCTCCAATAGTCAGCAAGCATGTATTTCCTTGATAACAGCTACATCCTTGTTTAACTCAGAGCACTGGTGCTTTTTATTGAATTGAGTGCTGAACTTTATAAAGCTGGAGTAGCAGACAATGTCGAGGCCTACATATTATTTGCAGCAGCAGAATTCATCTGGTTTTCCCTGGACAGGACATGGCTTGGGTTCACCTTGGCATGCATTGTTGGTTTTGGCTGCCCACTGGCTGAGATCCCTATAATGAAGTAAGGCTGTCTTCTTTCTCAATGGATACATCACCAGTCATTAACTGAAAAATCTATTGGTGTTGATGGATCTGTCTGGTATTCATATTCAGGTTCTTCCACCTTTGGTATTATCCACAAGCAAACATAGAAATATTTGGTCAGGTAATTGACTATAGAGACGACTGAGAGCTATTTTTTATTTATTTTCAATAACATCTTCATTCTTCTGAGAAATTTGAGATTTCTGTTGTACGCAGGGGTTAGTCAGCTGGACAGTAACTTGCTATTTTGTTTACACACCGTTTGTGATCAGTTTATCACGCTGGCTGAAATCAATTATTGCTGCTACTGATACAGACAATAAGTCTGGCTAGGAAAACCTGTTTAGCCAGGACTTGTACCATAACTTGAGCCAAAGTTTAAGATAAGGCAACAAAGTCAAACCGAAAAGAAGAGCCTTTGATGTAATTAATACGTTTAACTATCGTAAATGGAGCTGCATTAGAAAAGCATCTTATGGATCCATTGATAGATTTGTATTATCAATAATAATGAGCTATGATTGATTTAAAGCTTCCCAACAGTCAACTAATTGAGAGTTCTCCAAAGTGGCACCAAATTGCACGAAAAAGATATCCAAACAATATTTCTCGGTAAATTTACATATACATCTATCCAACCAAGAGAACCAATTGGGACAACAACTTTTACTGAAGACCAACAAGGGATGGGGAAACTCATTCGGAACAATAACAAACTCATTAAGCAAGGAAACCGTCGACTGTGAGCCAGAGGAAACATCCATTGTAAACAGGGTATAAGATATATAGTGCAAGACAAGTTCGCATCAGAGAATGCAGTTTAACTATGTCTAGGAAAGTGATTCCTGAACCGATGGAAAATGCAGAGCATATAACAAATTAGCTTAGCTTCTAACATAGTGAGCAACCTAGTCAGTGAATACAACATTCACAAGATCTGGGAACTTCTCTTTAATCGCTGCTTTAACTCCGGTTCCAATGGATTCAGGCCCTACATACTTTACAAGGCAATCGCCTCCTTCAACAGACAACACTTCCACACTCCCACCATAGTTCTTAATGGCTGGTCTCAGTATGTCAAGATGACCATTTACTGCCTGCAGTTGCAGAGCATCTAGAAATGTCATGATCAATAAATGAAATTCAACTCATTTCTTAATGTCTTTCTTTCCTTATCACCTGATGTCAGTGTAAAACTCACCTCAACAGTTGTCTCCCTTACTTCACCATCATCTACTTGACGAATGTCCTTCACTGCATCTCCAAACTTTTCTTTTAGTACTCGCTCAATCCCCATCGTCATTGTAGTTGTTGAGCTAGGACAGCTCCCACATGCTCCTGCATATTTGTTCAATGCCGCAGAACTCTCAGGCGGGTTTAGTAGGATCATATGTTTGTGATACATTCTTAAAATATATAAAAGAATTATACGTGTGACAATGGAAATGAAAAACATACACCCATATAAAAAAATCTTAGTTTTTCTTCCCCTATTTTTCTCAGTGGAAGCTTTAACAATTTAAGGTACGTCATGTTACTCCATCTTTCCGAAAAAGGAGTGGACAATGATCTGGATGCGACACAATTTGATCAAGTGTCACTAGATAACAATCAACAGCAGAAACGTGAACACCAAGGGAAAAGAGGAAGAGATAAAGCTGAACAAGATAACCAAGGAGAAGATATCACATAGAATTTGTTTTCACTTACAAGTGTACTTCGTAATAGTAGATGTGCAGTAGGTTTCTATCTCACAGCAATTAGAATCATGTAAAAACTCTTCTGACTGTTTCTATTAATACAACACAAAGGCTATCACCAATGACCAAACCGTGAAGCCAAAATCTTTTCCAAATACTGTGCTCCTTAGACATTTGTCACCCATGGCTACCACAGATTCATCCTCTTCATCCACCACCTCAAAACACCACATCCGTCCTAAACCATCTCCACCTCTAGTTAGCCTTCATCCTAAATTGCGTTTAATCAAACTTCTTCATTTTCCTCAAAAAATAAGCATTTGCTTAAACTTCATGTTCCACAAATAACAAAGAATATACTTTATGTTCATCAATTTATTTGTGATAATGATGTCTATTTTGAGTTTCATCCCTGTTTTTTCTGCATCAAGGATTCCAGTATGGGGCTATGACTATCCACCTTCACGGCGAGAGTAAGAATGGCCTTTACCCATTGAACTCTTCTTCAAGTAGCTATTCCTCACCAACAATTTTTCTTGGAGAAAGAACTTCAGTGGTCAATTGAAATCAGTGTCTAGGCCATCCCTCCTCCAGAATCGTCAACCAACTCCTCTCATCAACGTGTCCTCCAGAATAAGGCAGCTTCCAATTCTATGTGTAATTCTGTATCTGCATCCCCTTAGATTTAATCTTTACTGATGTCTGGGGTCCTTTCCCAATTCGTTCCAGCAATAATAATAAATCTATGTTTCCTTTGTTGACGATTTTAGCATATTTGTATGGCTCTTTCCTATTCAAAAGAAATCTGATGTTGTGCAAGTTTTAGTTACCTTTAAAAATCATGTTGAACGATTATTTGACAGAAAATAAAGGCTCTTCAATCAGAGTTAGACAATGATTCGGATGTACATCACTCTATGATGCAGAGTTAGAACTTCATCCATGCCACCCATCACCAAACCAAAGCAAAACAAATAATTTCTAGTTAACTTGGCTTTTGGAGTCAATAAATTAAACAAACTGTCAAATGGTACATAACTACTGCTTGTGATCCTACATAAGGCCATAAGGAGCTTAAGTGCTTAACCTTGATCATATTAATTGCTCCCTAGCCCATGATATCCCCAATATATTAAAAAAAAGAAAAAAAGTGTTGCTTGAACAAGCTCCACAAGAGCAAAACAAAAGCACCCCAATACTTAGAATAACAAAGCTATGCCATTCAATACCTCTGCTTTCAAAACAAACAACCAATCAAATTAATTTCAAATTAAAATAAACCAATAAAGAAGAAGAAGAGCCAAGCCACCTTGGAGTTTGAGAGATACGACGCCGTCTTCAACAGACACAACGTCGACGTTTCCACCATCGGCAATGAGATAAGGCCGAACGTCCTCGAGAACCAAGTCCACGTTTCGAGCGGTGAGCTCGAATTTCTGGGCAGAGTACAGTCCTGGCGAAGAGTCAGGGGGTGCGCTTGGGTTCGAGGCCTTAATAGCAGTTCTGGAAAAGACCCTTTTTTGAGAGGGAAATCGGCGTTGCTTAAGAGATCTGAATTGTGGGTACTGGTGGGGTTTGAGTGGGATTTCGGGGGAAGATGTTAGGGTTCTGGGTAATCCGATGGATGTTAGAGACGCCATTGTTGGAGTCAGAAAATGGTGAGGGTTGAATGAATTTGGGGTAAGTTTTGATATTTTGGGAAGTTGAGGGCAATCAGGATTAAATATGAAAAGTAATACTAGGTGGACTAGTGGGCGGGAGCCGCGGGACTGTGTGTGGACTGTGTGGTCGCGGGAGGAGGAATGATAGACTGCGGTGAGCACTCTGGCACAAGCTGCATAACCTACGCTTATAACATGCCACGTCATATTTAATTTAGTTAATGTACCATATTAATTTGAGAGCTCCATTGATAAGGATGGCGACACATCATCTAAACATACACTAAACATTAGACATTTTTTTTTTTTTGAAATAACTAAACATTAGACATAAAAATACAAGATTTTATACCAAAAAACAAAACCAACGGACAAAAGAACACTTTTTAAGTTTTTTTTCTTGTAAGTTGCAAAGATCCCACCATTCCCACAGGATCTGCCCAAGAAAACTGAGAAAAAAATGAGGGTATACTAACTAGAAATCGTCGTTCTTTAATTTGTTTCAAAGGATTGTGTGTTTTCATGTTTATTATTATTTTATTTTTTTTAATGACTTGTTCACTTATAATTGATTGCTGTAAAATGAGAGGTTTATAGCCCATTCTTATTGAAGGTATTCTCTAGTAATTTACCATGATAATTGTAATGTCCCATTTTGGCTCCAAAATGACAAAAATATCGTACATATATATAAAAATAAAAACAAAAAAAACAAAATAATAAAATAATTCAGAAAAAAATAAAAAACAAATAAAGTACAAAATTTCGAAGTGATGCTTTTTTTTTCTTCTCTGATTTTTTTTAATCAATTTTTATTTTAAGTCGTAAGGGACATGTAACCCCATTGATATATTAATCAAATTGAAAGGTTAAGGGGAAAATTACGAATTAAGTGATAGATGGAAAAGATAAATATATATATATATATAGTCTCTCATTTTTTTTTTCTTGGCTGATAAGGCTTTCACGTTCAAGATTTGATCATACAATAGCTCATTTGAACCTGAAGGATTTCAATAATGATGCAATCAAAATCTACTTTTATATCATAACAAAATACACATTTTTTTTTTTAAAAAAAAAAAAAACACTTTTCAAAATTTTTATCATACATCTATTCTTAGAATAATTATATTCTACGTGTCATATAAATATTCATCAAGAATTTATTAAATAATGAGGTAACATTTATAATTTGATGAACATTTATGTGACATAGAGAATTATTCTAGTTCTTAACGTATCATCTCGCGCGAGTTCAATATCAGAATATTCCATACATGGCACCACAAATCATTTGTATACATCTTGTCCTGTATATGTATGATGTATCACACCCTCAATCCTTACTTGCTGTTAACTCAGAATCTCTGATCCTTCTTGATCCACACCTGATCAACTGCATCAGAACCGTAGACGGCTTCATCCCCCCACTGGGACGATCACTCTCCACCGTTTGATTTCCTGTATCAGCTGACCCATCAACCTTCATGGACCTCTCCAAAGACTTTGAAAATGCTAAAGAATCCTCTTCTCTACTCAGCTCAGTTATGGCAGTACTCCCTTCACACTGATCTTCAGCTTCTTCACTATCTTTCCCTCTTTTTTGCCTCCCCTTATCCTCAGTCTGTGTCGCTGCATTAGCGGCTTTTCCGGCAAACTCTCCGACAGCTTTGGCCTTGTAAACCTGATATTCACCAAGGTCGTCATATGAACTCCATGACTGATTCTTTTTCCTGGGAATGACAGGTGCAATATTGGAATCTACACTGGAACTGTTTGTCTCCGAGGAAATGTTTGAGGTTGATGATGATACTGCTGTTTCATAGGATCGAAAGCTCAAAGAAGTTTCTAGGAGTCGTGAGCCTTTGAGAACGTATTCATGGCCGTGACACGGGTAGATGAATTCGTTCTTGGACAAGTCTTGCCACACAAATCCATTTCTGTAGCTCCTGAATTAAAAATGACTCTCATCATAAATACACGCTTAATTAGTCGATCAGTCATCAGTGAAAGCCTTTGTTTTCATGGGTTATGATTAGAACTTAATTAGAAGATAAAATTAGCTAAAAGCTTTTAGTTTATGTAGAAATGTATAAATTAATAAAGAGAAATGCTCTCCCACCTGTTGGACACATCAGTGAATGTGCAGTTGGAGATATATGCATGTAGCTAGCTAGCATTTCTCTATAATAAAATGTATAAAGTAAAAGACAAAGAGCGGAAGGAAATCAAAGAGATGAAGAAACTCATAACGGCCCTTATGGCTACATCTTTACCATATTAAAATATATCAAACTGTATTATATTGTATGATATTTATAGAGGAATATTTAGAGTGCAATAAACGGAATAAAATACTCCATATTTCAAATGAAATTAATATTATATATTTTATGATCAGGATATCAAGTTTGTGTATCTAACGATCGATGTATATGATGTCACATTATTTAAACTTTTTAAAAGACGTGCTAATATTGCCTTTATGTACACCGTTAGGTATCAACTTTAAATCTTGACCACAAATTAAATACTATTTATTTCAAATGAAATGGAAATGATGCTTATCCCAAGTAATTAAACAAGATAAGAAAGGAATTTAAATGATGCTAACATGAAAATTATATAGAAAATATTCTAAGAGTTTATAACTTTCTATAACTTTCTTTGCTACTTTTTTTATAAACCAACCAGCGCGCTGGGTTTAAGTGGATATATTATATATATAACTAAATTTACCGTTTTGAAGACCAAGAATACAAATCGGCCATGCCTTGTCCTCGAAGAAAATTTAGTCTGTTCATCACATCTGAGAAACAGGAAAAGTAAATACAACCGGATCAGATTCTACTAGTATTAATTAGACCTTTATAAATTATGTAGTGTGTGGAGCCTTTGATCAGTACGTACCTCTAAGATAGAGTCCTTTGGGTGAAGAGAGAGGGACCTCCATGAAATGAGGATGCTCAAGCTGGCCATTCCGAGAGAGGTAGTAAACGACGGGAACTTGTTGCTCAGAAGCCTTGGGCTTTGGCTCAAACCAGATTTTGTTTCTCTCAGGACTAGTACTATCCCTGTCTTGCCATTGCCTTGGCATGCACATCACTGTTGTTCCTCTTGAATCTGCTGCCATTCAAGCTTGTCAATAGAAGACGAGTGGGAGTTCATGCATTTATAAGGGCTTGGCCTGGGAAATGATACTAGTATGGACTATGGAGCATGGTGGGGTGGAAAGGGACGAGTACAGTAGTACTGCTATAAAACAAGAAGGGATTTTGAGTTTTGCCCATAAAATTTTGTCAATGCTGAAATCTTATCACAAGCAACAAATCTTAAGCTGTTTACTTTAGCATATAAGTTTGTGCAGCAAATTTTAGGAAGGCAATAATTTAGAATTTTAGAGCCATTTTGTAGGGCGTTTGGTGCAAGTGTAGGGCTGAAAGCCAACATGTTCCTCAAATGCTTTGTCCATTACTGGCAAGCTCACGGGCCAAAGTGGCAAAGTGAGCCTCAAACAAAGTAACTTCTATTTTCAATGTACCTAGTCAAAGCTACTCCCGTGAAACAATGACACTCAAAAACTGGAAGGCAATTAAGTTGAAAAAAATCAAGACCATGGAAGCTAATACAAAAATCTGCTGACTCTGTGCAACTCCAAGCAGATATCTGCTCTTTCTCGAGAAAGAGCTATTAGGGATTAAAGGCTAAACTTGATTTATGGAGAAAATATTTCATTTTAATTGGGTTAGAGAAAATTAGTTTTGTTAGAATATTAATTAAAATGATTAAATTAATTTTTTTTATCAGCTTAAATTTTTGAGATAATTAGTGCTTTAAAAGATATTGAGTTCGAATCCTGACTCTACAATTTATCTCTTATTTTAATTAAACATTTCATGTGTTGGTGGAGAATCAAGAACCATATCATCAATATATCCTCATGGCCCAACCTTGGTGGTCCATCAACCACCAGACCCAATTCAACCAAGTTCCCAAGCTAACCGTCCAAGAGAGTTGGGGGCTACTGGAAGATCGTACTACCGACGGGTCTCCAAGGCCCGATTTCTAAGAAGCCCAAGGAGCGCCTAATGTATATATGTCCAAACCAGAAAACCCCCCAAAGATGCCCATACTAGTGAAACCAAAACCAAACCCAACGGTGCAACCCAGTGGCGGCCTCGAACCCAAGTATACCCTCTCTAGGTAAAACGCTCAGCAGTAAATTCTACCATTGTCGGCTTACTCAATTGCATGCTCATACCAAGAAAGTTAGGCAACCATCCCCAATATTATCGGAAAGAAGATCTCAAGAAAGTTCATACTACTAGCTAGTGAGAGTCCCTAAAACACCTAGAGAATAATGGAGGGAGCAACCAAATTATAAAAGGAGTGAAGGTCTCTTACCAAGTATGTACACAATTTCCTATATGTATGCTAATAATTTCTATCCAATTTTCCTTCATGTGAGAGCTTAATTAACTTAAACATTGGAATGCACTCTATCCTCCATACCGGTGATTTTAATTCCTCCCTAAGAGAAATTCCATCACCTGCCGGACAATTCTGAAAAATGCTTCAATAGGGTTACAGGTACAATTGCTACTGTCGTTAATATTTTCGTCACATTCTACTATTTTTTTTTTTTCGAACAAGATAGCATGTGCTACCATATATTACTGAACGCCCCAAGGGTGAGTGCAAGGATAGAGGTACAAGACCTCCCTAAACCTTAAGTCAGAAAACAAGTCTGACTTGAAGCAGTTGCCTAAATACAATCCACAAATATTACAAGGACACCAAATAAACTGGCCTAGTCTACTCCAGACACCAAATAAGTCCATAAACATTTGTGCATTACAAATAGACAAACTGTGATCCACAGTAGACACAAAGGAATGTACAAAGAAAACAGAGAAAACCCAAAGCAGCTGCCGGCAGTGAGATAGTGGCGGATTCCGCCGGAGACGGCGGCGCGTGGAGGACACGCGCCGTCACCGGTACCACCCAGCAGAGGATCGACCACCGTAGACCCCATCCAACACCGTGCACGGCCAGAAAAGGCGGAGCGTAGCCAACACGCGCGCCGAAGAGCAACAAGCTCTCTGGCGATTACCGACGTGGCCTGAGCTTCCGGCAGCTGGAGCGGACGACGACGGTGAACACGGTTGGGGGGCGCGTGTCTTGGAATAATCGATGAGGTATGTAGATCTGGCTCAAAAGTTGAAGAAGAAAATTTGAACAAAACCGGCCAAAACCTCCGTTAAAGACACAAAACCCGCCGCACTCCCAAGCTAGAACACCTCCATTTGGGCCTTCCTACTAAGAATAAAAGAAAGAGAAAAGAAAAACACAGAAAAACAAGCCACCATAGCCCAACAAGGCTAGGGGACAACAGCTCCACAGCCTTAATGGTTGGGAGAAAGCTAGCCTCCACTGAGAAAAGCTCAGGAGGAAACAAAACCTTAGTCCAAGAGGACTAAGGGACAAGAACAAAGCCGAGGGAAGGAGGGTGGCCTCCCTCCCTCAGCAACGACGAGTGCTTTCTATTGTCTGCAAGTAAAGAGATAGAGAGAGAGTTTCTTATGTTCTTCGTCACATTCTACTATTAATTACCTGCAATGCTCCTCGTTCTGAGAGCAGTAAGGACGAGACCTCTTTCTCGGGAAACAAAAAAATAGAGTAAGGACATGACCACTGTTAAAACTTAAGAGAAATACTACCTACAAATACTTTCAATGCTAGGGGATTTAACGATTAAATATTCATCAGGTTCATCTTGTTGTAAAATTAAAGAAAATAACAAGTTAGAGAGATTGTAATATGTGAAAGTAGTTCTTCAGGAACTATGTATGATTCTTCTTTATTATTGTGTGTACTTACATACAACTCAATACTCCATTTTATATACATGGAATCATAATGGGAGGTTAAAGAATATGAAAGAGTAGTACATGAATTAAAATGCTACACCAATGTATTACATGAATGTTATGAAATTCTAAAAAATGACATGAATGTATAGATTTCCAAGAGATGGAACTAAATGGTCATCCATCACATGCATGAATGCATTCATAACACATCTTTTATTATAATTATTGTTTGTTTCGGCATAAAATATATTTTGAAAAATATTTTTTATATTTTTCGATATTTGGTGCGACCGAAAATAATAATCAAACGGAAAAATATTTTTGGTTTGACCAAAAAAACTTCTTTAATTTCAAAAAATAACTTACATTTACATTTTATAGCAATGAAAATAACGTAAATTATCATGTGTTGATCTATATTTTCTTTTAGGTTTTTTTTATTAATTTTTTATTTTTAAGAGAATAAAGATATCATAGAAATACAATAAAAAAAAAAAATTAACATTTTTAGCACACCTTGATAGTTTGATGTATCGCTTTAACAGACTCGTCACTTTATGAGGCTATTTTAAAAAACGACGGTTAATTTAGGAGACTTTTTATATTTTTCCTTTTTTTTTTTTTTTTTTTTTTTTTTTTATTGTTACTTTCCACTTTCCGGTACCTCTTCCATCGTAATTAATTATGGCATAGCTAGTCAGCATCAAATCAGCTCACCATGCTACTACGCTTTAGTTCAATTAATAGTAGGGATAATTGCACCGTTGGTCCCTGTGGTATGCCATAATTATTTTTTACTCCCTATGGTTTAAAAAGTTCATGAGAGGTCCTCGTGATATGTAATAATTACAAATCGATCCCTGGCGTCAAATTCTGTTAAAATTTTTAACAGATTCCGTCAAATGCCACGTCAGTGACACGTGTCGCCAATAAGATGGCGACACGTGTCCATCGTAATAAAAAAATATAAATTTATTAAAAAATAAATAAAAATACTTATTTTTTTTTAAAAAAAAAAATTCAAAAAAAAAAGAAAGAACCCGGCCACTCGGGGTGGTCGCGCGCCACCCCAGAGTTGTCTGGGGGTGGAGCGCGGCCACCCCTGTGGGTTGGGGGTGGTTGGGGCCACCCCTTTCAGCTTCTTTTTTTTTTTTTTTTTTGAACTTTTTTTTAAAAAAAAAAAGTATTTTTTTTGATTTTTTAATAAATTTATATATATTTTTTATTAAGATGGACACGTGTCGCTGACATGGCATTTGACGGAATCTGTTAAAAATTTTAACAGAATTTGACGCCAGTGATCGATTTATAATTATTGCATACCACGAGGACCTTCTATGAACTTTTTAAACCATAAAGAGTGAAAAATAATTATGGTATACCACAGGGACCAACGGTGCAATTATCCCTTAATAGTAATTGAATCAGTGGAAATTTTTTCTCATATTAATAGCAGGCAAGGAGTGCATAGAGCATATGGTTAGATTTGGTACATTTAGCTCTCTCATTATTCATGCACACTGATAAAGTAACGTCGTTTCATCATTTCGAAACATCTAGTTTAGGTTGACATTTAGAATATGCCTGCCTCTAATCCAATTTATTAGAATTTTAATTTGCATGAAAACTATTTGTGGAAACTGCATTTGCAAGCAGCCCAACTGGAAAGAACGAACGGCTAGAAGCACTTGATCAAAAGCCATGAAACATTAACATTCGCATGCACCATCTATGACAAAACCATAAATTACACATCATATTTCAAAATTTCCAACTGCTACCCAACAAAGCCACATCAAAACACACTGACAACAAAAATACTAGAATTATAGGTTTGGACAAATAAAGTCGGGATGCTGGCTGCTGCTTACTCACACTGGCAACATGGTCAGCTGCTATAAAAGACTCTAATTGTCAATTTAGTTATTTTTTCATTTTTTTTTTTATGAGAGGAGCTGCTCAATTGCTTATTCTTGTTTAGATATCTTTGCAATGATGGGATTGCAGATTAACTCGAGTCCAATCAGCTTGTCCTCAAACTCATCTGCCTCCGCATGCTGGATACCATCTAACCAATGAATCACCTGCTTAATAGCAGCTTTAATCTTCTTCTTACCAGCAGCGCCAAGCTTGTTACCAATCTCCTTATCATTGACAATGCTCCTCATTTTGTAGGCATAGTTCTCCAAAGCTTCCTTAGCCCTAACCTTCTTCCTGTGCTCATCATCTTCAACGTCATATTTCTCTGCGTCCTCGACCATCTTATGAATCTCTTTTGTGGATCGTGAAGCCTTGTAATTTGTAATTGTGATCTTGTAATTTACGCCAGTGGTCTTCTCCACGGCAGAAACATTCAAGATACCATTGGCATCAATCTCAAAGCATGCTTTCATCTTAGGGACACCCTTGGGTGCTGCAGGAATGGGAGAAAGCCTAAATTCTCCTAGCCAGTTGTTATCCACAACTCTTGCCCTCTCACCCTCATAAACAGAGAACAAAACAGAAGTTTCGTTGTCACAGTTGGTGGTGTAGTTCTGCTCCATCTTGGTGGGAATGGTGGTATTCCTTGGAATCACAACAGACATCCACCCTTCATCATCAATGCTCAGGCCAAGGGACAAAGGGGTCACATCTAAGAGCACAATGTTTTGAATTTTCTCATTGCCCATACCAGCCAAGTTAGCAGCTTGAACAGCGGCTCCATAAGCCACAGCTTCATCCGGGTTGATGCTCTTGTTAAGCTGCTTTCCATCAAAGAAGTCTTGCAACAGCTGCTGCACCTTGGGAATTCTGGAAGAACCACCAGTAAGAACGACATCGTGGACTCCTCTCTTGTCCATCTTAGCATCAGTTAAAGACTTCTCCACAAGTTCAATAGACTTCTTGAACAAGTCCATATTGAGTTCCGCAAATCTCGCACGGGTAATACATGAGAAGAAATCAATACCATTATATAAAGAATCAACTTCAATGGTAGTCTCAGTTGCAGAAGAAATAATCCTCTTTGCTCTCTCACAAGCAGTTCTCAACCTCCTCAAAGCTTTGGCATTTCCACTAATGTCTTCCTTGTGCTGCCTCTTAAATATTTCAATGAAGTGTTTTACCATTCTGTTGTCAAAGTCCTCACCTCCAAGGTGAGTGTCACCAGTAACAGCCTTCACTTCAAAAGTACCATCATCAATGGAAAGTAGTGAGACATCTGTAGTACCACCACCCAAATCAAAGATTAACACATTTCTCCTTCCCATGTCCGCCTTGTCAAGACCGTAAGCAATGGCTGCGGCCGTTGGTTCATTGATTATCCGCATGACATTTAGTCCTGCAATGCCTCCAGCATCCTTTGTGGCTTTACGCTGTGAGTCATTGAAGTTAGCCGGGACAGTGACTACAACATTCTTCACAGTTGTCCCAAGGTAGGCCTCAGCAATCTCACGCATCTTTTTGAGGACCATAGATGAGATTTCCTCAGCAGCAAAATGCTTCTCTTCACCCTTATAAGTGACCATGATCATAGGCTTGTCGGTAGGACCTTCAATGACCTTGAATGGCCAAAGGTTGATATCATTCTGAACTAAGGAATCACTAAATCTCCTACCAATCAATCGCTTTGCATCTACAAAATGATAAAATGATTTGACAAGACTAAAGCAGAAGAAGCAATGAATCTCAATATTGATGAGCTTTTAAATTGGCTTGCCCCTTTTCTTTAACTAATAAATTGTTACGGTGGCACAGGATCATATTTAGGGATTGAAAATGAGTTTTAAGGTTAGTAGGGTAAATATACCTCTAACAAATAAGGGGGAAAAAAAAAATTGGCACATTAAGAATTGGAATGAAAGACAATATGGCACAAGATCAATGTAACCTCATAGGAAAAAATAAAACAATTCATATGACCAATTTTCTTAAGAAGTGATATATTTTTGTCAAGATCATCTATTTTTGGGGCAAACATCAAATTCAAGGGTGATTTGAAATATATGGAATTGAAAATGGACATCTAGATTTACAACGAGGAGAACCTTGTACGCATGACCTACCAATTAGATGTGGTATAAATCCTAAGTTTGAAGACAGTCAAATTCTTAATAACTACAATTACTATCTCAACAAGAGATCCCTTTTAATACTCACGTTGGAACTGGAACGAAAGACAAGGTGGCATAAGATATATTAATTAATATAACCTCAAAGAAAAAATTAGGGAAAATTATATTTAACCTCCCAAATAATGAGGTCATTGTCTTCTTCTTTTCCAGTTTTAAGAAAAGCCATACATAATAATACCTTGTGTATTCTGATTTAAATGTCTAGTAATTGGGATCTGGCTTCAGTGATGTAGTTTAAACTATGGCACATTTGCTGTAGAAAAAAATAAAGGGCTCAGATTTAACCACATTGTTTTAACAGAGTAGCACAACGGACGTTTTTTTGTTGTTCTTTGAGTTGACGCCGTTTGAGAAAGGGAGAACATCTCTTTTGCTTGACAAAGCGAGAATGGGCCAATGGGGAAAAGTGTACAGTGGGGAAAGGGTGAACATCTCTAGCACAAAGGCCGAAACTGCGGCCATGCCAATCCTCTTCCTGAGCTTGCGTTGCTTCTCATATCTTCGGCGTTCCGTTGTGTATTCAAAATCCTGAAACGCCATTGTGAAAATTAATGGCTAAGGCATAGATAGACCTCTGCCCCACGCCAGAGAAAGAGGGGAGAGAGATGTTAACCCAGTTTCGTTTTTAACCGATGTTTCTCTTTAATTCATTGTTGACCCAGTTTCGTTTTCTCACTAATATGATGACCGTCGCTATAATTTTTGTCTAATTTGTTCAAAACCAAGGCCTAGAAGCAGACTCGGAGCTGTGGCTTTGGCGAGTGGTGACTAAGGTTGCGGTGGCAAGATATGTGAGACTCTGAGAACGTGGGGTTTCAGAGCTTCAAAGACTCTGTTTGGAGGCTCTCACTCTTTCTCAGCTGCCAAACACAGAAATACGAAGAAAAAAAATGGAGACCCAATTCAAGGAAAACCAGTATCAAAATTTTTGGAGATGAACTTACAAGGCCATTGCTCTCTCTCTCTCTCTCTCTCTGTGTAGATTTGTTGTCACTATTTGTTCTTGAAGATTGAGATTGGTAGTGCCGAGGAGTTGCATGCACCTCTTTCAGATTCAGAGACAACTTTCAGCGAAGACGACGACAACACACAAGCTCACTGTTTTTGTCGATGTCGATGGTTAGATTCAGAGGAAGGGAGTATGCGTGGTGAGCTAGAGAGAGATGTTCTCCCTTTCTCAAATGGCGTCAACTCAAAGAACAACAAAAACAAATGTCCGTTGTGCTACTCTGTTAAAAAATACGTAGTTAAATCTGAACCTTTTATTTTTTCTACAGCAAATGTGAAGCCAGATCCTAATTATTAATTATAACTCCCCTCCATTATTACATAATTACTCCCTAATCTCTCCGCTCTCTCACCCTCCCTCCTTATTGA
The DNA here is from genome assembly GCA_028654335.1 of Alnus rubra. Taxonomy (NCBI): domain Eukaryota; kingdom Viridiplantae; phylum Streptophyta; class Magnoliopsida; order Fagales; family Betulaceae; genus Alnus; species Alnus rubra. The sequence goes on along the minus strand of JAJPGS010001661.1, from coordinate 35,219 downwards.
AATAAAAATAAAAAATTCCGTTCGGTTCCTCTCAAAGCTCGCCATTTTTGGATGAAACTAGAAAAAATGAAGAAAATAATCAGATTCTTTTCTATTACTTCTTAAATACTACCAGATAAGAGATTCATAAATTTGGAAGTAAAAAAGCCTAAAACTTACCAAAGATGGTGTTTGTGGGATTCCTGGCGACCTGGTTCTGGGCTGCATCACCGACCAAGCGCTCTTTGTCAGTGAAGGCAACATAAGACGGCGTCGTCCTGTTGCCCTGATCGTTCACTATGATCTCTACTCGATCATGCTGCCACACTGCCACGCACGAGTATGTCGTTCCCAGATCAATCCCTATCGCTGGCCACTCTCCTTCGCCGGCCATTCTGGACGTCTGGAGATTTCGGAAATGAAGTAGATGACAGCTTGAAGACAGTCTTTGATTTGATAGACTTTTGTTTCCTTGCTCAAGAAGCAGACAGAGTCCTTCAAAAAATTAAAAAAAAAAAGTAGACGGGAGTGGAGTTTCTACTTTTTCTCTGTTCTTTACCCATTATATTGGTCGAAGGGTTTGAAAAGGTTGCCACCTTTTTCAGTTTTTCTTTTCATGAAATGACTTTCATTCATTTCTAAAGCAAATACGGAGGTTACTGTAATACTTTCCTCTTTGACCAGGACAGAAGTTGCGGTAATTCTTTGTAAGGAAAAATTGTACTTCAAGCTTTAGAGATATCTTAAATTACGAAGCATTTTATACGGTATAAAAATTTTATGGAAGGTTATTGCGATGATTTATAATTATAAATTACTCTTCGTCATGTCATACTTAATAAGAAACTGACACGTGTCTATTATAATAAAAAATATATAAATTTATTAAAAAAATAAATAAGTAAAACTTTAAAATTTATTTAAAAAAAAAAATTGAAAGATAAATTTTTGAGAAAATTAAATATACCCCCCCTCAAATTACCACCTCATTGTTAATGTACCCCTCAAACTACTAATTGTGTCAATCTCCCCCCATAAACTACCAAAAAAGATCAATGTCCCCCTAATGACAAAAATATCATTCATAAAATTATTAAAAAATTATTAAAAATTATTAAAAAAATAGAAAATAACAAAAATTTACTTCAAAAAAAATTAAAAAATTAAAAACTGTTTTTTTTTTCATTTGGTTTCATTTTATTTTATTTTTAAAAAATAATTTCCAGTTATTTTTTCGTTTGATTTTTTTTAAAAAAAAAAATTGTTTTTTTTTAATTTAATAAAAAACTGGTTTTTATTTTTATTTTTTCGTTTTTTTAAATTGTTTTTGTAATTTTCAGAAATTTTTTCGTTTGATTTTTTTTTTTTTTTTAAAAAAAATCGTTCTTTTTTCGTTTTTAATTTAATTAATTTTTTTTCAATAATTTTTTTTTTTAGTTTTAGTTTTAGTTTTTTTTTTAAATTTATAAGGACATTTTTGTCTTATTCAAAAAAAATTATGGTCATTTTTGTCTTTTTGTTAGTCTTAGGGGGGACATATACATTTTTTTGGTAGTTTGAGGGAGGATATTGACACAATTGTTAGTTTGGGGGGTACATTGACAATTGATTGGTAGTTTGAGGAGGATACGTGTATTTTTCCCTAAATTTTTAAATATAGAAAAATGATACAAAGTCATCCTTACCCATCTCATTATAGGATTTGTGGGACCTACATTGTGTCTTACAAATCTAATGATGAATTTGAAACTTGATTATATGAAAATGGGTAGGATACTAGGAGGTATCTAACATGTTCCTTAAAGGTTTAATTGTTGAAAAAAAAAAAAAATCTTTGAAAAATAATATTTAAATGAAATAGTAAAAGTGAATAGCTAAATTAGAGAGTGTGATCTGTATGTGATTTGAAAAAGTTGATAGCTAAAATAAAATAAAAATGTGATTTTTTAGCTAAAATATAGAAGAAAATTGCTGAGTTAGATGTAAATACTTTAAGAGTATTCACATCAGCCTCAATAAATTTACTCTATATTTTAGCTAAAAAATCACATTTATCTATTTTAGCTAGCTATCTACTTTTTTAAAACACCTACATCATGTTCAGCATGTTAACTCTCTACTTTCACTATTTTATTTAAATATTATTTTTCAAATTTCTTTATTTTTTTTCAACAATCATATCTTTAAAAATTTATCTTTTCCTAATGGTCAATTTTTTTAAAATTTGTCTTCTCCTATCATTTTTTAAAATATATCTTCTCCAAATGGTTATGGCCAATCATAAGAACTTCGGATGAATGATCAGTTTAACATGCATTATTATATTAAGTTAGTCTTTTTTTTCTTTCTTTTTTTCTTTTTTTTTTTCCTAAATCTATTAAGTTAGTCTTTATTTATGAACTATGCTGATCCAGATAAAGAAAATTAAGCTCTTCTTTAGTGCCAAATTATTTCCAATGCTAATTATAGTTCTGCTAGCAATTTGGATCACTTCCAGTACTAATGGTAACAAGTAGTTCAATCTTTTCCACTGTTATACAAACCAATAATTTCAAATGTTAGGAATACTGAAATCTCTGCTAGTTCGTAGAATCTTTGATCTTATCTTCTCTTGATCGAATATCATGATTCATGGTAATGCTATTAAGGGTATGAGAGAAAAAGAAAGAGAGCCAGAAGATCGAGGAGATAACGAAAATAGAACAAATAATAATAAATAAATAAAAATTTGAGAAGAGAGAATGCTTCATATATTTTAATATTTTTTTTCACATCTGGTGATCGAGTGATCATTGATCACCACCAAATGCAGAGCCTTTTAGACCCATTTTAACATTTTGGCTAGCCTTATGAGAGTGCTCTAGAAAAGGTTAAACAGTCATAAAGTTCATTATCGTTTAGTAAGATTTCTCTTGCCGTTTAATGAGTTTGTTGCCATTCTTGCACCATTTAAACGACAGCAAATTATTTGTTGTTCAAATGATGAAGAATCACCTTCCATTGACTTAATCAAACATTAATGTTGAGATTTCATCAGTTTATATGTATACTAACAGGAAGCAGTATAACATGCTTCACTGATAAAGAAAGAATTACAGAGCTATTCCCTTAACTCTTCCCAGCAAAGCCAGGTTGAACAAAATTTGGGAATATCTAACTGTAGTAGCAACAACTGGGGACTTTTCAGGCGGCTCTAGCAAAATTGAACAAAAGTTCTTCCTCAAAAGAAAAACTTCTTTTACCTACCAATGAATATTAATAGGAAACAAAGAATGATGGGAACTCTTCATACATGCTTAACTTGCACCAGAATTTGTTGGATCAGCATTTTGCTTCTTCGGACAAGCTGATGATAGATGGCCCTTTTCACCACACTCATAGCATGTCCCCTCCTCCTTATCTTACCACTCCTGGCAATAAATTATGTAGTGTGTGGAGCCTTTGATCAGTACCTCTAAGATAGAGTCCTTTGGGTGAAGAGAGAGGGACCTCCATGAAATGAGGATGCTCAAGCTGGCCATTCCGAGAGAGGTAGTAAACGACGGGAACTTGTTGCTCAGTAGCCTTGGGCTTTGGCTCAAACCAGATTTTGTTTCTCTCAGGACTAGTCTCCCTTTTGTAGGGCTTTTGGTGCAAGTGTAGGGCTGAAAGCCAACATGTTCCTCAAATGCTTTGTCCATTACTAGCAAGCTCACGGGCCAAAGTGAGCCTCAAACAAATTAATTAACTTCTATTTTCAATGTACGTACCTAGTCAAAGCTACACCCGTGAAACAATGACACTCAAAAACTGGAAGGCAAGTTGACAAAAATCCAGACCATGGAAGCTAATACAAAAATCTGCTGACTCTGTGCAACTCCAAACAGAAGAGCTACTAGGGATAAAAGGCTAATTAAACTTGATTTATGGAGAGAAGATTAATGGGTGTGGAGAAAATTCGTTCATTTTTTTAATCAGCTTAAGTTATTGAGATAATTGGTGATTTAAGATATACTGAGTTCAAATCTTGATTCTACAGTTTATCTCCTATTTAAATTAAATATTTTACGTGTTAGTGAGGACAAAATGACCATATCACCAACAGATCCTCATGGCTCAACCTTGGTGGTCCATCAACCACCAGACCCAACTCAACCAAGTTCTCGAGGATAGATTGACAGGTTAACCGTCCAAGGGAGCTGGGGGCTGCTGGAGGACCATACTATTGACGGGCATCCAAGGCTCAATTTCTAAGAAGCTCAAGGAGTGCCTAATGTATATATGTCCAAATCAGGAAACGCCCAAAAAGATGTCCATTCCAGCGAAGCCTAAACCAAACCCAATGGCGCAGCCCAGTGGCAGCCTCGAATTAACCTGAGTATACTCTCGCTCAGGTAAAGCGCTCTGTAGTAGATTCTACCATTGTCACCTTACTCAATTGCCTGCTCATACCAGGCAAGTTAGGAAACCATCCCCAATATTCTCGGAAAGAAGATCTCAAGATAGTTACATACAACTAATGAGAGTCCCTAAAACACCTAGAGAGTAATGGAGGGAGCAACCAAATTATAAAAGGAGTGAAGGTCTCTTACCAAGTACTTACACAATTTCCTATATATATATACTAATAATTTCTATCCAATTTTCCTTCATGTGAGAGCTTTAATTAACTTAAAACATCGGAAGCACTCGATCCTCCAGGCCAGTAATTTTAATTCCTCTCTTAGAGAAACTCTATCACCTTCCTAACTCTTCCGAAAAATGCTTCAACAGGGACAATTGCTACTGTCGTTAACATTTCTGTCACATTCTACTATTAAATTGCAGTGCTCCTCGTTCTGAGAGCAGTAAGGAAGAGACCTCTTTCTCGGAAATTAAAAAAAATAAAGTAAGGACATGACCACTGTTAAAACTTAAGAGAAATATTACCTACAAATACTTTCAATGCTAGGGGATTTAACGATTAAATATTCATCAGGTTCATCTTTTATTATAATTACTTATAAATTTAATGTTGCGTTTGTTTCGGTGTAAAATATATTTTGAAAAATATTTTTCATATTTTTTGGTATTTGGTGCGATCAAAAATAATAATCAAACACAAAAATATTTCTGGTTTGACCAAAAAAGCTTATTTAGTTTCGAAAAATAACTTACATTTACATTTTATAGCAATGAAAATAACGTAAATTATATATCATGTGTTGATCTATATTTTCTTTTAGGTTTTTTTTTTATTAATTTTTTTATTTTTAAGAGAATAAAGATATCATAGAAATACAATAAAAAAAAAAATTAACATTTTTAGCACACCTTGATAGTTTGATGTAACGCTTTAACAGACTCGTCACTTTATGAGGCTATTTTAAAAAACGACCGTTAATTTATGAGACTTTTTATATTTTTCCCTTTTTATTTTTTATTTTTTATTATTGTTACTTTCCTCTTTCCGGTACCTCTTCCATCGTAATTAATTATGGCATAGCTAGTCAGCATCAAATCAGCTCACCATGCTACTACGCTTTAGTTCAATTAATAGTAATTGAATCAGTGGAAATTTTTTCTCATATATATATAGCAGGCAAGGAGACAGTGCATAGAGCATGGTTAGATTTGGTACATTTAGCTCTCTCATTATTCATGCACACCCGATGAAGTAACGTCGTTTCATCATTTCGAATCGAAACATCTAGTTTAATTAGGTGGATGTTTAGAATATGCATGCCTCTAATCCAATTTATTAGAATTTTAATTTGCACGATCAAAACTATTTGTGGAAACTGAATTTGCAAGCAACCCAACTGGAAAGAACGAACAGCTAGAAGCACTTGGAAAAGCCATGAAACATGTACATTCGCGCCATCAATGACAAAACCATAAATTACACGTACATCATATTTCAAAATTTCCAACTGCTACCCAACAAAGCCACATCAAAACACACCGACAACAAAAATACTAAAATTATAGGTTTGGACAAATAAAAGTCGGGATGCTGCTTACTCACACTGGCAACATGGTCTGCTATAAACAGACTCTAATTGTCAATTTATTTTACTTTTTATGAGAGGAGCTGCTCAATTGCTTATTCTTGTCTAAATATCTTTGCAATGATTGGATTGCAGATTAACTCGAGTCCAATCAGCTTGTCCACAAACTCATCTACCTCCGCATGCTGGATACCATCTAACCAGCGAATCACGTGCTTAATAGCAGCTTCAATCTTCTCCTTACTAGCAGCGTCAAACTTGTCACCAATCTCCTTATCATTGACAATGCTCCTCATTTTGTATGCATAGTTCTCCAAAGCTTCCTTAGCCTTAACCTTCTTCCTGTGCTTATCATCTTCAACTTCGAATTTCTTTGCGTCCAGGACCATCCTATGAATCTCTTCGGTGGATAGCGAAGCCTTGTAATTTGTAATTGTAATATTATAACTTACGCCACTAGTCTTCTCCACGGCAGAAACATTCAAGATACCATTGGCATCAATCTCAAAGCATGTTTTCATACTAGCGACACCCTTGGGTGCTGCAGGAATGGGGGAAAGCTCAAATTCTCCCAGCCAGTTGTTATCCACAACTCTTACTCTCTCACCCTCATAAACATCAAACAGAACAGAAGTTTGGTTGTCATTAACGGTAGTGTAGTACCTCTCCATCTTGGTGGGAATGGCGGTATTCCGCGGAATCACAACAGACATCTCACCTTCAAGGATCTGCGTTCCAAGGGACAGAGGGGTAACATCCAAGAGCACAATGTGTTTAACTTTCTCATTACCCATACCAGCCAAGTTTGCAGCTTGAATAGCGGCTCCACAAGCCACAGCTTCATCTGGATTGATGCTCTTATTAAGCTGCTTTCCATCAAAGAAGTCTTGCAAAAGCTGTTGCACCTTGGGAATTCTGGAAGAACCACCGGTTAGAACGATATCATGGACTCCTCCCTTATCCATCTTAGCATCAATCAAACATTTCTCCACAAGCTCAACAGACTTCTTGAACAAGTCCATATTGAGTTCCGCAAATCTGGCACGAGTAATACTTGAGGAGAAATCAATACCATTATCTAAAGAATCAACTTCAATGGTAGTCTCAGCTGCAGAAGAAAGAATCCTCTTTGCTCTCTCACAAGCAGTTCTCAACCTTCTTAGAGCTCTGGCATTTCCACTAATGTCCTTCTTATGCTGCCTCTTAAATATTTCAACGAAGTGCTTCAACATTCTGTTGTCAAAGTCCTCACCTCCGAGGTGAGTGTCTCCAGCAACGGCTTTCACTTCAAAAGTACCATCGTCAATGGTAAGTAAAGAGACATCTGCAGTACCACCACCCAAATCAAAGATCAATACATTTTTCTTATCAATGGCTACATTGTCAAGACCGTAAGCAATGGCCGCGGCCGTTGGTTCATTAATTATTTGCATGACATTTAGTCCTGCAATGCCTCCAGCATCCTTTGTGGCTTTACGCTGTGAGTCATTGAAGTAGGCAGGGACAGTGACTACAACATTCTTCACAGTTGTCCCCAGGTAGGCCTCAGCGATCTCACGCATCTTTTTGAGGACCATAGATGAGATTTCTTCAGCAGCAAAATGCTTCTCTTCACCCTTATAAGTGACCATGATCATAGGCTTGTCGGTAGGACCTTCAACGACCTTGAATGGCCAAAGGTTGATATCGTTCTGAACTAAGGAATCACTAAATCTCCTACCAATCAATCGCTTTGCATCTGCAAAATAATAAGAGAAAAATGATAAAATGATTTGACAAGACTAAAGCAGAAGAAGCAATGAATCTCAATATTGATGAGCTTTTAAATTGGCATGCCCTTTTTTTTTTTTAACTAATAAATTGTTATGGTGGCATAGGATCATATTTAGGGATTGAAAATGAGTTTTAAGGTAAGTAGGGTAAATATACCTCTAACAAATAAGAAAAAAAAAACAATTGGCACATTAAGAATTGGAATGAAAGACAATATGGCACAAGATCAATGTAACCTCATAAGAAAAAATAAAACAATTCATATGACCAATTTTCTTAAGAAGTGATATATTTTTGTCAAGATCATCTATTTTTTGGGCCAACATCAAATTCAAGGGTGATTTGAAATATATGGAACAGTGACCAATAGTAGCATATGATTGATTGTAAGTTTATCTTATAACAAACCAATCAAAAAGATAATGCATTTTAATATTTCTTAAGAGATCGCTTCAAATGACTCTCATTAATCTTTTTCAGCTCTTGATGGAGTTTTGAATTGAAAATGGACATCTAGATTTATTACGAGGAGAACCTTGTACGCATGACCTACCAATTAGATGTGGTATTATTTTTTTTTATTTTTTATTTTTACAATGCATAACTGAAAGGAAATAAGGAAATACATTGGGATAACATACAAATAAAAGATAAAAAAAACTTCAAGCTGGGAGCAAGACAGTTGGCGGTCAAGCGAGTATCTCAACCGAAAACAGTGTGCACTCATTGTTAGAGGCTCCACCGAAAACAGTCTTGTTGCGGCGAGGAGTAACCTCAACCTGCTTGAATAGAATCATTCCGGCAGTCGATGTGTTGGGCGGAATGTGGAGGAGAGAGATATTGCCTTTTCAATGTTTATTGAAGTTTTGCATTCCCCAAAGGAAAATGCTAAACGAGTTGGCGTGAGCATCCAGATGGAGGAGCTCAGCTATATTGTCAGTGCTAGTCCAGCGAGGGGCGCGGCCGGTAACAGGAGGTGTTGCGTTGGGATCGGCGGCCACTGCAGCATGTTGGGGGTTGAAAGCCCATGGAGCAGGAAAGATAACGTTAACGTTTCTGACATACTCAGCAAAGCGGGCCATCAGACCGTTGGAGGCTGTAGGACGATGCCAGAAACCGACAGAGATTCGGAGTCTGGAGTAGTGTGCGTGCATTGGGTCTGCAGTATCAGGACAAGACAAATTAAAGATCTTGCGGAGTTGGGTGTAGGAAGAGTACTTCCGCAGTTGATCTGCAGTATCGGATAAAAGATATATACTTGATGAGATGGATAAATTGGTCCATCATCAGAGGAATGTGGGGGAGCATCATTGCTATGCCATCAAAGGGAGCGAGGGCATCAGGTGGTGTGAAGTCGAGAGAGAAGAGTCGATTTTCACGACAGCAAAGAGAGGGTCTCCCTGGGAGGACTTCTTGAAAGTTGCCAAAGCCAGGGGCAGCGGCAGAAATGGATCTAAAGAAAGGGACCAAAGGTCCAGGAATCTTAATAGATTCAAGAGGAAACGTTCCAACAAAATTTGTAAGAAACAAATTCTGAGAGGGAGAGAGAGCAGTTTTAATTTGAACTTGAAAACTAGATCGAAGGGGCTTTGAATTTGATGTTGGGAACTGTAAGACTTTAAGGTCTTGCAGAGGCAGAGCCTTATCTCGATGTGGTATTGAGTAAACGCACAGGTAAACCCCAACCACCTAGAGCACCCATCACCCTCAGGGCCTATTAATGTTAATAATATAAGTCTAAAATCCTAAGTTTGAAGACAATCAAATTCTTAATAACTACAATTACCATCTCAACAAGAGATCCCTTTTTTTTTTTTTTTTTTTTTTGACATGAACAAGAGATCCCTTTTAATACTCTTGTTGGAACTTGGAACTGGAACGAAAGATATATTAATATAACCTCATAGAAAAAATTAGGGAAAATTATATTTAACCTCCCAAATAATGAGGTCTCTGTCTTCTTCTTTTCGAGTTTTAAGATAATACCTTCTGTATTCTGATTTAAATGTCTATTAATTATAACTCTCCTCCATTATTACTTAATTACTCCCTAATCTCTCCGCTCCGCTCTCTCAATTCTTCATTCCTTTCTCTTTCATATACCTGCTGCTCTCTCACTCTCCCTCCTTATTAAAATAAAAAAAAAAAAATTCCGTTCTATTCCTATCAAAGCTTCGCCATTTTTGAATGAAACTAGAAAAAAATGAATAATGCATGCAATCAGATTCTTTTCTATTACTTCTTAAATACTACCAGATAAGAGATTCATAAATTTGGAAGTAAAAGAGCTAAAGATGGCTATAGACTAAAAGTTACCGAAGATGGAGTTCGTGGGATTCCTGGCGACCTGGTTCTTGGCTGCATCACCGACCAAGCGCTCTTTGTCAGTGAAGGCAACATAAGACGGAGTCGTCCTGTTGCCCTGATCGTTCACTATGATCTCTACTCGATCATGCTGCCACACTGCCACGCACGAGTATGTCGTCCCCAGATCAATCCCTATCGCTGGCCACTCTCCTTCGCCGGCCATTCTCGACGTCTGGAATATCACGTGACACGTACGGAAATGAAGTAGATGACAGGTTGACAATAGTCTTTTGATAGACTTTGTTTCCTTGCTCAAGAAGTAGACAGAGTGAAGTTTCTACTTTGTCAGTTTTCTCTGTTCTTTACCCATTTCTTTAAGTAAACAGAGAATCTTATTAAAGATTTATCGTAATAAATTTATTAAATTAAATTATATTGGTCGAAGGGTTTGAAAAAATTGCCACCTTTTTCATTTCTAAAGCAAATACGTAGGTTTCTGTAATTGTTACTTTCCTCTTTGACCGGGAAAGAAGTTAGTAGTTACAGTAAGTCTTGTAAATAGTCTCACAAAGTAATCGCCTTGTTTGCCAAGCTACTACGTACGGTCCAGAACACAGCAGTGCTGATTACTGTTCATCTACTTTTTTTTTTTTTTTACTTTTTTTTTTTTTTTTTAATTTTCTAATACCAATCAACATCAAACCATTCTCATTTTTTTCATTTTTTATATCACATCAATAATTTTTTTTTACTATTTAAATAAAAAAATTCACTATAATATAAAACTTTTTCACTTTTCTATACAAATTATTTTTACTTTATATTATATCATCACTTTTTACTAACTTCAAAATTAACAATTCACTACTCTGTTATTTGCTTGAAAAGTGTACGATAAGCGTGCGTTCTTTTCATTAATACTATTAAAAAAAATTTATAAAATCACATATTATTAAAAAATATGTGATATTCAAGTATTAATTTAAAGGACACATGCCACTTTATTAAATTGGTTTGTAGAAATTAACTACAACTAGTTTATAGCTAATTTCTGTCTTTATGAGTATAAAATTACCTATATTCAACTAGTTATTTTAGCAAAAATAAAAATAAAATTTACACTATGAGTTGTTAGAGCATTCACAGCAGCTTTCATATAAGTGTTCTGTTCTCTAAATTTTAGAAAAAATTTCAAGAAAGCCGCAAAAAACCACATACAGCAGCTTCTCTATATTTTTTCGATTCCTTGGGAATGCTACTGTGCTTTCCCATTCCTTTATTATATTCATAAAAAATGTTCTTCCTCCTCTCACATAAATAATTATAACTAAAAAAGTATAAAGAAAGAGTAAATAAATAATATTTAATTGATATAGAGAAAGGTAAATAAAGTTATTGTGAAGTGTTTTTTTATAAAGAAGTAAAAAGTAGTTTTGTTCCTTATATTTAAAAAAAAAAAATGGTTAGGATACTGCTGTGAATCCTCTTATAGTGTATCCAAATTTAGTGAACATTGCACATTCACCAAACATTAAGAAAATAAAAATATATACATTTTTTTATTCTATTATTTTGTCTACTCTCTTCATTTTTCTCCTCTTAAGCAGCATACTCTCTCGTGTCTCTCCACACTAATTTTTAAAAATATAACTGTTAAAAAAAATGCTAATTTTGAAAAATATGGACGTTAAGAAAAGACACTTTTTTTTTAAAAAAAAAAAAAAAATGATTGTTAGAAATAGAATTTTTTTGAAAAATGTGACCCATTAGAAAAAGATGAGTTTTTTAAAATGAATGTTGAGAAAAGATAGAATTTTGAAAAATGATACTAAGTCATCCCCGACCCATCTCATTATTGAATTTAAAATTTGATTATATGGAAATTGGCAGATGTAAATACTTTAAGAGCATTCATATCAAACTCATCAAATTTGCTCTATATTTTAGTTAAGAAATCACATTTCTCTATTTTAGGTATATACTTTTTTTTAAAACACCTACATCAAGCTCAGCATTTTAGTTCTCTACTTTCATTATTTCATTTAAATATTATTTTTCAAATTTTTTTATTATTTTTTCAACAATTATATCTTGAAAATTGTTTTTTTTTTTTTTTTCCTTAATGGTCATATTTTTTTAAAATTTGCCTTCTCCAAATGGTTATGGCCAATCGTAGGAATTTCGGATGAATGATTAGTTTAACATGCATTATTATATTAAGTTAGTCCCTCTTTTTTTCTTTTTTCTAAATCTATTAAGTTAGTCTTTATTAATTAAAGGCTAAACTTGATCTATGGACAAAGCTTTCTTTTAATTAGGTTTGAGATTTTTTTATTTTTTTTTGGTAAAAAAAAAATTATTCCTATTAGAATATTAATTAAAATGATTAAATCAACAATTTTCTTAAGTTTTTGAAATAATTGATGATTTAATATAGTATTAGAACAAAGGTCCTAAGTTCAACCCTGTATCCATGTAACATTTCCAAAATTAGGTAATTGTTTTTACTTAATTTGAAAAGTTACTGGTAAATCCTCCAGATCAATTAATTGGTGACTGTCCGGTAGAATTATCCATAACAACTTATCAAAGTAAAAATAGTGCGGAAAGCGAAAAATCATGATCTGAGATTTGTTTAGTTTAATCATCTACAAACGTATCATCATGCATTTACAGACTCAAAGTTTTCCAATATCATTTCCGAACTCATAGCAACCAAACTTGCTACTACGAGCCATTCGTTTGGCGTCTTCATCTTAGTGAATTTTCTGGTCTTAAATGCTGGTAACATGCTAAATCGTAAACATTAGGGTGTTTAACGAGGAAAATAAAATAACCACGTAAGTCTAAGACTTAGTAACTAAATCAGTACAAAACTGGTTATGTAATAAGCCTTAACTGACATAAATGATTATAGAACCCATAAACACAAGTTTTCACAATTTGAGGTATATTGCCTCCGTTATTATGCCAAATAAAAGTAGTTTAGTTTGAAGAGTTGTTGGGCAAAATTCTGGTGACAAATCCAAATATTTTAATGAGGGGAAAAAAATGATGTACATATATATATATATATTAGTCATAGTTATCTTCCGTATGGTTTACCCAAGATATTAACCCATTCTCGGCAGGGTTGATGCTATCCCAAGGGACCTGTAATATTACACTGGTGCCTCAAGTTTGACCTTTGGTGGCCCACGCTACTAGCAATATCGTAATTGTGACTCCCATTCGTAAATAGTGCGCCGATTACAAAAACAACCATTGGATCCAAGCCCTTCATAACATCAAAGCAACATTTGTAACCATAGGGTTAAGCACGTATAGTTAGCCCATGGCCGTCCTACCTCACGTACCGGTGTACTATATCATACTCGTCTTGAAACAATTGTAAGGATATTATAAAAAATTTAGCAGGCTTATGATATTCCATTAAGGAAAATAATGTATACTCAGCCCGCTGACATATTGCATATTAATGTGAGACCACTTTTGTAAGTATTTACTTATATCGTCCGCTCATCTACATGCTCGGACATCTTGGGTTCTCATTATTACGAAACACGTCCTAACATAGTGAATAACCACTCAAAAATCAAACCTAACCATGCAAAAACAACACGTCAAATGTTTGAACATTCCCTAAGAGGATAAGAATAAGGGTTGCGTTAGTTAGGGCAACCATCGAACGTTTTAGAGATGGTTATCGAACATTCGTGCTAGGGTTCCTTCGAATGTTCGAAGGAGCATGTCGAACGATCGAAGTGACTTAATTTATATATCATTTAAGTTTTAGAAAGAGTATATAAAAAAAATATATGTTTTGAAGAATTTGGGTTAAATTCTTATTTATTTTAATTTTTTAAATATTGGTATTTAATTTATCCGGGGCACTACGCTCCGCCATTCACCTTTTATTTCAATTAAATATTCTATGTGTTGGGCCTTAATTATTAAGAAGTTTTAAAACAAGATTTGGCTTAGGTGCTGTAAAAATAACTATAGTGTCTTTTTCATCGGTTTAGATTTAGTTTTATTCTTTCTCTCTGATGAAAAATTTGAAATTAAATATAGACCGTTAAAAAAACTACATCACATCTACTGTAATTTTTTTTATTTTTTTAACAGCACTTAAACTAAATCCATCAAAACAAAGATTATAATTTGAACTTTACTCAACAAATTATTTTCTATTTTAATTAAATACTAGACGTGTTTGGAACAATTATGACTTCCATTAACATTTACGTTACATGCTCACCTTCTTTTCTTTTCTTTTTTCTTTTTCTTTTTTTTTTCCTTTTTTTTTTTTTTTTTGTGATCGGCAATTTTTACTAGCTACAGCTAAATTTGGACGGAAATTTCGAGAATCAATAAATGTCAAAGGAATTTGGTTTGTCCATAGAATTTGAAAATCATTCAACTACTCCCTACTATTAACCCCCAGTGCTCCTCGTTCTCAGAGCAGTAAGGACAGGACCACCCTTAAAACGTCAATAGGCTCAATACCACCTAGTGACACAAGTTTCTTTGTTAGAATTACTCTTTTTTTCTTCATTTTGTTTAATATTTTTAGGCCCCTAAAACCCTTACAAATTTATGGGACAATTCACATCTTATAGTGTAACGAGTATTGTTATAATAGTTTTTGGTACAGTATGAACGGCCCATTTTTCAATTTTTTCACTCCTCAAGAATTGCTACAATGATATAACTAATATATTATATTGTGACCGATTCTTTCTATCTAGATAATAAGTGGTGAATTGGTTATTAGTTCTATAATTTTTAGTTCATACTATATATGAGCCGCCGAGCCGGTCCCTTTTTTTTGAATCTTAAACCCAACGAGTCACACACTAAGCATAGCAATTATGCAATAACAAAAAAATAATTGAATTTTTATTCAACCATATAGAATTGCCCTTTTTTTTTTAATTTAACATAAAAAAAGGATAAAAGAGTTTGTCATTACCCTTTCGAGGGTCTCACTCCGATATTAAGTCTATCGTTTATACCATATGTATGAGCCTATTTATAGGCAAAGAGGTGAAGTCAAACTTGAATTAGGTTTACTACTCACACTTAAATTAGTAGTGTCCCATGTTTGATTTGGTCTGGGAGTCCTATCCCATTCAACTGGAAGTTGGACTGTTGACCGTATTCTTCAAAAAGTCTTTATTGGACCCGGATTAGAACTACTATATACCCAAATTCGACTTGAAGTATGATTATTCCCAACAAGTACCATACATTGTTACATGTTTGTCTACATTGTAATGATTAACGTGATAAGTATTACATAAACTATCACAATCAATTTGCAATGAACTTATAATAAAAATTGTAATAATCCCAACAAAACTAAGTGCCCCAAACAACCCTCTTTGATGTTAACCGGAGATAGATGGTCTTGATCGACTCTTCAGCTCAAAGACTACGGGTATGTTTGGCAAGTTACACAAACAATGCAGAATCGTGCATTCTAACTTCTTCTTCTTCTTTTTTCTTTTTTTTTTTCTTTTTTTTTTTTAATCTAAATTTTCACATTTTCCAAAAACAATGAGTGTTTTCATATTTTTTGTATTTTTTAGTTTTTAATGATTTGTCCGCTTATAATTTAGATGCTGTAAAATGAAGGATTTACAACCCATCATTATTGAAGGTATTCTCATAAAAAAATTATTGATGTAATATAAAAAGTAAAAAAAAAAGTTAAAATGTTTTGATGTTGATCCTCATCTTTCACGCAGAATTCCAAATAGGAGAAAACAAAGTAATTGCAATAAGAACTAGGGATTTTTGAAAACTCAAAAAGTGATAAGGTGTTTTCATGTCTAATTTTTTTTTTTTTTTTTTTTTTTAAAAAAGATGTCTAATGTTTAGTGTGTTTAAATAATATGTCAATATATTATAGGAGGCTGTAAAAGTTGAGTTTTACAACCCATCTTTATCAAAAGGGCTCTCATTTTTTATTACTATTCAAATAAAAAAAAAAGGATTTGATTCTTGTACAACACCAATACAACAACTGTACAACAATCCCTCACATGAGGGTGGGCTCCAGTATGTGGGACCCACCCTCATGTGAGGGATTGTTGTACAGTTGTTGTATTGGTGTTGTAAATCTAACATTTTCCCTATTATATTATCTTCCCTCACTTGCCAAACATTCAATTAATTGCCAAACATACCCTAGACCTTGTCATTAACGCATATTCTCGGCTCTAGATGTCATTTTACTTGCTTTGATTGACTAGAGGTGGCTCTCGCTGGATCAAACGGGCTGTGCTGGACAGGGGGATACAAATATGGCAAAGAAGGTTAAACAGCCATAAAGTTGATTATCGTTTAGAAACAGTTCTCTTGCCGTTTAATGAGCTTGTTGCCGTTAATTCTCACACCATTTAAACGACGACAAATTATTTGTTGTTCAAATGATGAAGAATCGGCTGCCATTGACTTAAGCAAACAATGATGAGATTTCATCAGTTTATATGCATACTAACAGGAAACAGTATAACATGCTTCACTGATAAGCAAGAACAAAAAAACTGACAACAAAAGTACTAGAATTATGGTTTGGACAATTGCTTATTCTTGTCTAGATATCTTTGCAATGATGGGATTGCAGATTAACTCAAGTCCAATCAGCTTGTCCTCAAACTCATCTGCCTCTGCATGCTGGATACCATTTAACCAATGAATCACGTGCTTAATAGCAGCTTTAATCTTTTTCTTTCCAGCAGCATCAAGCTTGTTACCAATCTCCTCATCATTGACAATGTTCTTCATTTTGTAGGCATAGCTCTCCAAAGCTTCCCTAGACCTAACATTCTCCATGTGCTCATTATCTTCAACTTCGTATTTCTCTGAGTCCTGGACCATCCTATTAATCTCTTCTTTGGACAGTCTCACCATGTCATTAGTGATGGTGATCTTGCAACTCACGCCAGTGGTTTGCTCTACAGCAGAAACATTCAAGATGCCATTAGCATCTATTTCAAAGCATACTTTAACCACAGTGGCACCCCTGGGTGCGGCAGGAATGGGGGAAAGCCTAAATTCTCCCAACCAGTTGTTATCTACAACTTTTACTCTCTCACCCTCGTAAATCGAGAGCAAAGCAGAAGTTTGGTTGTCATGGGCGTTGAAGTAGGGATGCTCCATCTTGGTGGGAATGACGGTATTCCTCGGAATCATAACAGACATCTTATCTCCCTCTACCTTCACCCCTAGGGACAGAGGGGTGACATCCAAGAGCACAATGTGTTGAACTTTCTCATTACCCAAACCAGCCATGTTTGCAGCTTGAACAGCGGCTCCATAAGCCACAGCTTCATCTGGGTTGATGCTCTTATTAAGTTGCTTTCCATCAAAGAAGTCCTGCAACAGCTGCTGCACCTTGGGAATTCTGGAAGAACCACCAATAAGAAGGACATCATCGACTCCTCCCTTGTCCATCTTAGCATCAGTCAAACACTTCCCCACAAGCTCAACAGACTTCTTAAACAAGTCCATATTGAGTTCCGCAAATCTGGCACGAGTAATACTTGAGGAGAAATCAATACCATTATATAAAGAATCAACTTCAATGGTAGTCTCAGTTGTAGAAGAAAGAACCCTCTTTCCTCTCTCACAAGCAGTTCTCAACCTCCTTAGAGCTTTGGCATTTCCACTAATGTCCTCCTTGTGTTGCCTCTTAAATACTTTAACGAAGTGTTTTACCATTCTGTTGTCAAAGTCCTCACCTCCAAGGTGAGTGTCTCCAGCAACGGCTTTCACTTCAAAAGTACCCTCATCAATGGTAAGTAGTGAGACATCTGTAGTACCACCCCCCAAATCAAAAATTAACACATTTCTCCTACCAATGTCAGGCTTGCTAAGACCGTAAGCAATGGCAGCTGCCGTTGGTTCATTGATTATCCGCATGACATTTAGTCCTACAATGCCTCCAGCATACTTTGTGGCTTTACGTTGTGAGTCATTGAAGTAGGCCGGGACAGTGACTACAGCATTCTTAATAGTTGTACCAAGGTAGGCCTCGGCAATCTCACGCATCTTTTTTAGGACAATAGCTGAGATTTCCTCAGCAGAAAAATGCTTCTCTTCACCCTTATAAGTGACCACGATCATAGGCTTGTCAGCAGGACCTTCAATGACCTTGAATGGCCAAAGGTTGATATCATTCTGAACTAAGGAATCACTAAATCTCCTACCAATCAACCGCTTTGCATCTGCAGAAATAATAATAGAAAAAATGATTTGACAAGACTAAAGCAGAAAGAAGCAACGAATCTCAATATTGATGAGCTTTTAAATTGGCATGCCTTTTTTCTTTTTTTAACTAATAAATTGTTATGGTGGCAAAGGATTAGATTTACTGTTCAATATATCTCTAACAAATATAAAAATAAAAATTAAAAAATTAAAAAAAATCGGCATATTAAGAATTGGAATGAAAGACAATGTGGCACAAGATCAATGTAAACTCACAGGAAAAAATAAAACAATTTATATGATCAGTTTTCTAAAGAAGTGATTTATTTTTGTCAAGATCATCTATTTTTTTGGCCAAAATCATATCCTATGGTGATGTCAAATATATGGAACAATTACCAATACTAGCATATGATTGGTTGTAAGTTTATTTTATTTGTTATTATTTTTATAACAAAACAATCATAAAGAAAGTGCATTTTAATAATTCTTAAGAGATTGCTTCAAATGATTTTCATAAATCTTTTTCACATCTTGATGAGTTTTGAATGGAAAAGGGACATCTAGATTTATAGTTTTAAGGTATAAACCTCTAATAAATACAAAGGATTAAAAAAACTTTACAATTGACTACAAATTAGATGTAGTATTGTGTTAACACACAAGTAAATCCCAAACACCTGGAGCGACCCATCACCCTCATGTATTAGCTAGATATGTTGCAAGTTGTTCACAAAAATGATTAATTTTCACATTAAAATTAGAACTGGTCGATTAATGTTTTTAATAATATAAGTCTAAAATCCTAAGTTCGAAGACAATCAAATTCTTAACAACTACAATTACTATCTCCACAAGAGATCCCTTTTATAGTCATGGTGGAATCGGAATGAAAGACAAGGTGGCATAAGACATATATATAATGAACCTCGCAGAAAAAATTATGGATAATTATATTTAACCTGGGGTTGTCAACTTGTCAAACCATTCCCACTCCTCAAGGTTAAGAGGATGGTTTAGCCACCCCTCAAGGCTAAGTGGGCGATCGACCACACCCTTAGCCTTCTTTGCTTTCTTTCTTTCATTCTACTTTTTTTTTTTTTCTTTTTTTAAATAATTTTTATGGGTAATTTGGATATTTTAAGTAAAAATTAACATGTATGCCTGTCACGTGATCAATTTCCCTTCTATTTTCACTTCAAAAGCTAATAGAAGATGTAACTTATAAATGAGTAGTAGTTTGAAAGGGCTAAGTATCACTTTTTAAAGCTTGAAGGTGTCATATATATATATATAAGCCGAGTTCCAACTTAGAGTTGGTCTAGAATTGTGATACGTGGCGTGAACGCATATTAGACATACCCTCCTTAAACTACCATCCAATTGTCAATGTGCTCCCCAAAGTACAATTGTGTCAATATCCCATCCTAAACTATCAAACAACGTCAATGTCCCACCAATAACAAAAATACCTTTCATAACATTATAAAATTCTTAAAATTATATAAAACAAAAAAAAAAAAAAAAATTAAAAAGCTAAAAAAAAAAAACCAAGATTTTTCATTTTTTATTATTTTGTTTTATATAATTTTTTAGTTTGGGCCACCCCATTGGATTTTCATTTTTCTCTCTTTTTTTTTTTTTTTTTTTTTTTTTCAAATTTATAAGAATATATTTGTCTTGATAAAACTTTTTTAGGTTTATTTTTGTTTCTTTGCTGGCTTTAGGAGGACATTGACATTTTTTGATAGTTTAAAGAGAGACATTAACACAATTGGTACTTTGAGGACACATTAACAATGGAATGATAATTTGAGGGAAGTATGCGTACTTTTTTCTTTTTTAAACATTGAATCGGTCCTTTAAGTAAAAAAACCAGTCATTTAAGTAAAACTAAACCGGTCCATGTATTTCAAGTGAAATAATAATATGCCTAATTAACTCTCCTATGTTAAATAGAAAGAAAGAAATGTCAAATTTTGTTGTCATTAAATTCTCTCTGATTTCTATATAGCTCTCTCTCTCTCTCTCTCTCTCTCTCTCTCTCCTCACTTTTAAGAACCATCAAAACATTAGGGCTTACTCTATATTACTCTTTGCCAAAGCCTTTGAAGCAACAAGTTTCCTCTTGAAGGCAAAGAATTGGGCAAAACCTATTGTTTGTCCTTTTAAAATAAAACTAGCGACAACATTCAAGTAAATAATTTTTTTTTTTTACTACTTTGCTTTGCTTTACTTTTCTCTTTCTTTCTTTTGTGGTCTTGAGGTGGTTGAATTTGAGGTTGATTCAGTCTAGGGTTTTGATTTAATAAAAAATAATGGTTTTATATTTTAATTCATTTGAATTTTTATGTGTGATTTAGTCGGATTTTCAGTCTATTTTTGGAAGTGCTTTTTCTACTTTCGAAAGCAAAAGAGGCAAAAAAATTATTTAATTGTTGCGCATAAAAGGACATAAACTCTTTCGAAATGGCAAAGAGATAATTTAGCATTGAACTAGATGTGAGATGATTTATTTTATTGCCTAAAATGTTGAGTGAAATTTATTTATTTATTTTTATTCTTTATTTTTTTGTATTCATAAAAAAAAAAAAATTTGATATTGTTCACTTTGCTTTGTATATTTTTTCAAATATTTAGAATAATATTCATTTTATTTGTATTGAAATATAATAAGTATTACACCAACAATATCAGATATTTCTGCTAATTTTCTAGTAATACTTTAATAATAAGAATCCAGATTTTCTTCTTACTATTTCAAAATAGTCATATTGGAACAAAGATTTCAAAATATTTTAATTTATATTGTTCATTTTTGGAGTGTTTTTTCTGCTTCAAAAGATGGCAAAAAATGATTTGATTGTTGTACAGAAAACTAATAGAAACGCTTTTGAAACACCAAAAAGATAATTAAACATTGAACTTCATGTGAGGGGATTTATTTGAAAAAAATAAAGTGAAATACTTTGTTTCATTTTGTATTCATAAAAAAAAAATAAAAAAAAAGAAAAAAAAAAGAAGAAGAAAGAAAGAAAGAAAAAGAAGAAGAAGATTTTTTTTATTTTATTTTGCTCTTTATTTTTATTTTTTCCTGAATGTTCATAATTATATGAGTTTTATTTGTATTCAAATATAATATCAACCAACGATATTAGAGATTTATGCTAATTTTCTATTAATACTTTAATAATCAGAATTCAAGTTTTCTTCTTGCTATTCTTTTTCTTTATAATTCTTTACATTTTAAACTACATGTATGGGAACAAATATATGAACATATTTTAATTTGATTTAACATGTTCGGTAATGTACCGGTGTATAACCTTTAGTATGATAGGTTATTTTACACACATTTTTTAACCTATGATGAAAAGTACGATAGAAATGCGTTTAAATTTTGAAATTAAATTATAATGAAGAATCCCGCGCATAGCGTGGGTTATGTGCTAATTTATATAAAATGTGTGTCGGTTTGGAGAGTTCAGTGTAGTTTCCCAAAAAATTAAGACACTTTATATAATCAATTTTTTTGATTTTTTTTGGTCGAGATCATCCATTTTTTGGGAATGAAATTCAAAGGTGATCTGAAATATAAAACACTCAGCAAAATCACGAAGTTGATTGTTTATAAGTTTAATTACTTTTATAATTTAATAATTATGTAAAATGCAGTTTAGTACTTGTTAATAAATCGGGAAAATAGGAGGTTAAGAAACAAGTTTTGTCAATTTTGGGGATATAATCAACCTGTAGCTATGAGAAGTATTTGAGGTTACTGGCATTGGATAGAAAATTCATAATCTGGGCCTTTAAAAGTATCAAGGATTAAATTTGAAATAGGCAAAATAATTGGAAGGTCAAATTCCTCTCTTAAACTGGAAAAGAAATTCTTCTTAAAAGTAGTGATTTAAGCAATCTCAACTTACAGTATAAGTGTCTTTCAACTACCAAAGACTCTTTGTAGGGAAATAAATTCGATGATGCTTAAATTCTGGTGGGGCCATAAGAAGAAAGATTCAGAAGATCCACTGAATGAGCTGGGAAAAAATGAATTTCTTGAAGTTTAGGGTGGTTTGGGATTTAGAGATCTAGAATATTTCAATATGGCATTATTTACTAAACTTGGTTCCTAATACAGAAACCTTGGCTGCTATGATTATAAAAGCAAAGTACTATCTAGATGGAACTATTTAGGAAGCAAGCTTGGGTAGAAGACCCTTTTTTGCTTGGAGTAGTACTTGGTCTGCTTGTAATCTTCTCAAATCTAGTTGGCCTTATATGGAGATCGAAGATGGGGAATTTTTTAGAATCCAGAAAGATAAGTGGCTGTCTATTTTCACTACTTATTCAGTCCAATGGCCTAGAAGGATATTCGCAGAAGATGCAGTTAGAAGTGCCTATCAACAAAAGGTTTGCAAGAGCAGGCATTTTCTATTAGTCAGTTGACTCCAGGTACCTATTAACAAAAGGACCAACTGATTTGGATGGGTACTTCACAGGGTGAATTTTCGGTTAGAAGTGCATATCACATGCTAGCATCTGCTAGATGACAGCAAATTGCAAGTTCCTAATGCAGTGAAAAATGTTTGTGGAAGCATTCAACAACTTGTTACCAACCAAAGTGAACTTATATATTCAAGAGAAGAATTGTTCTTGACCCCCTATGCCCTATATGCGGTATGGAAGAGGAGACTGTTAGACACATACTGTGGAACTGGCCATTAGCTTGAGATGTTTGGGGAACTTGCAGCAAAAAGATTCAAAAAAATGTCCTGTGAGGGTTCGGATTTCTTACATGTAATGAAGAAACTAGTACATAGATGCGAAATTGAGGAGTGTGAATTGATGGCGGTTGTGGCAAGGAAGATCTGGTTTAGAAGAAATCCTATGGCACATTGGGAGGTGGGGATTTTACTCATCAACATCAATCAATCAAAATGGAATAAGAGTCTCTTGATGAATTTCAAAAAGCTTCTCTAATGGGGAGAGAGTAGCCAGTACCTAATCATGGTCGATCATCACTAATGTGAAAAACTCCTCCATCGAGTGTAGTTAAGGTCAATTGGAATGCTGCAGTAGACAAACTAAATCAGAGGATTGGTATCAACATCATTGCAAGAGATCACACAGGAAGTGTGCTCACAACTAGGAGTTCCACAAAACCTTTTCCTTCTGGATTCTGCAGCGGTAGAGGCTTTGACAACACTAAGTGCTGCAGAATTAAGTCCTGATTTGGGGCTCCGGAGAGTTATGCTTAAAGGAGATATCATGTAGATAGTGAATGTATTGAATTCTGACAGCAGAATCTAGACTAGTGTTGGACAGCTTATTGAAGACATAAGATATGTTCTGAACAGTTTGCAAGGTTGGTAGAATTGCCATTATTACTTTCTCTACACATTCCGTTCGATTCCTAACAAAGCTTCTATTTTCGGTTTCGCCATTTTTGGATGAAACTAGAAGAATGCAATGAGATGTACCCAGAGAAAATCAGATACTTTTTCTATTACTTCTTATATACTACCAGATAAGAGATTCATAAATTTGCACGTAAAAGAGCTAAGATGGCTAAAGACTAAAAATTACCGAAGATGGAGTTTGTGGGATTCCTGGCGACCTGGTTCTTGGCTGCCTCACCAACCAAACGCTCTTTGCCAGTAAAGGCAACATAAGACGGCGTCGTCCTGTTGCCCTGATCATTCACTATGATCTCTACCTGATCGTTTTGCCACACTGCCACACACGAATACGTCGTCCCCAGATCGATCCCTATCGCTGGGCCCTCTCCTTCGTCGGCCATTCTCGACGTCCGGAACGATCACGAAACTGAAGTAGATGACAGGTTGAAGATGGTCATTTTATAGAATTTGTTTCCTTACTCACAAAGTAGACTGAATATGTAGAAGCTACTTTTTCTCTGTTCTTTACCCATTTCATTAAAGCAAAACAGAGAATCTTATTGCTAAAATAAAAAAAATAAAAAAAAGGAAAAATAGAAAAAAGTTGCCTCTTTTCCATGAAATGACTTTCATTCTTTTCTAAAGCAAAATACGGAGGTTACTATCTTTTTTCCTTTCTCTCCACATGAATTTTTAAACATATGACCATTAAAAGCAAGATAAATTTTGAAAATAAAAAAATATGACAGTTAAGAAAATACTAATTTTTTAAAATATGACTAGTAGAAAAATATTTTTAAAGACAGATTTATAAAAATATAACTATTAGGAAAATATGAATTTTTAAAAATATGACCAAAAAAAAAAAGACAGTTTTCTAAAAATATGATTGTTGGAAAAATAATGAAGAAATCTTGAAATCCTTGAGTGTATTTAAATGGAATACTTCAAATAAATGACTAAAATAAAGAGTGGGATGTATGTGTGTTTTTTGAAAAAGTGGATAATTAAAATATATAAAAAAAAATGTGATTTTTTAACTAAAGTATAGAAGAAATTTGTTGAGCCAATGTAAATGCTCTTATCTGATTCCTAGTAGCCTCACCAAAATAGTTTTTTAGCTATTTTGGTGAGCCAATTTGATGAAAATCCTGAAAAACCACTCCCAGCAGCCTCATCATTTTAACCAAAAAAATTTGATGGCTGAAATTACTAACCAAATTAGATGAGGCATTTTCACTCAACAACCCACTCACCAAATTTTGTTTCACATTTCTCTCTCACATGATTAGTACATTTTTTTTTCTTTTTTTCTCTCATTTTCTTCTCACATCTCCTATCTCTCACACGATAATGTCTTTATTTCATGGATATGAATGATTTTTTGTAAAAAGATTATATAGAGAAAAAATAAATAAATATGAAAAAATTATTATTTAAATGGAATAGTGAATATTGACTAGTTAAAATGGTGAGGCTGCTGGGGAATTTTAATAAAGTAGCTCACCAGAATAGAAAAAAGTAATTTTTAGTTATTTTAGTGAGTAAAATTTGGTGAGGCTAAGCACTAACCAAACTTTAGCTAATTTTTACTTTTTAGCTAGAAAATTCACCTTTTATTTAAAAATAAAAAATTTAGCTAGTCATTTTTCAAAGTACCCCACATCAAACTCTTTAAAACTTTCTCTACTTTCTTTAAAAAAAAAATATTTCTCCACCCCATTTAAATATTCTTCTCTATTCTTTCATTATTATACTTTAATCTTTATTCTACAAAAGCACAAAACCCAATTCACGAGAAATCTGTAATGGAGAAGAAATTCGGATAAAATCCATCAAGAAACATGACAATGCCAGCGATTCTACCAAATGAAAAACCCAATTCAGCAAAGGGATCAAAATCTTTTGAATAAGAAAAACCCAAAAAATCAATAGAAATCGATAATAAAACTGAGATTTCACAAAGAACCCATCAAGAAAAATACCATGCCAACGATTATAAAAATTACAAAATCCAATTCAATAAATGTGTCAACATCTTGAATAAGAAAAATTCAATAAATTAGAAGAAATTAGCCATGCAACTGAGATTTTAGGTAAAACCCATCAAGAAAAACAACTACTCCAATGATTCTACAAAAGAACAAAAAACCCAATTCACCAAGAAGGAGCAAAATCTTGAATATCAACGAACTAAAAGAAATCAATAATCAAACCTAGATTTCAGACAAAACCCATCAAGAAAAACAACTATTGCCAACGATTTCTACAAAAAGAACAAAACCCAATTCACTAAAAGGAAAAAAAAGCTTGAGACGATTTATTTATTTATTTTTTTTAAAAAAAAGAACAAAAAAAAAAAAGTGAGAATGAGAGCGCGAAATAGACTACCGAGTTTATTGTATGGAAGGAGCTCGGTAAAATTTGGCCAAAAAAAGGTTTTGCCAAGCTCACTGGAAATGCTCTAAACGAGCATCTCCATATAGCTAAACTCCTCATATGTGCAAGAAGTTGTTATTAACTGGAGCAAAAATTCTGTTTTACCTAATACGTAGTTAATATGTTGAAGAGCAAAAACTCTCATTTTAGCTAAGAAGAAGTTATTTGCTGTAGCACAATGTCCAACTATTTTAGTCTCTCTTTCATCTTCTCTCTCCCTCTCTGGTCGCTCATCTTCTCTCTCCCAAGGCAACAAAACAATCCATTTCTGCACAGAGAGAGAGATTACAAGGACAAGACTTCATTTTCACAAAGAATTGTAATTTCTGAGAGCAAATCAAAAGAATAAATTTCCCAAGAAAGTTCAGAGAATCCAAAAAATCAGCGTTCTAAGATTTTTGGGTATGTGTTAGTTTTGATCTTTGAGGACTAAAGAAATCAAAAGAAAAAGAAAAATGACCAGCTTTTCTGTTATCTTCACCCCAAAGATACTTGAGCCGAAGTTACCTCAATGGAAGAGAAAGACGAAGAGGGACAAAAGGACCCCCCACGCATTGTCGACAACGTAGCCATGGACAAGTCCTTACAAAGAGAGGAACTTTAATCAAGCAGAATTGAATGTTCTGTGGGTTCGAAACAGAGGAAAACCCAGGACGAAACCCACAACAACAGTCCTGTGTGCAAAGAGAGAGGGGTTGGAGAAGCAATCTTTGAAATACTCATGGGGCTCCGTGTGGGTTCTCGACCAATTACAAAACCCAGAAACGATTTGGCTGTTCTTGTCGCTCCCACCTAGCTTAGGATCACCATACCCATGGCTTAAAGAACTTAAATCTGAAGAGCGGGGTTTGTATTTGATCAACTTGTTGCTCACTTGTGCAAATCATGTTGCTGCCTGTAGCCTTGAAAATGCAAATATTGCCCTTGAGCAAATCTCCCAACTCGCCTCTCCTGAGTCCTGAATGGGATACCATGCAGCGGATAGCTGCATATTTCACTGAGGCACTTGCCGATAGAATCCTGAAAGCTTGGCCTGGTCTTCACAAAGCCCTCAATTCCATTGGTTTCGGAGGAAATTATGGTTCATCAATGGAAGAGGAAGACGAAGAGGGCAAGGGTTGTTGGGAATAATATAATAATAATAAAAGAATAGAATATAATATTCAAAAGAAAGCAGATAAGATAATACAAAATCAGCAACTAGAGTAAAAAATTGCACTTTTTGGTTAGGTATTTTAGATAGTTTTGCTGAGAGTAGGGATGCTCTAAAAGAAGGTAATAGTCATAAAGTTCATTATCGTTTAGTAACATCTCTCTTGCCGTTTAATGAGTTTGTTGCCGTTCTCACACATGATGAATCAGCCGCCATTGACTTCAGCAAACAATGATGAGATTTCATCAGTTTGTATGTATACTAACAGGAAACAGTATAACATGCTTCACAGATACTTGATAAAACTTTTTCCTTCTCCCTTTTATTTTATCTTTTCAAAATAGAAACATCAACAAACAACCTAAAACACAAAAAACTATTTTCATCTTTATCTCAAGTCAAAACACTTTTGAAACAAAAAATAAAAAGTAACCTCTAAAAAGCATTAACAAACGGAGAAACTACTCCTTTTAACTCTTCCCAGCAAAGTGGTTGAACAAAATTTGGGAATATCTAACTGTAATAGCAACAACTGGGGACTTTTCAGGCGGCTCCAGCAAAATTAAACAAAAGTTCTTCCTAAAAAGAAAAACCTCTTTTACCTACCAATGAATATTAATAGGAAACAAAGAATGATGGGAACTCTTCATACATGCTTAACTTGCACCAGAATTTATTGGATCAGCATTTTGCTTCTTCGGACAAGCTGATGATAGATGGCCCTTTTCACCACACTCATAGCATGTCCTCCTCCTTATCTTACCACTGATGGCAATAGATCCAGTAGCACTCTCAGTATTCTCAGATACATTCTCAGCTGCATTCTCAGCTACTTGAATTGTAGGAGCAGATCTTGA
Organism: Alnus rubra; assembly: GCA_028654335.1. NCBI lineage: Eukaryota > Viridiplantae > Streptophyta > Magnoliopsida > Fagales > Betulaceae > Alnus > Alnus rubra. Next base: position 7,120 of record JAJPGS010001661.1, on the reverse strand, counting down.
ATGGGTTCCCACTCCTTTATTAGGAACTGCACAACTTATCTTTACAGGTCTCCCGCACACAATCTGCTGATCCAACTTTAATGCCATTGTCAGTGATAGACTGTCAGAGAAATCCACATGGGCATAGCCACGGAATTCCTCTGTTTCCTTGTCCATACCAAAACGTATAGATGATATTTTGCAGTCTGAGAAAAGTTTCCTCAGGTCATCCTCAGTTATATCCCATGACAAATTTCCAACATAGATTCTATTGTAGCCCTCCACTATTTTTGGGGCAAATTCAGGTGCTTTATTGGATCTAGTTGCCTTGTATGGTTGGGTTTTTAGATACAGTCCACCCCTGAGACATGTTAAAAGCCATAAGCATGATATGGGAATTGGGAAACAACAATACATATGGGTAGTTGAAGAGAACATTGTGTATATGCTACTTACATGTCAGCTCCGTCGAGGGCCAAGGCTCGTTTAGCTGCAGCTTCAGTCTGTAAGAAATAGTATAACAGTAAGATCAAGCAAACCGGGAATTAGGAAACGAACTCTGTTCAGCTAAATTTTAGCAAAATTTCTTACCCTTGGAAACTTTCCTTTTGTTTAAGAGCAATTTCAGTAAAACCCTGTTTTGTTAGTTAAGTCAGTGTTAGGCCATTATACTAGAAATTGGCCACTCCCCACTATTCTATAAAAATTGAGCTCAAAATGCTAAGAAAATAACTAAAAAAAGTTCTGATCCAAGTATGTGGTGCATGCCTCAGGTACCTATATTTCAAGGCATGCTCTGAACACCTTACATGAATCAGATACTCTGGAGCATGAGTTTGAAAGTATTCATGCCCAATGACTGAGCATTGGGTGTTAAACCTTGAAGCTTTTCAACTTTAAAATTCTTTTCAACTCTAAAATGCGTTTCAATACGCAAGAATCAAGATGCATGAAATTAGTTACATTGAAATCCTTGTGATTCTTAACAAAGCTTTGTCTGGTTTGTGCTTCCCAAATTCCCTTGTGCCAGACAGAAAGTGTATCTTTATTGAACATCCTGATCCTGATGCTAAATAGAAATTGTTGATGTTATTTTCCGAATGGGAACGCCACTTTGTGCCTTCTAATAAGATTGAATTATTTATCAATTTGTTTTTTACGAACGGTGAATCCTTTTTTGTGGTTAAAAAATGCAAGTATGACCAAGCTCAGAGTCAATTTAGGTGGGCATAGTCGAATTTAATAGCTGCAATCTGTTATGCTTCTTAGAAAAGCTCAGTTTGCACTTCAGGTAGATCGGAGATGTAGTTTTGTGGTTTGGTCGTCTTAGTACTGGGGGTTTCGTAGATGGAGAAGAATTTCTTAGTGGAGTCAAAGTCCTTCACTTTCTCGGTGGTGGGTGGGGCATCGACGTTGAGGGTGGAGGAGAAGAGGAAAAATTTCCTGGGTGTGATTTTGTTGAATGCGCAGAGCTCCGAATGGCTTGCGTCGATGATGGAAGAGTTGTTGGGTCTCCCGGTAGAGCAGGAGCTTGTTAAATCGTTCAGAGAAGGTTCGAAGGTCCTAATTGCTCGGAGAGGGGGGAATAAAGCTGGGCGCTTTTTAGAGGTGTCAATGTTCGGCTTGGGTGGTCGGAAGGGGTACATTGTTATCCCCGAGGGACGTAGAGGGTGGGGATGGCTTAAATTTTCCGACGAGCTGAGAAAGGTTGTTGTTTTTTTCTCAGCCTCGTCGGGTGGCGAGCTCGGCTCCTCTTCTACATCGGAGAAGAAGTTTGTGGAGGATGATCGGCCTACTCTGGGCTTGGCTCCAAAGTGGATGGGGCCCTCCTTTGCAGAGATTTTGAGGTCGGACCCGACCACCGTTGCTGAGACGATGCCCATAGCGGGTGATGGTCGGTCCTGGTTAAGGGTTTCGTTGGCGACTCCATGTGAGATTGATCTCCTTCCGGCGGTGCAGCATACAGAGGCTGATCCGAGATCGGCGGTGGATTGCTTTTCTCTGGAGCAGAACACGCTTGATCTGTTGGTCAAAGACCAGCCTGGAAGTCCGCAGGGTAAGGGTTTGAAATTTGAAAAGGCGAGAACGCGGACGTGGCGTAAGTTGGGTCCCGGTTTTTGTTTGGTTTTGGGCCGGGCTGTGAGGAGAGTCCTAACTCGGTATGCCGGGTCGGGGCTTTTTCGAAAATTTTTAGGTTGTCGCGTGGCTCGTTTCATGCGGAAACCTAATGTTTCCGGTCCGCCGCCAACATCGCCGGTGACGACAACGGAGGTGTCCTCTGGGTTGGTTCTGAATCGGATTCCAAATGGGGGTTCAGAGGATACAGCGTTGGGAGCAAAAAAGGGAGCGAGTCCAGGTTCTACGGGTTTTGTTGGGGTTTCCCCTAGGCCGGAGCCACCGTCGATGGCTGATGATGGGTTTATTTCTGGAACGGAGTCTCCTTCAGGGGGTGAGTCGAGCAGGTCCCAGGTAATTCCGGCGGTTTCTAGCTGGAATCCAGCCTCCCACCTGTTAGGTTTCCCCCCTTCTCCGGCGCCGGATCTGGGTTTTCCGGCGGCTACTACTGTTTCTTTTAATTTCACTCCTTTGGGAAAGCTTCAGATTCCTAAATCTCTTCCGGTTACACCGTCTATTGCTGGAGCAGATATTTTAGGTGAGAAGCTGCGTTCTCCCCTCCCTATGGCGGTTTCTTTGCCTTTTCAGTGTTATTACAGGAGGGCGAAAAAATTGAGGGAAAAGCACTCTGTGAAATGGACTGATGAGCTAATTTCAGATTCTTTGGAAGCCGTTAAGATGTCAGTTGGATACGTTGACAAGAGTGTTACTGGTGCAGAGCCGCCAGCTGAGAAGGCGACAAAGCCTCGTGCTACGAAGAAGTCAGTGACGCAAGTGAATCAGGGCTTTTTTAGAAAGGGGTTTCTCAACCTACCCCTGATTCCTGTCCCTTCCGTGGAGCTTCAGGAGGTCAACAAGGGCGATCATAACGGTGAGATTGTGGTGTGGGAGGAGGAGGAAGATGACTACTGGGATGGTTTGCCCTTAGATTGGGCGATGGATGGGGATTTTGGGGAGGGGGCTTTGGCTGTTCGGGAAGCCATGGAAGAGGAGTTCCAGGTTTTTGCGCGCCAGAAGTATAAAGGAAAAAGGGAACTTCTAAATTTGCAGAGTTCCATCAACTATGGTGACGCGAACTATCCCTCTAGGCATAGGAAAGCTGGTGGGAGGATTTGTCAGGGATCGGATATGGGTTCGGAGTTATCAAATTTGGTTTCGGTTCCGGATCCCGATCTTGTCACCGAATCTTCTCATTTTCCTCTTCCGGTTTCTTCTTTGGCTTCCTCAGAGGCGGGTCGTGGGTCTGAGAATTCTGCTGTGGGTTCACAAGTTTCCATTGAGATGGGCTCGACGGAAGGGAGGATTCTTCCTTCCTCCTCCCTGGAAGAACCCACCTCCAAGCCTTTATGTAAAGGGAGGAAGCCAAAGCTATCTCCTTTGGAGTTGTCTATGGCATGCTCTTCGTATTTCGGGGAAAAGGGGGATAGAACTATGGCTTTCCTCTCTGCCCTTGATGAGGAACATAGGCGATGGGATATGATTGAAGATTGTGAGCTTTAGGGGCTTAGGGTTGGGTTGTTTTGTGGGTTGTTCCTTATCGGGTCGGTTGTGAGGCTGTTGCTTCTTGTATACTCCGTGTGTACTAGGGGCGCCTTACGCTGTCTTCTAATAAAATTGCAATTACTTATCAAAAAAAAGTATAGTGATAGGGTGAAGCCCCACTTGCCTCTCAAAACTATGCCCAAAAAGATTATAGTCCGTCTCAAAAGTCAAAACAAGAATAACCAGTTAGGCAATTGTATCACGCACAAGCTGTCCAGGTAGGAATCATCTGATGCTGTTGACTTCCTTCCTTCTCTTCTCTGTTGTTTTTATTAGAAAATGAGTGATCTTGGTCTCTCTCTCTCTCTCTTTCTCTCTTGAATTTTTTTACTGTGTAAATTTGAAAGTGTTTTTGATTCTCATCAGCTTCAACTCACTGTGGATAAGAACTATACTTTGTTTGTTGTGAAGAGTGACAGGTAGTCAATTATTTGGGAGGTGATGATTGAAGTACTTTGAGAGTTAGAGATTATACGTTAAGTAAAGATGATTTAGGTAAGTCCCTCTTGTATACTTCATGTGTACTTAGGGGTGCCTTTCGCTTTCAATGATATTGGTTTATTACTTATCAAAAAAAAAAAATGATTTAGATGGACAGACAGTCAGTCATGGATTTCAGTAACGTTGATATTCTGTTTCTTGCAGGCAAATACTGTTTATGGCACATTGCTAGGGTTGGAGGTATGAATTGCTACCATGGAAGCAAGCTAGAGTGGGACATGCATTTGCCAATCAGGAATTGTATTATTTGTAATTAACTGGCAGAAAAGATTGACAAGCTTGTAATTAATTGGTCAAGTGGATAGGAGTGGGTTTGTTGTGGTAGTTGGGTATTGCCCATGGTAGCTTTGTATGATGGTGTTCAGGTGTGGGTGTCGAAGTGCAGTGGTGATGTTTGATTTTCTGGTTTGGTAGTGCTTTGACGGTGTTGTTTGGGCCATGGGAAGTATGGTGCTGGTAGTTTTGGGGGAGAGAACGTCAGGGACGTGGCCCTCTCTATAGCTATTCGAATTCCAAATAAATTTGGCTGCTAAACAAATTTTCAGTTTTTTGTTTCCTGAAAATAGTTTTTGAGTATGTTTCTTTCCAAAAACAAATTTGGTACTGAAATTAACCGGAGACAGTGTTCTGTTCTCATTCTTGAAAACATATTTCAGAACAAAAGAAAATAGATCCAATCGGGTCCAGGATCTCACAATTTGGGCCAAATACCCTTCTAGGCTGGCCAGTTTTAATGGTTTCAGTTCAGCAGTCAAGAATCTTTACAAGCTTATCTCCAAAGTGATATCTTCATATTTATAAGCTCATTTTCGCTAGGATTCTTTAACAACCAATCCCTAACTCATAAGGAAGAGGGTGAAAAAAAATCACTTCTAAGTTACAATCGTGACTAAAAAAAATAGACAATCTTAATCAAGATCAAGATGTGGAAGGCTTCTAACTAATTACTTACCTTGAAACTAATAATGGCAATTCCTCTGAACTTCCCACTTTCAGGGAATGTCATGCAATCAACTTCAGTTATTGTGCCACAGCCTTCAAAGTAACTTCGAATATCATCCTCAGTCGAGTAAAATGGAATCCCTCCGACATAGACTTTTGCACTGACATCCTCGTATGCTTGACTGTTAATTAAAAAAGAAAAAGTTAGGAGAAGAAGACATATCTAGGGGAAACACTACAAACCATCATCATTGCCTTAGCAAAAGAAGCCAGCTCCATTTCAAACTAATATCCTTCTCTATTGTCTATACAAGCAGACAACTTTCCTAAATAAACAACCCCCCCAAAAAAATTCACAAAAACAATTCTTTACTTGTTCAGGAAAACGTTGGAGGACAGGAACAAAACAATTCACCATACTGAAAGTCTGAAACATAATTTTTTTCATTACTGTGGCCTGAGAAAGCCAACATATTTGGCTTAGTGGGTGTTAGTTATTCACCTCATGAATATCAACCAACATTAAGCATAACATTCAAAAAACAAAAGAAGAAAAAAAAAAAAAAAAAAAAAGCCTATGTCCAGGCATGTTTTGCATGAATTCGCAGCATCTAACCAACTTTGTCTCTCCAACTATTCCTGCAAGGATCAAACTTTGAGTAGAAATAGCAATCCCGATACAGTTTCTTGTTTTCTTGCAAACCAAACAGAAAAGCAAATCCATTTTATACCAATATCACAGAATCAGCTCAAACACAATATCAACACACTTGGGACTACAAAAATGTACTTTTCCTCCTCTAAATTGAGCAGGAATCAAGACATACATAGCTTCCTGAAGCAACAAAAGCACTTCCAAAATGCCAATCAAACAACACTATAACCTAACCAAACCAAAATCCATCAAATTAACCAAAAAAAAAAACCAAATATAACCATATGGTTTACTCTCAAATTTACCTGTACCGTTCCTATTTGTCTCTGCGACCACTTGCCCTTCACTTCCATGCTCACCACCTTTGCACTCCTCCTCCTCCTCAGTCTTACCCTTATTCTTCTTATTCTTTTTTTTCTTTTTTTTCTTCTTCGATTTCTCGGCCTCCTTCACAACCCCATTTCCCTCTGAACCCAAGTCTCCATCCTTTCCCTCCTCCTCTCTCTTCCTCTTACTCCTCTTCTTCTTCTTCTCCTCCTCACCCAAACCCTCTGACCCACCTCCCTTATTCTCTTCAGAGTCCTTCAAGCCCTGAAAAGGCGGGGCCTTTCTGCGTTTCTCTCGCTTTGACAATCTGGGTCTCTGGCTCGCCGAGTCCAAAAGCAGCTTCAGCGACACTTGGGGCTGTGCATTCGGGTCTGGTTCTATCCGTCCATCGTTACTCGGGTCTTCTCCCGCCACGGATTTCTCTAAAGACTCGGCCACTTCCGCTCTTAGCTTCTGCTTCAGCTTCTTGTTCGACAAAACCATGCTTCCCAACAGTACAACAATGGCGGCTTACACTCTTACACAGAGAGAGGGAGAGAGCTTTGGGGTTTTTTTTTTCCTTTGTTGGGCAAAAGCAGTGAAACGCACCGTTTTCCCAGACAGCGTGGCGGATTTTGTAAACGACAAGAATTCCCCTTTGTGTTCCGACTCCGAAAGCTGTGGGGTCGTTTAGCAGTTGAACTCTATTATGGAATTATTCACCATTTAAATAATCTTAATCTTTAATTTTTTATATAAAAAAAATAAAAAAAAATTATAATTAGTTATGTTCTTATTATTATTTTTCTTGAGAGGAAGCCTGATGATTTGTTTAGTTTCAATAATTCAGAATCACATGTTTTAGTATTAATAATTTATCATAAATTTTGATCCTCTTTAATTCCTATTAGTTTGCGTACAAGTATATACAAACCAGCTACAAGAGGTCCCAAAAATGCATTTGACAAGCTTCGCTAATTAATCATGGTAACACGAAAACATTTCCCTTCCTGAAATTCTGCCCTTCCTTAAGGAGGCTCTTCATAATTGTGTCTTCAATTTCAAAGTGAATAGTTTGCC